>JAXQQM020069727.1:0-110720 GCA_034641835.2 Pinus albicaulis
ATCAGTCATGGTAGGTCTGCTGCAGATGGAGGATTTTTGGCTTTTTGATGATTGCCAAAGGTGAAATGTCCTAAAACGCCACTTCCTAACATAGGGGAGACTTTTGAAACAGATGTAGATTTGCCTTTTAAAGCTGATGGGCAGACCAATAAGGCTGAAGCTAGATAGGATTGTGATATGAGGTTTTTTATTTCGACATGGGCGAACTGAAAAGGTAGAAAGGTGAAAAAAGTTTTGGGAGGGTTTTCTGGATGACATATGGACATAAGGAAATCAGTTTCTAGAAAACTCAGCTGTAGATATAGTCATCACTAACATGTAAAAAATACTGATGGCTAACACTCTGCATATTATGTCTGTGTAACTATACAGAATTAACTATTGCTTCTATATTAAATTATGTTAAATGTATAGACTACCAAAAGATAATTATAACTCATATAATTTCCATTTCGTAGACACAGATTTAAACTCAGACATTCATATAAACATGGTCATTTTATTCATTCCAGTAATTCATCACAGTATTTAGATCTAAGTCAAAACCCATTTTAGATTAAATGTGCATACCACTTAAGGTAGACTAGTTTCCTCCTAACCTTAGAGCTCTTTCTCCATAGCTCACCCCTGAACAGATATCCTTTTCTCTAGTGATAGACAACCCTTTTTCCATCCTGAATTAGCTTATTTAAGCTTTCTTTCCCCAGCCTATTTCCCTTAACTGCGTCCAACTAATTCAGGATGTTGTATTCCTGTTTTCCTTGGCTTTCCCTTTATTTCTTCCACAAAGGTACTTTTAAGGCTAGCTTTTCTACTTTCCAGCTTTATTCCACCTCTTCCCAATAATTTCCTCTTTACTCAGGTACTTTTTCATAGATATTTATCTCCCATCTAATTTTATTATTTACTTTATTCCTTCCAAGTATTTTTAGAAGTCTGGGAAAGTCTTACAACCTAATCCATCCTCATGGATTTTCTTACCAGATATCTAATCATAATATAGTCATTGCACATAATTTTCCATTTTATTTTATTAATTTAAAATAATAAAATAATTCCACACCATTGTTTTCCATTAGGGTCCACTATACCCTTTTGGACTTGTTCAAATGTCTAATAAAAACATAGAAAATTAGGGATATTCCATGAACTATGTGTCGCCCTCAGCCTTGAACTGTGTGATGTCCTCCTCTTCATGGCCTTGAAAATCGTGTCGGTTCTTCTCTGGGCTGCCTTGGCGCACTAGACAAATACGGGTTAAAGTATTAAATCCCGGGTAGATTTGCCAACAAGTGTGTTGGGCGCTGTTGACAAAGTTGGAAATTGGTTAAGGGAGGTTGGGGGATCAAATTCCGCCTCCCCATAGAATCCTCATATAATCATTTGTTTTTGGTTAGCATTTTTTTTAAATATGGATGGGTTGAGCCCACCTTGGGCAACCCACCCAACAACCCACACTCATTTTTTTATAACAATAGCATAGTTAACAATGTTTTAACACATATATAATATATATGTTGTAACATCTCTCTCTCTCTCTCTCTCTATATATATATATATATATATATATATATATATATATATATATATATATATATATATATATATATATATGGTGTGGGTTATTACCATATTCGTTGGGTTTGATTTTAAATAACATAACCATATAACCATAAGCCCTCCAAACAATTTCGTTGGTTTATAATGTTTTGTTGGTATATGGATTTTTAAATATAAATAGTTATAAAAAATAACTATTTTAATATTAAAATGATTTTTTTATATAGTTATTAAAATAACTATTTTAAAATTTAAATGATTTTGTTGTTTTAATAATCATAGTTTTTTAATGATTTTTTTTGTCCTTTTGTGTAGGTTGAGGACCAATGGAGGAGCGCCATGTGTCAAGGCCTAGTATGCTGCTATGTGGGTCCCACATTCTCATTGTGGTGCCATGTGGCATGATGTGGGGCCCTACTTCCCTTGTTTTTAACAAAACTTCAAACTGCTCTAACTTCCTCATACGACCTTGGATTGACGCGTTGTTCACACCATTGTGATTAGGGTGATGAGCTCTTCAATATGAAGCTGAGTTTTCCACCATCCTATCACTTTGAATTTTGATCCCTTTGTACTTTCCAATGGTGTCTGAAGTTCCACCTAGATCAGTGGAAGGGAAATATTGTACTGAATTGAAGATCTCTTAATAAAAAAGGAAATTTTTGTGAACTCGCAATTTTATGTTATCTTTGTGGTTAACTATCTTAGATTTTTTATGTGTTGCTTACTGTGATTCTAGATCTGAATCTATGCTATTGAATGCATATTTATCTCAGTAAATGACAAGTTGAATTAAATACATATATGTGAGAAAGTATTATTCTTCTTCAACTGTTATACCTGAATCAAGTACAGTTATTTGTTCTATGCAAGTCTATATTGAAGGGTTAAGTTTGTTTATTTAGTTGCGTGAAACTTCTTTACTATTTAAGTGTTTATCTACAAATAGATCTCTCTTCTACGAAGGGTTAGAATTCATTGGAATATAATCTGTGACACACATATGTTAATGCATATTTGTTAAGGGTTTTATCTGCACTTAGACTTGGTTTCTGGGGAAGTTCCGCGCAAATATATAAGCATTTGGTAAGGGAAAAACACACATCAAATGCTCCCTCGGGGTGTGGAAACATGGTCCCATTGCCCCCCCATTCTGCTTTAGGTGAGACTTTGGTATGCACAAGCAGATCATTATCGAAAGGGTGAGTAGTTGGAAGGTTTTGTTGTTTGTGCAGAATACTCTGAACCTAGGTCAGAACCCCTTAAGCCAACAAATGGTTTCATTTCTGGAAGGTGGAGGTGGAGTGGATGGATTTTTAGCATGAGACGAGTTTCGAAGTGGAGTGGATCGGATATGAACTATGACCAACGACCCAAAAATATCCTGATCATGAAATTCTTGTTCTTCTGAGTGTGTAGATGTTGTATGGACAACACAGCAGATAAATAATGATAATGTTAAGAGAGTGTAGCTTGCTAATTAATTTCAAGAACATGCATTGGATTGGTACATGAGGTATAATTAAATCAATCCTAATGCCACAATTGACGAGTTGAAGACCACATTGAAGGAGCAGTTCAAAAATTTGAAATCCTACTCTCAATGGGTGATGGAATTAAAGGAAATCCACCAAGAAGTAAATGAATTTGTATGGGAGGAGAATCAATGATTGAAGGGCGCCATCAAAGATGGATGATTTACTATCGATGACATGCAGCACAAAGAATCATTCATTTCTATGTTGCTACTGCATTTGTGTCAGTCTTTAAACCAATATAAAATTGCAGCACAAGCTACATCTCTAGAGATTGCAATGAAGTTAAAATCGTCACCTGTAGCAGTTGCACAGGTTGGGGCTAAGCAGATCCAAAACCAGCTAGTTGCACTGCACTTAGAGATACAATGTCTGTGTCAAGAGAAAGAGAAGTAAGTATGTGCATGTGTATAGTGTATATGTTGTAAAGTTGAAGGGCATCACAAAGATCAGTGTCCCACAATGACTATCTAGCAGTCAGGGGACCAAGTCCACTTAAGAACACACAAAGAACTATTGGAACCCCCACATTATGGTGCACAATTTGTCAAGTGACTGGTTTGGACACGATAGACTTCTTCCCTAGGATTGGTAAATATGTTCCAAAGCTCAAGCAATATTACTGCAAGTTTTCCCGATCTGTGGGACATGACAAGCAGAACTGTCGTAGCTTCGATTTGATGATTGAATGAGTTGTTTTATATAGGATACATGCAGAAGGGCGAGAACTGGTTTCACCCACATCTTCATCTGGGTGTGGCGGATTCCAAGGTAGAGGACAAGGAAGGGGAAAATAAGATGGTCATGGAAGAGCACACCTCATTTGTTATAACTATAGAGAAGCTGGTCATTATGTGAGCAACTGCCCAAACCCAACACAACAATGTTACAGGTATTGTAGGGATTTTGATCATGTTCTTGAATATTTCCCTGTACTATTTTCAAAAATACAAGAGAAGAAACCACAGACACTTGCGCAAAATGTTCAAATTATGATAGCATAACTGTGCACTAAAGACCCTAGGATAAATATTGTAACCAAAAGTGGCATAGCCACTTAAGAAGATAAAGCATAATATAATATAATTCTCATTGATGTTTGGGTCTAAAGAGCTCCTAATAAAAAGGAAGGATTCAATATACAAAGAAAAAAAGACACCTTTGTTGCAGTAACGAAGGACTTCGTGGATTCTAACATAGGGATAACATCCCTAATTCTAGTTAATGTACGTGACAAATGAAGACACCATATCCATGATGCAATCATCACCCTCTCTCAATAAGAGAGGCATTTTCTAAAATCCCAAGCTTCTCATGGAAGTACACAAAATTCCCTTTAGAAAGAGGCTTTGTCAACATATATCCCATATGCTCATTAGCGGAGATATACTCAAGCTTCACATCTCCCTTCTACATTGTGTCTATTATTATGGTCATCACCTGCATATGATCAAAACCTCTAATTAGCCTCTGAAGCTATAATTATTCTCAACTTTCCAATTTAGCTTCACCTCTTCCATGTTTCTTCATGCTAATCCAAGATATTATTACGGAGCCAAAACTGAAGCAATATCATGATGAAATATTTCTTCCTTCAACACTCTCTCAACCTTAATCTCAAAATCCTTATAGTGTCGCATGATATATCATCACAAATTCTTTCAGGTCATCTTGTTTGGGTGGTCCCTCTAACAATGGCATCAAATCTGAGGTCAACTCCTTTTGAGGTCAAACTAGAGCTTCTTAACTACTCCTTTTGGAAGCATTACCTCCCCCACAATTGTTCCACCTTTCATATGCATCCTTATTCTTTCGTTAGAGACAAATCATATAGGATTGTCCTTGATCCATTCAACCAATCCCAAATTACAATGTATTCTACAATTAATATACTTATTTTCATGTTCTTTAAAAACATGAGGTAGTTCTTACAACTCTTGAAAACTTCTTGTCAATATCATCTCCCTCTTTCTAGATGGACCTTCTCAAATATTACTTCCATGTTTCCATTTGTTGCATGTTATACCTTGAATTTTCTTAGGCACAATCAAGGCACGCTTCAAATTTCTTGCTTCCTCTCAATTTGGATCTCATCTAGTACAATATCCTTCAAGTATAAATTTTGGAAATTCCTCTTGCTTTGATTCGTTCTTCCACTTCTTCCATCTACTGACAGAGCATTGGAAGCCTTAACTAAACATGTCCAATCCTCATTAGGAGGCCATGGAAGAAAAATTACAACAAAGAAAATAATTCAAATATAAGATACTTACTAATGGTAAAATAATAACAATAGCAATAACCAAATAAGAGAGATATAAAATACTTATCTTTTGGGAAGATATCCAGCTCCGTCTTGATCTTAGAAGATGTCCGCTCCCTCTAGCAGAAAGCCTCTTCCACATCATCATGCATAAGATAGCGTTAGTTTTTATTCTTTGAGTGGAAATGTTTAATCCTAGGATTTTTTCCACAAAAAATAGGGTTTTCTTATTTATATACTTAAAAAATTACCTAGGGTTTACAAATCATAGGGAAAAAAAATTGTGGAATTCAATCATTTTCATTCTTTTTGAAGATGAACTCTAATTCTTATATGATATCTCTTTATAGTAATTTTTTGGAGAGATTGTACCATCAATCAATCCAAAAACTTTTTTCCCGAACTAGATGGCCATTCTTGATTCTTCTAGAATAAATAACTCATCCTTCATCAGTCCTTTACTTTTAGGAAATATATTATAAGATCAGATTATCATACTTCTTTTCATACTTGACAGAGGTCATGCAAGATGGAATTGGAGGGTAGCATGCATATCAAAGGAACTTTCAAACTAATTTTGATTCATATTGAATGTCCATTTACCTTACGAGGCATAGACAAATTTCTAGCAACATTTTGTGTGAACATTATTGATGATTGAGCTTTCTAGACTTCCTCCATATATTTTGAAGAAAATATTCCAGATATTTTTGATATAGTTATTTAACATTTCATATTAGGGTTTCAAGGAAGCATCAAAACTTGGATGGTAGAAATATTTATTCTTAATGATCTTGAAGTTTCAATTTCATATCTTTTCATTTGTTGATATTTCAAGAGCACTTCTTGAGGAGAAATCTAGACCTACAAACACTTACTAATGTGGCTTTGGAGATGATATACATTTTACCTTCAAGCATGATAATCAGTCTTTTATGATATACTTGATAAATTTTGGAAATGGCTTAATCGGGAAAATTCAAATTCTTTAGAATTATGGAAACACTTGTTTTGATCTTCTTTCAAATGATTGCACAAGGTTAACCAATCATCTGATATTCCTTGATGACTTATGACCTTCCTAATATTCCTTTGACTTAATCATAATTGCAATACTTTGACATGGTCTTATGAAATAAAACAAACAAATTGAGATACTTTTTAGAGCGTTGGCATTTGAATTGAACCCTTCTTCTTAG
Source organism: Pinus albicaulis (assembly GCA_034641835.2). NCBI lineage: Eukaryota > Viridiplantae > Streptophyta > Pinopsida > Pinales > Pinaceae > Pinus > Pinus albicaulis. Next base: position 6,558 of record JAXQQM020069727.1, read on the forward strand.
ACAATTTGAATTGTATCTTCTGGTTGTTATTACGTAGAATCCTCTGTTGTAAGGTAGGCTACAATGATTTTGTCTAAAAGAAAAAAAGTAGAGTCTATGATGAATGAGGATTATCTAAATTTACACGATATATATTAATAGACCTGAGGTCTTTAGACAATTGAGATTCATTGAGAATTAAGCCTTCGGTTCTTTCTCACAAGCTCACACTTTAAACAAAATTTCTAAAATGAACTTTTGAGGTTCGAACTATGAAGGAAAATGAACCGAGATTATAAAATAAGACTTAGATACCTTTTCCAACAAAAATTAATATACCATACATTTGGAATTAGCATATCGGAACTTTGGATACCAAATGCATGATATTCCTTTTGTAAACAAGGGTTCATTTCACAATAGAATTTTCAAAGTCATTTGAATTAGTCCTTGGGAAGAATGATACTAATGAACTACTTTACCATTATCAACTCCTCAAGTGACTTGACTTCATAAAACACTTTTTCATTGAAGTTACAGAACTATGACAAACTTGGATACTGAGGTCATGATTATTAGTTAATTGAGGTTCTCCTATGACTGAAATTTCTTGACCTTAGAATATTTGTGAAAAAATATCACAAGATTTTATGCTCGGGAACTTTGGATTTGTGGCCTTCTAATATGAAGTTAAACTTGGTCTAGGGCACTAATGTGTCTTCACATCTCCTAAGGATTCTCGACCCTTCAAATAGGCCTAAAAAACATTTTGGCCCCTCTGAAACTAATTACAAAGTTTTTTCAGCCTACTAAGCCTCCTTTCTCTTTCTCCAATTTGAATTCAACCTTTTTTCAAAAACTAGGGATTAAATAATACAAGTATGACTTCTTTTCTAGGGCTTTTCTTTCACCATTAGCTCTGAAACCATGTTAAGAAACTAGGGAATCCTTTATACTAATAATTTATTCTTTAGTTAAGTTAAAAATTTTCCATTGCAAAGTACTTACACAAAAGAACTCAACAGTAAATAAAAAATATTATAAGGATCATAAAGTGATAGTCACACAATAACACAAGAGTTTATCCTAGGAGAACCCACGTGGGGGAAAACCCAGCAATAATTTCCTTATATATTGAATTCAACAAGAGATAAAGCAAAGTCAAGATGACCAACCAGTGTAGAAGACTAGCTAGACCTCTCACCAAGAAACCAAGGTATCCCTCCTCAATCTTATTGCAATCATAGAGACATGAAACATTTATTTCATCCCTTTTCCATAGGATCAGACCATAGGATTTCAATCTTCTTGTACAGAGATTCAACATCCTTATTCCACAAATATTCTTCCTTTTGACACAAAAATAAATCACAGAAGACCTCGACCCTACCACAAATAAATTTGGTCATTATGGAACAAAAATAAATCATAGAATATTTTAGAAATTTCCTTGAGCATATATCATAGGAACTCGCACTGAACTTGGTCTTCTTTCCTTGTTTGGATGATGAAACAACTAATCACTTTCAGCTCCTACTGTATTCAGCTTCCTTTTCACCTTGAATTACAAATATATTTTTATTTTAAAGATAAGATATGTGAAGTTCCTTGAGGGAGGACACATCACTCATATTTATAGTCCTCCTTAATGGTCAAATGGGTCCCATAAGGGGCTGAGGCAACTTGTGCAAGAGGAGGACCAACTTGGTTTTCTTGGGAAAGTCCATCATAATTTCAAAATTCAAAATTTTCCTTTTGAATATAAAAATCAAATAAATATTTCATTTTTCTTACAAGCATGAAGAACATGCTTCATATAATTTTTATTTTATGAATATAAATCATATTTCATCATTACAATTATAAATGAGTATTATGGATACTAACCATAGCTACATATTTCAACAATTTTAGCAATTTATCTCAATTTTTTGAGTAAGATGAAGGATGAACATTTCAAAGTTGTTGGAAATCTAAAATTTTCCTAGGGATTAAAATAATAGCCAAACACAACATAATAGCCTCTAGTGCCTCACAAAAAACACATTGTTGGGGGGGAATTCCTAAAGGAAAAATACCTTCCAAATATGACTTTTGATGATTGGTTTAAATATCCACAAAAATTGTGAAGGAATCAATTGTTTAGAAATATTTTTTATTGCATTTCCATTAATTGGGTCTTGGAAATCTTGGAAAATTGGTAATGGTCACAAGCTACGTATTGGTGTGGATCCCTAGGTTTGGGTTGGGGAGACTATCACCTCTGTGATGCCCTCATTTCCCCACATCATAATGCAGGCATTTTTTTATCTATCGAACATAAAAGCATAATCCCTCCAATTATGGTATTGGGAGGGCTAGGAATCATCTACATTTTTGGGGATTTTTAGTTCAAAAACAGAATAGGAATACTATATAATCCTCCTCACTTATAATTACAACAGACTTTAAGATGACATGGTATGGAAAAAAAAATCCAATTACTGGTGACTACACTGCAAGACTTAGCTAATCCTCATATATTAAGTTCTTCTTGTCTCGTAAACTTATAATGTTGGTGGAATATTTTGTGGAAACTCTACACTCCTCTTAAATAAAAAATCACTCTTTGAATTACATGAGAAAGAAAACTTCTCACATGGTATAATAGGTTGAAGAACGGATATACAAGTCATAATTGTTGTTATTTATGTAACATATCTAAGGAAAATACCACTCATCTCTTTATTTCCTATTCATATTTAGTGTAGGTGGACCTCAAAATCATGGCATGTCTCATAATCCAATTTAGCTAGTGGTAGACATGTTTAACCTTGAATAAATGGCTAATGGACCAAGCCACCAAGTAGCTCACTGTTTTTTTCTTGGAATGTGGCAGGCTCAAAACTATAAAATCTTCAAATCAAAGGACATCTTTGTCAATATTTTGTCAAACCTTATGACAAATCTCTACTTAGAAGAAAAAATAGATCCCAAAAAAAGACGATTTATATGTTTGCACACCCTAACTTTAATTAGAACATTCCACGAGAATATTTTGACATTTCCACCAAAGGTCACCTTTCCTTATGTGGTGTGAAAATCCTATATATCTCTATTGCACATTTTTTTAATATAAAACCAAATTTCTATGCTTGATAACTCTCCTCTCAACTTCTTTTCAAAAAAACATCACCAAATTATAGGTTTTAACGAACTCAAAATTAATTATTAACTTGAAAAGATTTGATGTTTTTTATTAAAAATAAATTGTATATTTTAATCAATTAATTAAAAATTAATTTAATTAATATATTATTATAAAAACAATTTATAAAAACTATATTAAAATTTAATTTAATGAATAAAGTATTATAAAAACAACTTATAAAAATTATATTAAAATTTAATTTAATTAATAAAGTATTATAAAAATAATTTATAAAAATTATATATTTACCTCTCACTAATTGAGAGATTGTTTGGTTGATTTATTTATTTATTTTAAATTTTATATTAAATGAAAATCAATTACCTAAATAAAATGACACAACCCATTATAATACAATCAAATCACAAGTCTGAGCCTTATATAAATTTTCCTTCCTTTCTTATAAAGCGTGGTGCTATGAATCGCTGAATAAATCCCCCAAGATAAAAACACTTTTAACTACGCATGTATTAATGTACGACCTTGAGAATCACACACGGATCTTGAAACAGTTTAGCAACCTCACTGATATATAACATGGTGACGTGATATCTCATAAGTTTTTATTTTTTTTCTAGTACACTCAAAGTAGATACACAGCTCCTTTTGGGAACATTTTAAAAGTTGCCCAATCGCATGGCACAAAGTGATTTGTTTATTACTACTGTAAGTATGAAAGATTGAAATGTGGTGTCTTCGTAAAGTGAGAATTTCACATATTTTAATTTATAAAAATATTTTAATATAATTTATTTTCGGAAAGTCAGAATTTCTCATATTTTAATTTATAAAAATATTTTGATATAATCTATTTTAAATAAGTTAAAGGATGGGGAAGGGAGGCTTCTTACAAGATTATAAGTTCAAATTTAAATGGAGAAGAGTATTTATATTTAGTGTTTTATGAGATAGTTTTATAGGATATTAGCATACTAACTTTTATGGAGATGCTTATTTTTTGAGTGGCATTAATTTGTGGGTTTTAGTAATATATTAAGGAGTAGACTTGTAGAGGTGGGTCTTATAATTCACAAACATGAAGTCTTATACACCAATTTGATGTCTAGTTTATCTAATAACCTTAAAAATTATATTATTATTATTATTATTATTATTATTATCTATTACAACTTAACTCTTGGCTTGGCATTCGAATGCAGGATATCCTCGTCTTGTGTTTGGAATCTTAAATTAGTTTCTCCCTTTGCCCTCGAACTCGTGTCAGTTCGTTTGACCTCCCACGGGTTTAAATCAATGATAGGAAAATCCCCAAATTTGTCATGAACCTTGAATTGCTTTGGAGAAAACCTTGAAATACTTAGGCTTAGTTCTCGCTAAACTCTACTCTGATTTTGAGTTGGTTCTTTGACCACTCAACTAAGGTCTAGTTTTGTCACACAGCTCTCTCTCCTCTCATCCATATTCAGGAACATACATACACAAATCATTTCATATTAACTGAAAGATACATTATTTCTCTCATAGGCGTGGATATCCTTGTATGAAAAATAGACATAATTTCATTATTCAAATATATTTATGTAGAGAAAAAGATTGAATCTAAAATGTTGGCATATCTTGACCCAACTTGACCTATGGAATACTTATGCTTTCAAAGACCTCGTATTTTATGACTCCTCTATCATGCATCTTTTACTTTTCCCATTCTTTCTTCTTCTTCTTCACCTCGTCCTTTCAACCTGTACCTACTCTTGACTTATACACCTTAGTAATTAGAAAAGTATCTGTTACAAACTGGATTTATTAGCTAATAACTTCCTTAATAAAGTTACACTTAACACTCTTTCTAGAAGTTTCATGACACTTTGTGCCTTTTAGAAAATGCAATATGGACAAGAGTGCTCACTCATCACAAATTCCCTAACAACCTAGATTCTGTAACACCCCTAGTTTATGTTTTCTTTCAAAGCTAGACATTTGAACTTTAATCCTAAGGGGAGTGGACCCCAAATGGATAAGTATTTGGTGGATGTAATTAAATATTTAATTTGAGAAAATGAATAAAATAATTCTATGCAGATTGACCAAAATAAGAGTTATGAGATCACTTGCTAAATCCATGAGGATGGATAAAGGCAAATATTTTCCCCAAAAATCTTTCAAAAATCCTTGAAAGAATTTATTTCTAAATTAGATTTTGAGGAAAATCTAGTTTCCCCAATGATGTGGAGAGTAGTTGGAAAGAGGTAAAAAGCTGGGAAAAGAATAAAGCAGCTTTAAAAATTCCTAAAATGGGAAGCCTAGGCAAACAGGAAGAAAAGCATCCTGATATTCTGGACGCAGAATTAGAAACAGGCTTTGAGGAGCAAAAGCTTAAATAAGCTATTCCTGAACAGATTAGAAGTTGGTCTGTTCTAGGAAATGATCTCAGCTCGGGGGTGAGTTCTAGGAGACAGAAGGACTCTAAGGTTGGGAGGTTGGTCAATTGCAAGAGTGGTATGTCTCTAAATTGCCTGATGTTTTTACTTCATGTGGTATAAATTGGCTACATATAATTGTTTGATTTGTATATTAGACTTGTTATCTCTACATTCAACAGAATTAATTATAAGGAATTCACCTTTATAATTCTGTATAGTTGCAGAAAAGAAATTTGTAGAGGAGAATCCAGCAGAATCTCTAAACCAGGGTTGGTTTAAATCTGAGGATACATATTCCTCCACAGATAATTTAACTTTAATCTGCTTCTGATTTAATAGAATGAATTTCTGAGTATGTTTATGAGAAAGCAGTATGAGAGTTCCTGTGCAAATATTTAAAATAGAAATAGATGAACTGTAATCTAAATTGTGCAGTAAATGGGTAAAAGAATACATAAGGACTTTTAGAGTCAATATACCATTCATACATAACCAGAAGCACAATAGAAAATTATTCCTGCATATAAAAAATTATTTCTATAACAGAATGAAGCAACGATCAATTAATGCGGGAAATAAACCACAATAGTAATTGATGGAGAAGTTAATAAAATCGAAGCTAGAATAGTAGAATACAGGTACCTACAACAATTAGCATGAGGTTGCCCATTAATACTTAATACAATGAACAAATCTCTCATCAGAAGCTGAAACTAATATGTGAAAGAAAGCTGAGTGATAAAGGCTATTACATCAACTGAATTGATTAGCAGTTAATTCAAGTTATATAAGGAGTTGGTAGAAGTTATTAAAGCATGAGCATAATAGGAATATCGATTTACACTAGTGATGGAATAAAGAGATACAGGAAAATAAGAGAGGACTATGATAGTATCTTTCCACTTCTATTAGAAGACAAGAAACCAGTAAGAACATATTTAACAAGCATGGGATAATTACTGGAAAAATAAATAGTCAAATGGGTTATAAAACCATGGGAAGCCTAATGATTCAGGAAGTAAATTCTTAATAAGGCAGTTGATATCATCGAACCATCTAACTGACAAATTAGCCTATGAGAGGTCCTTATTGTGTATTGGGTAGGAGAAGTACAAAATAATTCCATGATCATAGAGCATGGTACCTCTGAAATTCTGAAGTGATTCACTAGCCATAAGTAATTACAGAAGAGGAAATTAAGACTGATTTAGCATAAAAAGTTTTGGGAAAAAAAAACCATTTCCCATAAGTATTAAAACAAAGGTAGAAACCTGTGAACTGACAGAAAATACTATTGACCTGTCACTCGTCGTAGTGACGGACCATCGATAGAATATATATATATATATATATATATATATATATATATATTCACCGCTAAAACCCATTGTGACACAAAATTTTCGTGGGTTTATGACAATATTCTAGAATTTAAATAAATGCAGGAATTTCATAAAATTGTTCACAGTCCCAGTTCGGACATACATCCTTATTACAGTAGAAATTTTGTGGACAATATAACACTTGAAATATCTAGATAAACTTAATGTAACAACCACGAACAAGCTAGGCCATGCTTGGACTGAGGTCACGTCGATACCGACCTGAAACCCAAGGTTCAATGATGTCAAGCCGAATAAATGAAAAATCCATCAATTATCATGGGGGAAAAACCTCGATGGGATTCGAAATATACCTGCAATAAAATTTTAGGGCGACGTGAGAGCTCGTTATAAACAGAAAAATTGAGGACAAATTCATAATTTAATGTGATGAACTAAACATCACAACAGAGGACTTACCTCTAAAAGTGGAGGGCTCGGCGGACCAGTTCGTCCTGTAAGGCGGCAAAAAGAGTATGGTGAAAACTCTTGTCAGAACAAAAACAAACCCATGATGAAGTGTTTTCTACAAATCGATGGATTACTTGCGTAGCAACGTCTTACTATGAGCCAGGACAAACTCAGCGAACTAATCAATGACGGCCATGAAAGACACGAACAACAGGAATGCCTCCCCTGCCAAGGTTAATATTAGAGCCGAACCCAACTAGCACTGATATAATAAACCCCAAATCAAAATAACAGAACGATAAACCACCAGGGATCAAATTTTGGGTGGTTAAGATGGATATATTCCAAATTTGAATGATAATAATTTTAAAACAAACAGAACACGAACATTATATACCTGTATGGCGATGAAATGAAGAATGGTAACACCCAGGAGCTGGAACAAGCTTAATGTTGCGTCTTCCCAGGTTGAGCAGAGTGAAAACCTCATAATTCGATCAAGAGGAACGACGAGACGAAGAAAATTTCCAAATGCAACTTCAGGGGTAAATACAACTCGTTCAACCCAATGAACAAAACCCTATCTACTACGCAGCATCTCCATCATCCACTTGTCATGAGATCCATAGAAGGCCACGGATCGAAATGAGAAAAGTGGAGAACGCTTGCACAGTAGTCTAAGCCATAAATGAGAAATCAATTGAAATTGAATTCATTGTACTTACAATAGTATACCAGGACAGGCGTGAGTAATGATCCCATATACCTTTCAAATATAAAATTTTAATGCTGCAACGCTGGCGTCTATACATGCACCAACTAGGATGAGAGATCTCCTCTCATGCCTTCGATCCTCAGAAGATCGTGACACTTAATTGATGTGGAGAACATAACAAACAATCCAACTCTCACCACGTTAATTTAAAATCGCCAACATGACAAGTAAGGACGACGACTTCAATATCGTCTACTCTCATAAAAATTATGTCATAATGGCAAAGATACGAGATCGCTATGGCGGCAAAGGTACAGTGCATCATCCCATTAAACCATGATTGCAATGCGGAATTGAATGAATAGCTAAGCCCACTAAGAAAGGGCATAAATCGAATTTAATTATCAAGCATATTGAATAAATTCGATACCCAGTCAATGTTTTCTAGCTTATGGAAATGTTACAAGGACTTAGCAAGATCGACGTGACCTATTCACGACGCATCCATAGGAATAGATAAATGAAACCCAAAACTCTCTATGCGTGGTGAACTTTATAAATAGGTATGGATGTAATTTCCATGAATGTAAAATTTAATTATGAATCCATATCATTATATTCACCATAGGTATATACAGTCGAGACAAAGATATATGTGTATAGGTATAGCATAAGTCACCACAGCTATTAAGGGAGAAATAAATTAAAGCGAAATAAGGATCCAAAATATACATGTAAAAATAGGAAGTTCTGCCATAGCCTTTCATACTTATTGGAACTCAATGGTATATCTAAATGAGGCTGGCAACTAAAAACACAGTATTATACCAAAAAAAAAAAAAAATTGTATAGTGGTTAAGAGGAGGTGTTACAAATGCTATCAGAGCTCATGTTATACAAAACTAGGCTATTGTTGTGTGTGCTCACGGGATAAATGATTTACTGTTGAAAAAAAAAAAAAAAAAATTATTATTTCTGATATGTGTTGTTTAGTGTACAGTGGTGCTGGAATGGCAGAAGGTGAGGAAATTTATGTTGATTTTCGTGATGATGACAATACACCAGATCCCAACGCTCCAGTGATGGCTATGTTGCATAGTTTGCAATGAGAAATGGCTGAGTTGAAAAGCCAAAATGACAGATTGTCATTAGCCAGTGAGGAGCAGGAAAAGCTCATCAGAGAACTAACTTCGTGGAACAGCCAAGAAGGTGAGGGTTCCAGAAAGAGGAAGACTGATGAGTCTGAGGATGATGATGCTGTTAGGCATCAGTATAAGCAGAAAAAGGAATTACAGGGGGAATTCCGAAAGATCAAACCTCCCTCCTATGATGGGGAGAAGGAGGAAGATGCTGAAGCCTGGTTGCTGAACATGATTAAGTATTTCCAAGTCTATGAATATGAAAGAAATCTGAAGGCTAGATTAGTTGTCTACTAGCTACAAGGTAAGGCTACCTTGTGGTGGGAGGAGACGAAAATGGTTCATGCCATTGATGAAAAGACAGTGAATTGGGAATATTTCCAGGTTAAGTTCAAAAACCGCTACTTAAATGAACGTTACTATGATGATAAAGCAAAAGAATTTCATGAAATTAGATTGGGACAACTTACTATTGATGAGTTTGTCACTAAGTTTACAAATCTGTTGAGATATGTCCCTTACATTATGGAAGAGAAGGCAAAGGTGCAAAGGTTTCTGAACTATTTGCCTGCTGTGTACAAAGAGAAGATCGAGTTTGATAACCCAAAAACTATGGACGAGGCAGTGAGGAAGGCTAGATTATGCTATCAGAAATTTAAGGGAAAGGTTAAGCATGGAAAAAGCTGGCTAAACAAAGGTGAAATTAAAGGAAAGAAACAGAAACCAGCTTACTTAAGGAATTTTGGTAGGGACCATCAGAGGAAAAAGTTTAATAAACCAAAAGAAAGTCAAACAGCTCAGTCTCAAATTGGTTCCAAACAACTAGATGAAGGAAATAAAAAGGAAGGCACAGTCAAAATGAGGGAACCTTTGAAATGCTGGGGATGTGGAGAACCCCATCTTTAAGGGATTGTCCCCACTGAAACATTCAGATGATTATGAGAGATCGAGAAGCTACTACAGTAAATGACATAGCAAGAAATATACCCACTATCAGTGTAGCCTTGGAGAATCGACAAGCAGAACATCAAGCTACCATGGTTGAAATGGAGGGTAAGATTTTTGACTAATCTGTTATAGTTTTGATTGATCCGGGTGCTTCTTTGAGTTACATTAGTCCAAAAATTGTAGAAAAATGCAATCTCAAAACTAAAAAAATTTAGCAGTCCTGGTTGGTCCAGCTAGCCACTGGCACCAACAGGAAAGTAACTCATAAGTTACCCCAAACAGTAATCAAATTAAATGATTTTCAAACAGAAGTGAATTTAAACATTCTGCCATTAGGTTCATATGACTTGCTGATAGGAATGGACTGACTGGAAAAGAAGAAGGCCATGATGAACTGTTGGAATAAGACCCTGCATTGTATAGATGAAGAGGGGAAACCTTTTATTCTCAAGGGAAAACCAAAACCTATCTCTGTAAGACAAATATCAGCACTGCAATTAAAACGAATAGCTAGGAAAGGATACCAAGTCTATGCAGTACATGTAGAAGAGACAGAACAGAAAACTGAAGAAAATCTGTTGGATGCTTTGCTAGTAGTGAGAGAGTTTAAGGAAGTTTTTCCAGATGAGATTCCTCATCTTCCCCCCAAAAGAGAGATTGACTTTTCAATCGATCTGGTGCCGGGAGCAACACCTGTTTCCCGAGCCCCTTATCGAATGAGTCCCCCTGTACTCATGGAACTGAAAATGCAATTGCAAGAATTGCTGGATAAGGGCTATATCCGACCGAGTGTGTCCCCTTGGGGAGCACCAATTCTATTTGTGAAAAAGAAGGATGGAACCTTTAGGATGTGCATTGATTATCGTCAACTAAATAAGTTGACCATTAAAAACAGATACTCGTTGCCCAGAATTGATGACCTTTTTGACCAAGTGAGAGAGGCTTCAGTATTTTCGAAGATTGATTTAATGAAGGGTTATCACCAGCTCATAATTAAAGAAGAATACATCAGTAAAACAGCCTTTCGAACCCGGTATGGTCACTACGAATTTGTAGTCCTACCTTTTGGGTTGACAAATGCCCCTGCCACCTTTATGTGCTTAATGAATAGTGTGTTAAATAAGTACTTGGATAAATTCGTACTTGTGTTCATAGATGATATTTTAGTTTACTCAAAAAGTGAGGAAGAACACAAAGAGCACTTGAGGATAGTATTGCAAACTCTGAAAGAAAACCAGCTATATGCCAAATTCAGTAAATGTGAATTCTATAAGGACCAAATCCAATATTTGGGTCATATTATTTCTGAACAAGGGTTGGTTGTTGATCCTGAAAAGATAAAGGCTATTAAAGAATGGCCTACGCCAACAGATGTTTCGGCAGTGAGATCATTCATGGGGATTGCAGGTTATTATCGCAGATTTGTGGAGAGATTTTCTGCCATAGCATATCCCATAATCTCGCTACAAAGAAAGGGGGTCAAATTTGAGTGGACTGAAAAATGCCAAAACAGTTTTGAACAATTGAAATTAAAACTCACCATAGTCCCTATATTGAAAATTGCAGATCCTAATAAAGAATTTTTTGTATGCACGGATGCCTGTAGAGAGGGGTTGGGAGGAGTCCTTTTGCAGGAAAATTCAGTTATTGCATATGAATCTAGGAAACTGAAGACACATGAACAGAACTATAGTGCCTATGATTTGGAGTTAGCTGTTGTTATTCATGCCTTGAAGATGTGGCGACACTGTCTTCTTGGAAAGAAATTTACATTGATGACTGATCATATTAGTCTTAAGTATTTCTTTTCCCAGACTGATTTGAATGCCCGAAAAGCCAAATGGTTATCTTTTCTGAGTGAATTTGATATAGACATAAAACATATCAGAGGGAAAGAAACTAAATTTTTGATGCCTTGAGCAGAAATTCTTGTCAAAATATAAACAGCATTGGAGGTAGTGCCCAATTTGATTTATAAGATTTAGTGAAAAAGGTAGCAAACCAGGATCCAAATTATGAGAACCTCCAGGTGAAAATACTAAAGAAAGAGATGGCTGAATACACTCAAAACCAGAAAGGACTGATCTGTTACAAAAACAGATTGTATATTCCCAATGTAGAGTCATTAAAAAGAGAGATTTTAGATGAATATCACAAACAACCATATGCAGGACATCCGGGATATTAGAAAATGTTAATATATTTGAAAAAGAAGTTGTTTTGGCCAGGAATGAAAAGAGATGTGGCAGAATATTTAGCTAGATGCATGGAGTGTCAACTAGTCAAAGTTGAACATTAGCATCCTGTTGGTCTGTTAAACCCTCTGCCGATTGCAGAATGGAAATGGGACACCGTTTCTATAGATTTCATAACAGGACTACCCAGAACCAAGTACCAGCATGATTCAGTGATGGTAGTGGTAGACACTTTAAAAAAAGCTGCACACTTCATACCGGTGAAATCTACTTTTGGGATAGCTCAAGTAGCAGATGTGTTTCTAAAAGAAATAGTAAGGTTACATGGGGTCCCAAAAGTGATTGTTTTAGACAGATATGCCAAGTTCACAGCAGCCTTTTGGAAAGGCCTATTTGGGGGCATGGGCACTAAGCTGAATTTTAGCTCTGCATATCACCCGCAGACAGACGGGCAGACAGAGAGAATAAACCAGATTTTGGAGGATATGCTAAGAATGTATGTGATTGATAGGCCATCAAAGTGGGAAGACTACTTGCATTTAGCTGAATTTGACTATAATAACAGCTACCAATCCTCCATCAAAATGAGTCTGTTTGAGGCACTCTATGGAAGGAAATGTCGTACTCCTTTGAGTTGGAGCCAACCTGAGATAAATTAATGTTGGGACCAAATGCCTTACAAGAGATGGAAAGAATTGTCAAACAAATACAAAGAAACATCAAGACAGCACAAGATCGCCAGAAAAACTATGCTGATAAGAAGAGGGTACATCGAGAATTTAAAGTGGGGGAACATGTGTGTTTTCGTATTAAACCAAAAAAGAGCACACTTTATGCTGGAAGTTGTGCAAAACTGGCTCCTAGATATTGTGGTCCTTTTGAAGTATTAGAAAGGGTGGGACCAGTGGCTTACAAGCTGGCCTTACCACCCCATGTTAGAGTTCATGATGTGTTTCATGTTTCATTATTAAAAAAATATGTACATGATGCTTCTCACATAGTTGATTGGAAAGTGATACAGGTGGAACCAGAAGGGGAGTTCCTTCCAGAACCGCTTCAAATATTGGAGCGGGAAGAAATTGAATTGAGGAATCGGACAGTAGCAAGAGTAAAGGTGTAGTGGAAGCACTTTACTGCTGAAGAAGCTACCTAGGAAAGAGAAGCTAAAATTATGGAAAAATATCCATTTTTGTTTGAAAACAAAAAATGAACTCTAGTAGTTAGATAGCAACACCAAGGACGGTGTTTACTTTCAGAGGGGGAATATGTAACACCCCTAGTTTATGTTTTCTTTCAAAGCTAGACATTTGAACTTTAATCCTAAGGGGAGTGGACCCCAAATGGATAAGTATTTGGTGGATGTAATTAAATATTTAATTTGAGAAAATGAATAAAATAATTCTGTGCAGATTGACCAAAATGAGAATCATGAGATCACTTGCTAAATCCATGAGGATGGATAAAGGAAAATACTTTCCCCAAAAATCTTTCAAAAATCCTTAAAAGAATTTATTTCTAAATTAGATTTTGAGGAAAATATAGTTTCCCCAATGATGTGGAGAGTAGTTGGGAAGAGGTAAAAAGCTAGGAAAAGCATAAAGCAGCTTTAAAAATCCCTAAAATGGGAAGCCTAGGAAAACAGGAAGAAAAGCATCCTGATATTCTAGACGCAGAATTAGAAACAGGCTTTGGGGAGCAAAAGCTTAAATAAGCTATTCCTGAACAGATTAGAAGTTGGTCTGTTCTAGAAAATGATCTCAGCTCGGGGGTGAGTTCTGGGAGACAGAAGGACTCTAAGGTTGGGAGGTTGGTCAATTGCAAGAGTGGTATGTCTCTAAATTGCCTGATGTTTTTACTTCATGTGGTATAAATTGGCTACATATAATTGTCTGATTTGTATGTTAGACTTGTTAGTTATACATTCAACAGAATTAATTATAAGGAATTCACCTTTATAATTTTGTATAGTTGCAGAAAAGAAATCTGTAGAGGAGAATCCAGCAGAATCTCTAAACCAGGGTTGGTTTAAATCTGAGGATACATATTCCTCAACATATAATTTAACTTTAATCTGCTTCTGATTTAATAGAATGAATTTTTGAGTATGTTTATGAGAAAGTAGTATGAGAGTTCCTATACAAATATTTAAAATAGAAATAGGTGAACTGTAATCTAAATTGTGCAGTAAATGGGTAAAATAATACATAAGGACTTTTAGAGTCAATATACCATTCATACATAACCAGAAGCACAATAGAAATTATTCCTGCATATAACAAATTATTTCTATAACAGAATGAAGCAATGATCAATTAATGCAAGAAATAAACCACAATAGTAATTGATGGAGAAGTTAATAAAATCGAAGCTAGAATAGTAGAATACAGGTACCTACAACAATTAGCATGAGGCCACCCATTAATACTTAATACAATGAACAAATCTCTCATCAGAAGCTGAAACTAATATGTGAAAGAAAGCTGAGTGATAAAGACTAGTACATCAACTGAATTGATTAGCAGTTAATTCAAGTTATATAAGGAGTTGGTAGAAGTTATTAAAGCATGAGCATAATAGGAATATCGATTTACACTATTGATGGAATAAAGAGATACAGGAAAATAAGAGAGGACTATGATAGTATCTTTCCACTTCTATTAGAAGACAAGAAACCAGTAAGAACATATTTAACAAGCATGGGATAATTACTGGAAAAATAAATAGTCAACTGGGTTATAAAACCATGGGAAGCCTGAATGATTCAGGAAGTAAATTCTTAATAAGGCAGTTGATATCATTGACCCATCTAACTAAAAAATTAGCCTATGAGAGGTCCTTACTGTGTATTGGGTAGGAGAAGTACAAAATAATTCCATGATCATAGAGCATGGTACCTTTGAAATTCTGAAGTGATTCACTAGCCATAAGTAATTACAGAAGAGGAAATTAAGACTGATTTAGCATAAAAAATTTTGGGAAAAAAAAAACCATTTCCCATAAGTATTAAAACAAAGGTACAAACCTGTGAACTATCAGAAAATATTATTGACCTGTCACCCGTCGTAGTGACGGACCATTGATAGAATATATATATATATATATATATATATATATATATATATATATTCACCGCTGAAACCCATTG
Source organism: Pinus albicaulis (assembly GCA_034641835.2). Taxonomy (NCBI): domain Eukaryota; kingdom Viridiplantae; phylum Streptophyta; class Pinopsida; order Pinales; family Pinaceae; genus Pinus; species Pinus albicaulis. The sequence continues at coordinate 22,043 of JAXQQM020069727.1, forward strand.
TGACACAAAATTTTCGTGGGTTTATGACAATATTCCAGAATTTAAATAAATGCGGGAATTTCATAAAATTGTTCACAGTCCCAGTTCGGACATACATCCTTATTACAGTAGAAAGTTTGTGGACAATATAAAACTTGAAATGTCTAGATAAACTTCATGTAACAACCACGGACAAGTTAGGCCATGCTTGGACTGAGGTCACGTCGATACCGACTTGAAACCCAAGGTTCAATGACGTCAAGCTGAATAAATGAAAAATCCATCAATTATCATGGCAGAAAAACCTCGATGGGATTCGAAATATACCTGCAATAAAATTTTAGGGTGACGTGAGAGCTCGTTATAAACAGAAAAATTGAGGACAAATTCATAATTTAATGTGATGAACTAAACATCACAACAGAGGACTCACCTCTGAAAGTTGAGGGCTCGGCAGACCAGTTCGTCCTGTAAGGCAGCAAAAAGAGTATGGTGAAAACGCTTGTCAGAACAAAAACAAACCCATGATGAAGTGTTTTCTACAAATCGATGGATTACTTGTGTGGCAACGTCTTACTATGAGCCAGGACAAACTCAGCGAACTAATCAACTATGGCCATGAAAGACACGAACAGCAAGAATGCCTCCCCTGCCAAGGTTAATATTAGAGTCGAACCCAACTAGCACTGATATAATAAACCCCAAATCAAAATAGCAGAATGATAAACCACCAGGGATCAATTTTTGGGTGGTTAAGACAGATATATTCCAAATTTGAATGATAAGAATTTTAAAACAAATAGAACACGAACTTTATATACCTGTATGGCGATGAAATGAAGAATGGTAACGCCCAGGAGCTGGAACAAGCTTAACGTTGCGTCTTCCCAGGTTGAGCAGAGTGAAAACCTCATAAGTCAATCAATAGGAACGATGAGACGAAGAACATTTCCAAATGCAACTTCGGGAGTAAATACAACTCGTTAAACCCAATGAACAAAACCCTATCTACTACGCAGCATCTCCATCGTCCACTTGTCATGAGATCCATAGAAGGCCACGGATCGAAATGAGAAAAGTCAAGAACGCTTGCAGAGTAGTCTAAGCCATAAATGAGAAATCAATTGAAATCGAATTCATTGTACTTACAATAGTATACCAGGACAGGCATGAGTAATGATCCCATATACCTTGCAAATATAAAATTTTAATGATGCAACGCTGGCATCTATACATGCACCAACTGGGATGAGAGATCTCCTCTCAGGCCTTCGATCCTCAGAATATTGTGACACTTAATCGACGTGGAGAACATAACGAACAATCCAACTCTCACCACATTAATTGCAAATCGCCAACGTGACAAGTAAGGACGACGACTTCAATATCGTCTACTCCCATAAAAATTATGTCATAATGGCAAAGATACGAGATCGCTACGGTGCCAAAGGTACAATGCATCATCCCATTAAACCATTATTGCAACGCGGAATTGAATGAATAGCTAAGTGATCCAGGTGGATATCGGTGGCCACCCACCTATTCCATTTGGACCAGCACCATCAATTCTTGCAGATTTTCACATTCAGCACAACTTACTATTTTTAGCAAGTTTTCGGGTCCTCCACTCTCGGAGCCGTTTTGGGGGCTTAATGATCCAGGTGGATATTGGTGGCCACCCACCTATTCCACTTGGCCCCCCACCATTGTCTCTTTCAGTTTTTCAGTTTCGGCATAACTTACTATTTTTAGCGGTTTTTCGGGTCCTGAACTTCCGGAGCCGTTTTGAGGCCCTAAACGACGTTTCGATAAAATTCGTCCCAGCAATTTGTATTCCTCGGATAGATCTTTCTAACGAGCTATTGAAGTCAAACGGAGATCGGTGCCAAAGTTATGCCCCGGGAAGTTGAACCACCAATTTACCCAAACGGAGCATGCCGGTTTTGGCGCCTCATCTCCTACGGTTAGGTTTTGGACGTTTCAAATTCTACATTTCTCAACTCTAATAATAGGCCCTCGAGCACGCATTCTAACAGTTCCCGAGAGGTTTAGCTGCTCACCCATCTCTTCTGAGAGGTCAGCTACCAGCACCCTAGCTATTTTATTTCCATTATGTCTGTAAGCATCTTTCTGTTATTTGATATTAATGAAATGAAGTGTTATTTCCGCTGCATCTCTGTATTTATGGTTATCTCTGTATTCTATTGCGTTCCTGCATAAATCCGGATCACTAAGCCCACTAAGAAAGGGCATAAATCGAATTTAATTATCAAGCATATTGAATAAATTCGATACCCAGTCAATGTTTTCCAGCTTATGGAAACGTTACAAGGACTTAGCAAGATTGGCGTGACCTATTCATGACGCATCCATAGGAATAGATAAATGAAACCCAAAACTCTCTATGAGTGGTGAACTTTATAAATAGGTATGGGGGTAATTTCCATGAATGTAAAATTTAATTATGAATCCATATCATTATATTCACCATAGGTATATACAGTCGAGACATGGATATATGTGTATAGGTACAGCATAAGTCACCATAGCTATTAAGGGAGAAATAAATTAAAGCGAAATAAGGATCCAAAATATACATGTAAAAATAGGAAGTTCTGCCATAGCCTTTCATACTTATTGGAACTCAATGGTATATCTAAATGAGGCTGGCAATTAAAAACACAGTATTATACCAAAAAAAAAAATTTGTACAGTGGTTAAGAGGAGGTGTTACAGATTCATTCTAGAACTAATACACTTTTATTTATATGAAAAATCACTATTTCAAAATATATATAGATTTTATTTGAGAGAAATCTCTCCCCTATGGAAAATTTCATGACCTGATTTGGGTCTAGGAAAAAATCGATGCCTAGGGGTTGATGCTCATGCATCACACTCCCCACATGACAAATTTCATGACCTCTTGGTAATGTGCCTTAAATAAGTTATTGTCTTCCTGAGTCCCAAAAATTCTGTTGCAGTTGTCCATTCATCCATTAATGTTGTTTCCATGCTACTATTATTGGTTTAAATCCTTCATGTCCCCAAATCTTATGTTGTTGTTGGCCACTTGCTTTACTGGTGTAAATCCCTCTAGTCAACTATATTTTGGTGTTGGTTTTCCATTTCTCCTTTTCGTATCATCTCTTAGCATTCGCTTCATCCATATCCATAATTATTTAATTTCATCATTTAGCTCTTCCTTTGGTTGAAACTTGCTGTTGTTTTTCTTCATTTGTAGCTGCATATCCTTTGAATCCAGCCATAGTCTCGTGCTTACTACATTATTTTCTTCATTGTACCTTTCCTTTAAAACCTTTTTCATCAACATCCATAATTCCTTTATTTTAGTATACAAGCAATCTCTTTTTTGAAACAAATTAACTTGAAGTTATACTCCCAAAAATTTCATGTTCTCAATTGCCAACTTATTGTATAGCCTCCATCCTCCATTTACTATTTTTTCTTCCTCTCTGCACTTGTTTTCTATAATATCTATGAAATCCCTCTCAACCTGCATCTCTTTTCCTTCACACTTCCTATTTGTAACCTATTTTTTCGTCATAGCACATAGCCATTATTCTAACACCTTTAATTAATATTCAAAATATATAGTCAGTTTCCATCCTTCACATCATAAACTTCTTATTCTTTCCATCATCTCTTTTCTCTAAATGGAACAAAATTTCATTTTTATGAGACATTGTTGTCCTCTAAAATCCCCTCGCATATGAAAACTCATAATATAATAATCTCTTTTCTCTAATATACCTTTTCATCAATTTATCCTTGTAACCAAAGCTCATGAGCATTGCATCTATGTGTTTCTATTCATCATTTATTTGATCCTTCTTTTGGCTATCAATACAAAGCCAATTTTTTCCTACTTAAAAGTTCTTGCAATTGCACTCCAATCATTGCATTGGTTATGTACACATGAATTTCTTCTTGATTTCCTTTGTGAAAAAAATATGTTTCTTGTTGCCTTTACTCTTCAGAAGAAAATTCTTAATTTTCTTTGTGTCGATGCTAATGACCTGCAAAAATTAAATACAATTTTTTATTTTTAAGAACATGAGGATTTCTAGCCTCTGCATCCTCCTGTTGTTATGAGATTATAACAACTTCATCATCTTCTTCTGTAAGGAATGCTCCTTGCTATAGTTCACAATTGTGAATTATTTGTTCCTCATACTCATATTCCTTAATATTTTCATATATAAATATAGCCCTTAGCATGTGCCACAATTTATTTTTCACTTTGTAGGCATACAATTGCCTAATATTCCATTTGATCTTCTTCTTAAGTTCCCACCCCAATATCTGGTATTAACTCTCAAATTCTTGTAGCAACATCATCATTACACCGAGCCTTTCCTTTAGCTTAGCCATCTCTCTATCAAATTCCTCATCACTCATCTCGGTGTATCTTTTCTCTAAACCCTCAACATGACTATTCCTATTCATGTCTTCCTTCTCCATGATCTTCTTCATGCTCACTATGAGCTGCAACCAAGCCTCTACAAGACACCTCACCAAGCTTCTCTTCTATCATATTGGGATTTTGGTATCACAAATTCTCCCATAAACATCCTCTTGAGCCTCATGTACTCCTCTAGTTGTTGATCTCTGCTCACTCCTCTTGAAAATTTCCATAGTTCGCCTCAACTTTCTTGAGAACTTATTCTCTCTCCAAGATTAGTTCAAAATTTCTACTTTTATAACTTCTTTATTGGAAGGGTTATTGTCACAATTTTTTCCTTATGTTGCTACTAACAATTACCAATTTCTTTGCTAAATTTAAAATAAAATTTGAAGACTAGATTATCTACTAGGTGTCAATTGACACTAAGAGTTCAAAATCTATTGCATTTTTTCTTCATAAATTCTTCGATCTCTGCAACTTCGCTAGGATTTTCTCTAGACTATTATAATCCTTATCCAATATTCACTCTAGTCCTTATTTCCTCTACCACCAACTATCCTCATGTCCTTCTCTCTTTGTGTTTCTTCTCCTTCATGAGCAATCTCCTTTCCATCGTTGCCTGCAAATCTCTTATACAAAACCCTTTCGTCAACTTTCAATTAGAACAAATATTGTGCTTTGATACCACTTTAATGCAGTTATCCTCTAAAACTAGGATGAGTCTATTATGGGCCCTATAGGTTACAACTTCTCAACTAGCCCCAATAATGGTGTGTATCCCCCAAAATCAAGAAATACATGATGTTAGTCACAAGCCAACCAGATTCTGCATCACACTCACTCTCGTGATCTCACCCAAATCCTCAGCCAAGGACTTAGCATGAAGTGTGATAGTCAAATTAGTAATCGAGTGTTGTTTTCTTGTGTGGGGTTTCATGTTTGATAGCTATGATCATTGAATGAAAAACTAAAAATGAGGGCAATCATCCCTCGATGCCCATGAATGTGGGTTGAGTCATTATCGTTATTCAAGGAAAGCCATGCCACTTAGAATTACTCACTAATGGCCAATAAGGGGGTAGGTGTTCACTCCTATCAAATATCTATAGGTCTTGGGTCGTTAAACCCCCCTCCAACTCCCCCTCCCCCCCCACACACAAATATATGAAATATTTTGATATCACCAAAATAAGGATATCACCATAATAATGTGTGGATTTAGAAAAAAAAAACACTATATAAATGTAGTTATAAAAATGTAAATGGTTGGAAAATATGTGTTGTTAAAATATTTATATATATTAATGATGCAGGAGCATCAATTATTGGGTAACCATTTTCATCTAGACCCAGAGAGGGTCATGACATTTAGAAATAGTAAGTTTTGATGTAAATACAAGTGTCCTATCTCTAAAATAAATCTAGATTGTTAGGGGAATTTTTAGGAGATAACACTCTTGTGCATGCGAAATATTGTAAAAGGCAAGCCGACATAAAGCTTCTAGAAAGAGGGACAAGTGTAACCTTTTTTTTTTTAGTAAGTTACTGGAAGGGACAAGTGTAACTTGAGTGGGGAAGCTCTTAGTTAATAAATTCTATTTTTAATTGATATTTTCGTAAGTAATAGAGGTCTATAAATTAGGGTAGGTGCATGATTAAAGGAGAAAATGGACCACAAAAAGAAAGGAAGGACATAGTAAAAGAGCTATGAAAGGACAACATAGTAGAAGAGCTATGACAAAAAAGTTTGAAAGTACTAGGCGTATCACAAAACGACAAAATAATTTTAAAATCACAAATTTGAAATATATAATTGGTAGAATTCAAATGTCTCTATTAAACCATTGAAATTTGAATTATTCAACCACTTGATTTTAATAAAATATAATAAATAATAAAAGCATAATTTATAATATCTGTTTTTTCTAACTTAATAAAATATATGAAAATTAATAATATTTTACTATTTAAAAATAACCTTTTAAACTCCATATGTGATACTCCAAACTCCATAACGCGTTGAGAGTAAGAGTTCTAAACACCCATATTATTATGCTACCGGGTTTTGTGCTAAGATCTTCCACCACTTATGATATTATGTTATTTTAGAGGTGGTTTATGAAAATCAAATATAATATTAATTAATATATTTTTTAGTTATTTAAAAAAAAATTAATTATTTTAAAAATGTTATATAATAAATTATATAGGAGAATTTGTTAGGTTATGTTGTATTAAGTTATTATTCAATAATATTATATTAAGATTAAAAAATGTTATTGTAAATGTCTTTAGGATAAATCACATTTTTTTTAAGGCTTGTCGTACATTATTTATTACATATTTTTATATTGTTTATGGAGGAAGGACCAAATTCTTCAATCATACAACCATGACGAGAGGATTTCAACCTTGAACTTGAGGGACCAAGTCTTCAATCATACAACCATCACGAGGATGCCTAGCTAAATCTCATCATTAGTTTTTGAGACTTTCTGAACCATCTAATGTGGTTCATTATCAAAAGATTAAATAAAATAATTATAAAATATGTGAAAGAAAAGTGTCTATATAAAATTAAAAAGATTTTTAAAAAGATAGTTAATTTTCACTATAATAATATTATGTATTAACTTCCACTTCATTTAGGTGAAAAGTGCATGTATGAGTGCTATGTGTAATTCCATCCATGTTGAACCTCAAGTTCATACAAGTTTCTTTTAAAATTCTAATAAAATATAATATGAAATAGATATAATAATAAAATTAAATAATAAATATACATGTTTGGTTACTTTAAATTATGTTATTGTGCTAGTTTGGTTAGCTCATTAGAACCACCATGTATGTAATATTAAAGAGATAAATAAATAAAATAAACTAGCAATTGCACTACATGTTGCAAAAGAAACGTCGTAAGGAAATATCATAGGAAAGAGTAGCCTAGAAGAAATAAGATGTTGCAGAGAAGGAGCCATCATGAAGGAATGAAAAGCAAATTTTTCTTCCATGGAAGCAGGTAGTGAAGGTTTCAAAGATACCAGAAAATTTTGTTATAGATATTGACATAGGCAATTGTGGGTGAAAACATATATGTAAATTAACATAATCTGTTCACATATATAAAAAAATTGTTATAGATATTGAAATAGGAAATTGGGGGTGAAAATCCTTTAGTGATTAATAATCCTCCGAAATAAGCATGAAATGAGCATGTAACTCAAATAAGATATTTTAAATACATTCAAGTATAATATATCTAGCATAGATGTAAATAAAGAGAACTTTTATTAACAAAAATTGAGTTTACTCCCTACATATCCTAGCCCCAATTGCATGCTTGTCAGAAATTGTATATGAAGAACAATAGTCTTGGTATACAAGAAAGTGAAAGTCATTTTAATATGGAGACATTTTTGGAAGGAGATATTGTTCTTTATGTTATGGTTTATTTTCTTAACTCCAAACTTGGTTTAGTCTTTCTCTATATACATAAGAAAAAAAAGACAAAGTAAATTCACAAATTTAAGTTATAGTTTTATATTTTATAATTACAAATCTAGTTTCTTATTAAAATATTTTACACACATCTATTTATTCAAATAAATTATTTTGTGAATATTTTTCCTCCTATTATTTGATTACAAAATTATTGTACTCCCTACTAAGTAAAACAACTTGATTAATAAAGAATTGAATGCCAAATTGAAATATTACTCAAGTGAGAACTACTATAATATATATAAATTATTTTTTGATGTATAAATTATAATTACCATGGCCCATCCTCTTATTACTTTTTAAATACCCTATGTTTGTAACTTTTCTTAATCAAATAGTGTCAATTTTGTAAAACTATAATCTGCAAGTCTCACTTTTTATAGCTTTGGTGGAAGGGTAGAGTATCTAAATTCCCTTACTCTTTAAGACACATCCTCAATTATTGTACCACCCACCTCGACATCTAATCTAAGCATCTTAGGTTATTCTAAATTGATCAAGAGTATAGAATTTTTAGGGCGGTGTTCTATGCGCACTAAAATTTCCATGAGGTCCATCACTATGTATGGGGTTCATTACAACCCTGGATATATTCTGTGACTTTTTGTGATTTTTTTCTTGTGGCTACAACTTAGTTTTGGTTTTCACCTACTTATCATGATTCAAAAATTTGTTATCACCTCATATCCTTATAGCATTAGATATATATATTTTATTTTTTTTGTTAATTCCGTAGGACCTGACTTTTCTATTATTTAGAGCAAGTTGCTAAATAAATACATCAAGAAAATGTGCCTCAACCTGCCCAAGGGGAAACCAAGTCTGTTGTCCATCTTAAAAAGTTAAAGGCCAACCAAAAACGATATTGTTTCAGTCTATCAGTAGCAACAAGAACTACTCGACTATGTCCATAATACTTACATATAAAACAACAACTATAAAGTCGCTGAACAAAAAACATATACAAACAAAAAAGAAACAAAGAGGCCTAGCCATCAGAAGATTGCACAACGGTTGGATCTTCAGCAGAGGACCCAAGCAGCTCCACCCACTGCATATCACGCAGCTGCTCTTCAATGCGTCCAATTTTGTCATTATGCTGCTTTTGAATCTTGGTCATGGCAGTGATGTCCTGTTTGATATGACTAAGCTCAAATAACAGGGAAGAATGAGCTTCATGTTCCTTCATACTCATCAGGGCTTTGGCAAGAACACATTTAAACCTCCAATACATCTTAACAGTTTGCTGGAAAAGAGATACCCTGCCCCTAGTACTACGAGGGTCAAGCAGGAAATCCATTATTGCTTGTTGCTGTTGTGGATCAACCTCATCTTCCGAACTATACATCTCCCAGTCCTGAATGTTCTTACGAATAGGCAGAGGGGTCGTGGCAGTGTAAGAGTTAACCAAACTTTCAACAACTTGCACATTAGTTTTACGCCCTCGCTTACAAGAGCACGAAGATACTTTCGTTGGCTTAACCTTGGCTCTTGATTTGCGAGATGGCGAGGTGGATTTTGTCATACTGGCTCCCAACAAGCTTGTGAGAGACAAATAAAGCAACAGAGCAGGACAGTAAGGCAGGGAATCTGAAATATGCATCAGAGGAGTATCGAGCAGGTGCATGTTGGCAAAATGCAAGAATCCAACCCAATTGAAGGATAGGCGAACGAATCCAAAGACGAACATAAAAAACTGCGTGAAAAAATGAGTGATAAGGGTCATATCCAACAGGGAAGAGCAGCAACTGGGAAAAGCCAGACAAGGTGTAGAGAAACCTATAGAATCGGCATGCAAAAAGATAAACCCCTGTCGTGGTAAACTGCCATGAGGCTGCGAAAGAGACCAGAGAAGACAGTGCTTACGAAAACAGAGCATGCCGCAAACTAGCCTTCCATAACAGCCAGCAAAATGCATGCAAAGACAGAATAAAGAGCGGCGAAATAAACCCACATCAAAAACCTTAAAAACCCATATCAGAAAAAAATAATTTAGAAGCGGACTTCTGAAGCAGGGATCGACCTCCTCATCATCATGAAAACGACAAGAAGAAAAGACTATCAACAAACCCATCACCTTTGACAAATCCATGGCATATGGTGGAGAATGAGCAGAGTTAAGAGTAGAAAAGTGAGACAGTACATACCAAAACCCACTTCTCCTACTCTGGAACCCTGTAAGCAGTCGTTGTAACCGACCCAGAGCACCACCTAAATACCCTCCTACGCTGTGCCAAACCGCGGGAATAAACCATAGAATGATGCAAACGCACATAAAACCAGCATGCAATATGCTATGAAGAGTCGTCTCATCAACGAACGGTGGTATAATTACAATAGATTTTGCCTGCATACGAAGATGGTGGTCATGATTACGATACTGACAGCCAACTCACTCATTAAAGGCTGCTGACAACGGAGGGCCTGACCCGTACCCCGATCGGGGGATAGCATTAGATATATTTTGTGAGCTAATGTGATGTTTTATTTGTCACAATGATTCAAAAATCAGTTATTATACCACAATATTGACTTTCTTGTTGCCTGATTTGTTTATGAACCCTTTAAAAAAACCATAAGAACATTTGATTTTACATTGTGATCTCCCCAACATGGGTGGGGGTTTCAAAAATTGGAGAGTAAATTTAGCAGTTATTGTTAGAAATTGTTGTATAAGATGGAAAATTTGGATGGTTTGTAGAAAATATGGATGTCATAAGTGATATCTATTTTGAATTTTTTAGTGTCTTAGACCACCATGCATCTAATAGGATCCATTTCAACTAAGAACGTCAATACATCACTATGCCAATGATAACTTGTGACATCTCAAGCCATTTTATTTGATTGTGGATCAAGCTATAAACTAATAACTTGTGAAATCCCTAGCCATTTTATTTTATTGTGGATCAGGTTATAAACTAGAATATACTTTCTCTTCAGAAGACTCTACAGTATATATTGGAAGACTAGAATATACTCTCTCTTCAGAAGACTCTACAGAATATATTGAGACTTAGGGTTGTCTCAAATTACTCTATTGTTAATTCTATAGTATAATTTTTGTAGAAATATAATCTACACTAAGGACTACGTGGGTTTTTTATTTTATAAGTTTTGTTTGGAATTGAAAAAAAAAATTATAAAAGCTAAAATTATATAGTGAAAAACTTTGTTTAAAATTTCAGAATAAAAAAGTTAAATAATTTTGACATCATATAATATGAAAACTTTTTATGATTATAATAAAATAGTTGTAACAAAAATAATATAGAACAAGAAAAACTATGTATATTTTGATGTATGAAAATTTAGATACATTTTATTAAGTAAAATTTTAAAAGAATAAAGGTTATAAACATTTAAAATTATTTTTATTAAATAATTAGTTTAGATCTATATTATTTATCAGATCGATTCTCCTTCACTCTAAAAGATGTTTGCATATCAAGACATATGATCCCTCTTGGCTCTTGGTAGATCCAGAGTTAATATTGATCTAGGCCATCTTAATTTCCCTTTTTAAATAAACTACATTCCATATTAATACCATGGGTCAATACCATGGGGCTGTTTTTATAGTTTATTATTATTTTATTTTATTATTTTTATTTTTTATTGTATTTTGACCTAGCTAAAATGTTCATTACATTATGTCAAGCTTTGTATTTAAGTTACTTTCATTTTTATTTTCGTGTAATTTGACATAGTCAAAATGTTAAATTGAGGTTAAAATCTAACAAAATTTTAAGAACAACATTTTAACTTAAAAGTCACCAGAACTTAAATTCAATCTAACTTATTAAAAAGAAAAAAAACTAACATTATAAAAAACATATAAAAAAGTATTTTCTTCTGCATCTAATCGCCTAAAACATTTCTATGGTCTAATATTTGATAAGATAGATTATTTCAATATAAATAATCCAAAAAGTAATTGAAAATAAAAAGTTTAATTACTCTATTTAAAAAAAAATAGAGATGTGAAATTTATTCAAATTTTTAATATAAAATTCATATGTTGCAATTAACATTTGGTCATAAATAAAAAGTTTTAATATGCATTCAATATCAACTATGTATATGCTTTATCGAGCTTGAAAAAAAATCAAAACAATAAAAATAAAAATAAAGTTATAGTTAAAAATTTCAAATAATATTATGTATATTTTTTAGGTCATTTTTGTCTAAAATCCAATAAAGGTTTGTTTAAACTACAAAGATTTGTTTGAATCATAACTTTAAGCTTTGTAAGTTACACAATCCAAGTTATCATGAAGATATCCAAGGCATGAAAAATGTATGGTATATAGATATAGAGAGAAATCCATATTAATCAAAAATCTATCAATAAATATCAAATCTTTAAACATGCAAACAATTTTTTCAAGTTAATATTATAAAAAAAGTTTACACCTTATAAAATTTGATCTACTTGCTTAAAATAAATATATACACTGGTTAATAATTTTATCCAATAACTGAAAATATAATGAAAAGAATATCACATATAATGAGAAATAAATATAATTGAATTTATTATATATAACTAAATATATTTAAGTTTAATATATATAGATGAGGGAAACAAATTATGTGATATAAAACTGTTTGAAATTGATAATTTGATCGGTTAACAAACATGAAATGATAGAAATAGATCTGTGCTGGTTAGAAATCAGCATCAACCAAATATAAAAACCCTACCAATTTAAACTACCGGAGTTGGTAAACTACTCCCAAATTGAAATTATGTAACTCACATCAGGAAAAATTGCCGGTGTCAACCACAATGTGTTGGTCGTTATTAGGTATTAACGTGATGTGTAGATACTTTAAAGGTATTTTGATTTTTTTATTTCGAATGGTTGAATTTCCAACTACATACATTCCTCAAAATGTCCTACAGCTACTTGTCTGTGACAAGATCTTAAAAATGCAATAAATCTCATATCTGCCCACCTCCTTAACCTTGTTATATACACCGCCTTTTCTTTCAGAAGGTCATAAAGCTTATTATCAATGTCCAGATAATATGACTTAAACGATACATATACTAGCTCTTATGAAAGCTTCTGCTGCAGACTGTTTGATTGATTAGAGACTGTTTGTACAGCTGTATTTAAAAATATTTTATTGGATCTAAATTCCTTATACGGTGGAGACTCTGACACCAGTATTACTGAGTCCTTTTCTAAGGAATCTGTTATTTATTATCGCTCAGCATGCATTTCTAACAAATTTGTCATTCACCTTCTCATCCAAGCATTCCAACAAACCTGTTAGTCACTTTGGGCTACTGGCATAACATGACCTTGACAATCCTCAATACAAAATTCAGCAATGCAGCAGAAAACATTAAGCTGGAGTGTCAACCATTTGTGAATCCTGGTCTTGTGTGTGGTTTAGTCCTTATCAAGTGCCAAATATTTTGATAGAGGGTGTCTATGTTGAAAATATTACGATCAAGCACCTGCAATATTGGGAAAACAAACACATAAGATTAAAAACTTGCAATATTGCCAAAACAACACATAATGTACATAAAAATACATAAAATTCTACTTATATTCTGTCTATAAAAGCGTTCGACTTAGCTTGACTGCAGATTCTAAAACTATACCAGAATCTAACGAATAGTAATTAGATCAATAATTCAGTATGTTCCCAAAATCTGCCATTAGGATAAAATGCCCCAAACAACACAAGCAAGAAGAGCGTTATCACTGCGTTTATATAGGATATTATATTACCTTGGCATGTATGGTATGATAGACTCTGTTGTTAATGGTGGAAGAAGCAGCATACACAACTTCAAGCCCACCATCTTCCAATGCCAGAAGAAGATCAGAGTACCAAATCTGATGTTCAAAAGTATTCGTCCAGACCTGAACGGCTGAATTCATACATTTTATTTTCACGCTAGGGAACTCCCGAGCATATCCTCCAATCGCTGGGGTTTCAAGGCAGAATTTCTGGTTACAGGACAATAAAACTTTTTCATTTTTATCAGAGTTAGCCTTCAACTTTGCTCTTTCTTTTTGAAGATCTTCGACCTTTTGTCGTAGATGGTGAACATAATTCACTGCTTCCTGCATTTGGTCTGAAACTGATCGTTTTCCCTATACAGTACGAGATGGAACTTTCAATTAAATGAAAACCCTAGTGAGTAGTGATGATAAGCCTAATGCAAGAAAACCATAGTAATCGACAAAAGACGAACATACCCGAAGATTTTCATCTGGGATCAGAGATTGGAGAGTTGACAAAAGAGCATTCATCTGTTTACGCCGCTGCTTTTCAACGATTTTGTGCTTGATTTTGTCAGCTGATGTAGCGCCTGGCAATGTATTCTGAGACTCGCCATCATTTCGAGGACTGGTATTGCAGAATGTGGCCATTGAAACAGGATTCGAATGACCAGGAGAAGCGGCTAGGGTTCCAGAGTTATCGACGAAATTACTAATGGTGGCATGATGGGGATTATAAGGTGGGGGATCTTGAACGGGTCCTGTTGATAGAAATGGATTGGAGTTGAAAACACTTTCGACATTAAACTCTTTTATGACATCGTCACAAGAGAAAAATTCGGACTCCAACCAAGAAGGAATGCTAGGAATGCTCATCTTTTAAGGTGAAATAAACCCTAAGAGAATTTCGAAACCCTAACGAAGGCGATAGGGTTTACGATCGTCTGCGACGAAAATAGGATTCGAGCAGGTCCTGCGTTGTTAAAAAGATGATCCTAAATTGAGTCCTGACGAATATCTGAGAATAACAACAACATCTGAATAAATAAGTTGGGCTTTCTTAACCATAAACTAAACAAAACCCTATCAAGGATCATAGGAGAAGATCCTGATCGTACCATTAACTGTATAAAAACCGGCTAACAACATAATCGTAAGGCACCATTATGAATGTTATAAGCGCCATGGGAACCAGAAGGGTTATATTCCAGCAATCCAACTGTATCAAAAACTGCTGATGGGACTTATAGGAATATTATAGGGAATTAATGCGGGACAAATAATCCCATCGAGAGCGCTATCACATTGAACTGATCGGTAAGTCAGAGTAGAACAGTCTTTGACAACACTAATTTGGTTAAGAATTAACGGACATAAATATCAGTCAGTCTTAAAGCACATGATCGGCATTAGCACCGACCCCTGTCAAATATTACTTTTCATTACCATGATTATAGGCATTCACATAGTCTATCCTTATCATTACCCTGTTATGAGCTGTTGGTTTTACATGTTTTACAGGACATGGAAGATAATTTAATTGAAAGAAAAGAAAATAACAAAAATATGTTTTTTTTGTTTTTTAAAGATGGAATTGTACTTTATTTTTATTCTTATTTTTATTTTTATGTGATATTTTACTCGACAATGATTTGGTTTTTTAAATTTATTTTTATTATTGTAATTTTTTTTAAACCATTCTAAATTTATTTTAATTCTGGATCTACAAGTTCTGAAAGAGAACACATCTTATTTTATTCTAAAAAAATTCATATCTTAAAAGATTTGATTCCTAAGAGTTTGGTAGATCCAAAATTAAAATGATGTAAGTTGGTTTTATTATTAATTATAATTATTAATAATTGATTTTATATTCTCTTTTATTTCTATTTTAAGTTGTATGTAATTGATCACATTAAAATGTTTTATTGATAATTATCATTATTAGTTATTTTATTTTATCTTTATTTTATTTTGACCATATCAATTTAATTGAGTCCTAAACATTTAGAGCATTACAACATTTCCTCTAAATTGTTTGAGTTTAGATATAATTTTTAAAATGTTATAAAATAAATTAAAATTAAATATTTGTAAAATATTTTGATTTTGAAATAAGTTATGGTTTTTGGGCAAGTGGTATTGATAACTTATGTTGCTAATCTATGGTATTGCAGCAAAGCCTATTTACAAGTTAACGATATTCATGGTAAAATGGGGGTGGATATCCATGACCAATAATCTTCTTATATTGAAAGTTCATGGGAAGCATTAAGTTTTAATTTAAAAATGTTGCAAAATTAAATTAAAATATAATATTTATAAAAAAAAAAATTATTTTGAAATGAGTGTTGATTTAGGAGATGTGGTATTGTAAATATTAATTTTGTATGTGCTTAATCATTAAAATTAAAAATGTTATGGAATCATTTTTTTAATTAATATAGTAAAATGAATGTTAATTTATAACATGTGATATGCATGTTATGAATTTCTTTTATTTAAAAAGAATTTTTTCTCATTTTATTAATAAAAAATACAATCAAAATTCTGACTTTAAAAATATTTACATCTAACAAAAAAAAATAATAGACCTATCACATTAAAATATATAGGATATAAATAATAGTTATAAATTAAGATTTATTTTAACATATAAACTAAATAATAATTTTATAATCATATTCAAATTGAATTACTAAGCACATAAAAACTTAATATTTACAATATATTTAGAATATGAGAAGACTCTAATCATGTGTAGCCATTGGTTTAATTCTTAACTATTGGTTAAGTTCTTTGTTAAGACTCTAAAACATTTTCTTATTATTATATTTTTGAAATTAATAATATCATGAATAGAAATTAAATTTGATAAATTAAATTGGTTATGGAAATGGTTCCATAAAGTGAAAGACTGATGGTAAAATAATTATTTTCCAAATGAGAAGTAGTTGAAGGTAAACAGTTTGGTCAGTTACTCTTTTTCTGTGGATAAAAACAAAATCCCTGTGAGGAGGGTTCTGACTAGGTTCTAATGAAAGTAGGAAAGAGAGTGGAGGTTCCTGACCTGATAGAACCAATGGAAAAATCTCAGCACATCTGGAAGGTGGATTGGACCAGAGTCCCGAGATCCCTTCCGCATACTGTTTCCTATCTACATTGCTCAGAAATTGGAGCATGGGCGGGGGGGGGGCGGGGGTGGTGAGGAAGTAATCACCTCATCCAAGGTAGGGAGGACTACCAAATTCGATCACAGATAAGTAATAAATAAATTGGAGCACGAGGGGTGTGAGGACTCAATTGCCTCATCCATGGTAGGGAGGACTGCCACAATCGATCACAATCGATCACAGATAAGTAATTTTCCACTGTTTTTATAGAGTTAACAGAGTTTTGATTTTAATTTATTTGATAAAGTTCTGATTAAAAGCTCAAATTCAATTACCTTGGAAGGAAAGACAATTACTACTATTTTTTTTTTGTAAAAATAGGAATTATGGAATGTTATTTTCTCAAAACATATAGACAATGTAACTCACAGATATGGAAGAAGTATTTGGTGTAGAATATAAGGCTAGATTTCTTACTTTGTTTGCAGTATAATATTCATCTCAGTGAAAGAATATAGTAAAGATTTGTGTAAAAAGAAAACACCTGTGTATAGAAAAGTGTTTCCATAGACAGAACATGTTAATGGTCCAATGTAGGGAAATAATCTACAGATAACTAAACAAAATTGAAAATCATATATACATAAGTTGGAATAAAGAACTTGTCCATTAACTTCGAGTCATTCTGGTCGACACCTAGTAGTTATTCTCTTTTCAAGACGAAATCCAAAGTAACTAAAGGAAAAAGAAAGTCCATGAAAAACCATACATTACGAAACAGTAAACACTGTTATGAACTATCACTGTATCTACCTTTTTGTAAATTTTTTAAAAAAAAGAACATAGAAAAATAGAACATTGTCCAAGATACTGTACATCTATAACCTTCCTTTTCTGAGAAACAAAAATAGTGTGACCAAACATATAGAACTAACAGTAATGGAAAGATAGCAAGATAAGTGAACACCTGCTAGAGAAGATCGATATAAATTCAACGATATTTGTATATTAACTTTCACTGGAACCGAAATAATCAAATAGTCTCAACGAGCTTATCAAGAAAAGAATGAAATTATTCAGATATTTATATATATTTATAAGGAAAATCATTAAAATACAATGGTTACCAAGAATCAGGGTACTCAGCCCAGCAATATTAACAAATATACACATGACTTTAAATTTTGTAATTGGAGTGCCATGCAAAACTATTGGAGAAGCTGAGAAATTCTAACTCGTGAAGATCCAACATGGTGACCCAAAATTAGCTATTATTTCTCTGAAAATCATACTCTTAATTGGGTACTGTGTAAGACGTAATTGGAGGTTGTTAATTGAAGTACCAAATGCCATATCCATCAGCAATTTTTTCTGCTGGGAATATTTACTTGTTGGGCAAAGAAAATAAGTTAAGTTAGGTATGTCGAAGGGAAAAGAAAAAAAAAATAGGGAAGAACTTAAAAAAAAAAAAAACAAGAAGGGTTGAATTAAATTTACCTCTGTTCAACTCTTTTGTGCTTAGACAGGTCATTCTACCCTGTAGGAATGTCAAAGTAAACATGGGTAAATAGCATGAGAAGGAATGGAAACCGTAAGAGGTAACGTGGGTAAGAAAGATGCTATGAAATGTGGAACTGTGTTACCTTCGGTCATTCCTCCATGGTAAATGTGCAAAGCTGTGGAAGCCGGACCTACAAGGCCGAGGATTAAACACTGAAAACCATTAATACGCATAAGGGTTTAGCTGTTGGTGCCAGATAGAAGTTTTAAGACCATGTAATCTAACTCTGTGAAATACCCAGAGGAAGAAACACATAAACGCCCATGCTTAAAGAAAATTCGAATATCGTTTACCTTTCCTGGTGCCTAACAGAGCTTGAGCATGTTGAATGAGTGGGAGGCATCTCGGTTGGGAATAGGCTTAACTGAGAAACAGCCAACGATGGATTGTCAAGGTGAAATTTCTTGCTCCGGAGCGCTGGCAATGAAACGCTGAATGCCAAAAGGGAGAAGCGGTTAAGCGGAAGGTTAATCACCAACCCCTAGCCTGTTTTTCCAGCACCGTTAGATCTTGAATGATCAGATCGATGGTGTAAACCTTAACAAGGGTACTCATAAGTACTAACATAAATTTTCTGAGTAGTCATTCGTACTGTATTATTAATTAATCCTTTGCGCTGGCGTATAACAAAACAAATATCCCGATCTCCAGGTTTACCATAAATTCAAGGTACAGTCAATATTATCTATGGCGAACAGGGGTAGTGAATTTCGGGAATAGATTAAATCGATCTGACTATGGATTTCATATGTGGAATGTGTTAAATGTAATTCAAATAGCGGTGATAAAAGAACTATGGCCAATACTCACTAATGTTGTATGAATTAGTTAGTTGTGTTGCTAATAATCATCTACATGAAAACTATAATTATGTGGTAGGATAAAGTAATAATTAAAAAAAAATTATGATAATAGTGATGAACGTTACATCATGATATTTACCCCATTTTACCATCAATATTATTAACTTGTAAATAGGCTTTTTTACAATAATTAATATCATGCCTTATCAATATTACATGTCGAAAAATCATTTAATTAATAATAAAAAATTAAAATAATAAAATTAATAAAATTAAATTTGTTATATTTTAATTTTGTTTCTATTGATAAAATATCATTTTATCATAGAAATTATTAACTTGTAAATAGGATTTATTGAAATACAATGGGCCAATACCATGACTTATCAATACCACATGCCCAAAAACAAAACTCATTTCAAAATCAAAATATTTTATTTTATTGAAATTAAATTTAAAATAAAAAAAGGTATGGAGAGGTGTTGTAGTGGTGTAAATGTTTGTAAACATTGAGATGTGGGCTAGATTAAAAAATAAAATAAAATAATTAATAATTATAATAATCAATAAAAACATTTTGTCAAATCACATAAAACTAAAAAATAAAAATAAATTAACATAAAATTTATAATCATCCTAGATCCATCTTAACTATGGATCTACCAAGTGTCAATATCTTGAGATGCAAATCTCTTTAGAGTGAAAATAGGTTTGATCTCTCTTGGATGCAAATCTCTTTAGAGTGAAAAGAGGAGGTTTGATCTCTCTTGGATGCAAACCTCTTTATATTGAAAAGAGGTTTGATCTCTCTTCCCCATCCAGAGAGATCAAATCTCTTGAGATGAAAACCTCTTTTATTATTATTATTATTATCTAATTTTAAGGTCACGACCAAGCCATACACCAAATTTGTGTGTGAGACCCCCTTGTTTGTGGGACATGGGACCCACCTCCCTGCAGCGCTTTACTTTGATCTCTCTTACCTTTGTAGATATAGAGTCAAAGATGAACCTATGTTGGTGTAAATTTAATTAAGCAATGAAGAATAAACATAGATTAAAAAGAGAGAAAAATGCAATTTATATTATTGAGCAGAGAGGATAAGAAAAAAAAATATTATGATATGCATATTTACTTAGTTGTCCATAAATATTATGATATGCATATTTACTTAGTTGTCCATATGAACTAATATAGTAAATAAAGAATAAAAAATATGATGATGATGGTGATGATTAATGTCCACGAAGACCAGTGTGGCTTATCGGACCTAAAAGAAAAAGAAAAAAATCTAAGTGTTATTCTTCAAAATCGTGTTTCTATGATCAAAGAGAAGGGAAAAAAGCAACCCAGGATCGCTATATATGGGCTAGCTTAATAAGTCAAGAATATTGGACGATTTAATGTTATGGAATTGAGAGAACATTGGAAGAGTGGCAGATGTTATGGAATTGAGAGTGGATGTGAGTAAGAATCAGGCACTTTAAATGGAAGTTTTTTTCATCTTCCACTTTACTATCACAAATCTCATAGATTATATCGTTCCATGGAGTCTTGGGAATATACCAATGCTCAGTCTCACTTAGAAGCCCATGAAAGTTAGTTCTTATCATAGTGATGTTCATTTTTTCTTAGTGTTGGTAAATAAGGACAGATAATTCTCGTTATCAGAGGTGGGGTTGATCACCTCCTTATAGTATCTTAGCTTCCTTTTACCCTCCAACTCCATATCCTCCCACAACTTGTCCTCAAACTTGGAGGTAATAGTATTTTTTATACTCTCATTGCTTCCCATACTATTCTCCTCCTTAATTCCCTAATGGTTGAGTTAGGACTGGGTATCCTTATGTGAATAAGATATTTAAACCTTATACTTTTCAAAAACATTTTAATAAGTGATATCAAATTCAGATATATCTATAGATAGAAAAATCATTTTAAGAGAAAATATTTTAATGTTGTATAGAATAAAATATCAAATATGGATTATAAATTAAAAAAAAATAAATTAATAATTTAATTTAATTTTTTGTGATCCATATCATCAAAAGCAAGAAAAATTTTCGTAAAAATCACTTCATCAAAGTTTTATCGAGTGTTTCTAACCAAGTGTGGTTCATCCTCAAGACAAGATGAAGAACCAAATCTTGGCGTCAAGTTAAATAGATGAAGATAAATTTAGTTGTTATAATATAACAATTATATTTAACTAAATTAATATTATTTATTAATAAATAATTTTTTAATAGATTCCAGTTGATATGATTCATAATGAGGGTAAAAAAATACATTATTTTTCACCTTTAGGGATAACTTCAAACATGTCGTCTCGGCTCTGTAACCCTAGGCAACTGTAAACCCTAGCTATCTCAGTTCCCTTCATGGTGGGTTCCCCACAACCAACATACGGCACTATCCCCTGCGTAACCTTGTTATTTCCTTAGTGGTGGATTATGCAGTGAGTCTAGGCTTTCTACACTTGGCGGGCTACATGGGGACATACGCGGAAGGCTTAGCGGGCCAAACTTGGTCGGCATGGGGTTGGGACACCACTTGGCTTTCAACAGAGGTGTTTTACTCGCTCCAAGTTTCGCTCGCTGAGTTTTGACTTTTCCTTGGACCGTTTTATCATAGTTTCCTCCGTTTCAAGAGCTGGGAGTTGTGTTTCAATGGAAGAACTGTAAGTTTTTCCGGTTCCTGTCTACTATACGGTTACAACGAGCCGTTACAGTCTTTTTTTTTTCTGCGGGTGTTCCATTACGTCTTCGGACTTCCTTATTTTTTACTGCTTCTCCCTATCACTCTCAGTTCACTATGGGTAAGTAATGTTTATCTTTCCCCTCTGTGCTTCTTTTTCAGGTATGTCTGTCACTATCTAGTTTTTGTCAATTTCCTTGGAGGTTGTTTAGGGTACTCTGCTCCCATTGCTCCTGGTTCCTCTATCAATTTCTGTTGGGGTGGTTATGTTTTTCGTTGTGGTTGTTCGTTGTTTGGGTTGGGGGTTTTTACTCAACGAGCCGTTTTCCAAGGTGGTTTTAGGCTTCAAACCAGTGGAACCGTCGGCTTTTGGTCTACCCTCTGTTCACTCTTGGATTTTTTGGGTTTACCTTGTCGATCCTTTTTTCTCAGTTGAATGGGAAATGATAGGGAGTTTGTTAACGTGGGACTCAGGGTGTAAGACATCCTGTTTGTCTAGGGCATGGAACCCACTAAGAAAAATTTATCTAGAGTCTCCCTTCCGTCTCGGTCTCATTAAAATAATGGGGTCTTAGAGAAGCTTAGGTGGAACCCAATGGATGGTCTAGCTACTTTGTGTGGTGATATCAAACAAACCCTCATGCCAAGGGTGTCCACTTGTCCTAAGGCGATATCCCACCCGATCACAAAAGGTTTGTTTGTGGACCGCTATGGTCTTGTCTCCGCATCTGGTAAAGGTAAGAAGAATCTGTAGCCTAGGCTTCTTCTCAGATCCGGAGGGTTGGAGGATGTTGTATTGGGAGTGGGGGGAGTATTGTCTGTGGGTTCGGGTCAATCTCTGGAGGTCGAGGTCCATTTTTTCCCAGAGATAAAAGGTGGTGTTTCTCTCTAGCAAGAACACAAAACTCCATACTTTCACTCAAACAAGAAGGACGTGGCTCCTTTGGGGGGCCTTTCTTTAAATGAACTTGCAGGGAGCATTGATTTGGATTGGGGCACAAATTACTTATTTGTTAACAACAAGGCTGAAGGTTTCAGTGGTGGATTCCCCATTCTAGTGGAGGAGGGTTTTGGCCGAGAAAATATTATCGAGGGTCTCCACTGTCAAGGATAGTGGTCGGATGGTATTGGG
Source organism: Pinus albicaulis (assembly GCA_034641835.2). Taxonomy (NCBI): domain Eukaryota; kingdom Viridiplantae; phylum Streptophyta; class Pinopsida; order Pinales; family Pinaceae; genus Pinus; species Pinus albicaulis. Next base: position 45,008 of record JAXQQM020069727.1, read on the forward strand.
GGGCAGACAGGGGGTTTTTTAGCTCCGCTCTTTTAGCAGGAAGGAGAGACCCCATCTTAGGGGAGAAAGAAGATTTTTTCAGGAGGTTCAAAATAGAAGGACGCTTCGGGGGCACACACTAAATCTTCAAAATTCTCTGTGAAAACTGATGGACAATCATGACTTAAGAGGAAAAAGGGGCAGGTAATTAAGGAAAGCCAAGAGTGTCAAAACTTGGTTTTCGATGTTGACTTACACTTTGACCAGGTGATGGCTGAATCGGATTTGATTCTAGTTGGTAGAGCCAGAGGCAAGTTCTTCTTGACTGAATACATCACTGAATGGATAAATCGTAGTTGGGTGGAGGCCCCAGACAAAGATGTAGAGGTAATTACATTATCTAAATGTTGGTTTATGGTCAGTTTCAAGAATGTTGCAATGCTAGAATGGGTACTTTTAAGATAGTGGGGCTTTGGTATTGCTCCCATCCTCTTTAAGAGATGGACTCCTATCTTCGATGCTAATAGAGAAAGGGTGGATGAAATCCCATAAGGGAAAGAAGTGACCTAGGATCGCCATAGATGGGCTAGCATAATAAGTCAAGAAGATTGGAAGATTCAATGTTATGGAATTGAGAGAAGATTGGAAGAGTGGGAGATGTTATGGAATTGAGAGTGGATGTGAGTAAGAATCAGACACTTTAAAACAGAAGTCTTTTTCATCTTCCACCTACTTACTATCGCAAATCTCATAGATTATATCATTCCATGGAGTCTTGGGAATAGACCAATGCTTGGTCTCACTTCGAAGCTCATGAAAGTTAGTTCTTATCGTAGCGATGTTCATTTTTTCTTAGTGCTGGTCAACAAGGAGAGATAATTCTAGTTATCAGAGGTGGGTTTGATCACCTCCTTATAGTATCTTAGCTTCCTTTTACCCTCCAATTCCATATCCTCCCACAACTTGTCCTTAAACTTGGAGGTAATAGTATTTTTTATACTCTCATTACTTCCCATACTATTCTCCTCCTTAATTACCCATTGGTTGAGCTAGGACTGGGTATCCTTATGTGAGTAAGATATTTAAACCTTATACTTTTCAAAAACATTTTAATAAGTGATATCAAATTCACATATATTTATATATAGAAAAATCACGTTAAAAGAAAATATTTTAATGTTGTATAGAATAAAATATCGAATGTGGATTATAAATAAAAAAATTTAATAATTGAATTTAATTTTTTGTGATCCATATCATCAAAAGCAAGAAATTGTTTTGTAAAAATCACCTCATCAAAGTTTTATTGATTGTTTCTAACCAAGTCAGGGAAAATTTTAAGAACCCCCTTAAATTTATATGTATAATAAATGGGTGGATCTCCATGATACATAGGAAAAAAGGAAGGCAATTTAATCAATAATATAATATGTATATATATTTTTTTTGGTGAATCTCTCACCATATTATATTATCTTATAAAATCAAAATTGAGAATAAAATTACTGAATGCGAGTGCCTCGTGGAGAGAAGGCGGCATGCCACATGGCCCCCCCTGCACCAATCAGTTGTCCTCGCCATGAGGCAGCACATGGCTCTCGCGTGGGTGCCATTAAATTCTCCTTGCTAGCTTCGAAGCAAGGCACCATAACTAACACTCAATTCCACATTCATTTCCTCTGCTGTGAACTCTCTATGGTCTGTCCTGGTTGAAGAGCACCCTGGCCATTTATGGGCAATGGCAATGACTCTCCTTCACATTTCTCTCTTCGCTTCTCTATCAGGTTGGCTCTCGGCTCTATTTCTTTTGGTTGTGCCTCCGCCCCTCTATCATCCCTTCAGACTCCCTCCGCCCACTCAACCCAGGCTGCCTTCAGTCTCTTTGCTCGCCCTTCACTCTCCAGTCATCCCACTCAGTTTCATTCTCAGAATTATGCCACTTCCATGCCTCGTCGCCATCGTATGCGTTGTTGCAAAGGCGGAGGCTAAGGTTCTCCCACCTGCCCTCCTATCCCTACAATTGCAGAGTGCACAGGCCATGGATGTGGTGGAGGTTCTTGACCCTCGGCACCTCTCTGCCCATATTTCTCTCTAAATTTAGGACCTAACGAGCCCTAGAAGCATGAAGAATAGGCTTTTATCTAGAAGACCATCATTAAAGAACATGAAACCCATGCTTTAATAAAATAACTTTTTCTTGTTTGTTACATAGGATACATACTGAAATGAGTACAACAAAAATTATGAAGAACAAAACTACTTACATTTTCAACAAACACTCCACCAAAGGTTTAAGACTTAGATATCCTAAACTACTTAGGTGTGTTCACACTAGAAATTTTGGATATATAAGAATTGAAGTGTTAATAAGAAATAAAACTTAGGGAATTATTGCTAAAAGCCTAAAACATGGCATGCACCTTCCAAGAGATGGAATGAAGTGGTATCTAAGTATGAAAGTGAATTTTTCTTTGGTGAAACGGTTAAGATGCAATGAGATACACAAATCACGTAGGAAAAATGATGAGGCACCATCAAAATGTATGTGTGAAGTGATTTCACCTACGCAAAAGTTATAATATGCTTGCAATAAAAAAATTGCCTAGGTAAAACTATAGAAAAATGGCATGAACATGAATGAAACAAGGTAAGTGTATTACCACATCAGAGGATAATAATGATCTAACCCTATAGCACGAGGTGAAAGTGACCAGGATGTGATTATTTGACCACCTTGATGTTGGTTCATGAAGAAAATTATGCACCACTGAAGCAACCTCCACTGATAATCTAACCTTGTGAAGGCTAGAATCATCATTCCAACCAAGGCAACCACATTATTATCAAGGAGAACCAATATTCTAATCATTCAGGAAGATCATCACATGAAGGACTACTCTCAACCAAAAATAAGTGTGTTTGTGGTCCTTGAGCATCCTGCAAGTTACCCCTGAAATATGCATTTACCAATCATGTCAACATGAAGGGGTAACAAAAACCACCAATGTGATCAAGTAGACAATGACAAGAACATGGCTGTAGGGGTTCTCGACCTGCAAATACAAAACCCAATTCCAACCTTGACAAATTGATGATCTTTTTCTTCAAATAGGATAAATTATAGTCTCTGCTAAAATATTTATTGACTGGTAGATCATATGTACCAGTTAGAGCCAAGGAGAAAAACCCAATTCAAATTATCGCATGACCACTATACCTCCATGTCAAGAAAGCAATCACCACTACATAAGGTTTCCCAACAGCAAGAAACTCTAAATATGAAGGGAGGAGACTTGGAATTTGAGTTACACATACCAATACCAAAAATTTCATTAAAAAAGCTTGGATATTTAATTTGGGCTTCACAGGTATCCCAATCAACCAGTCCCTTGCAAGGAACATTGGTCAGCATACCCTTGTAGCATAAGGTGAAAGTGACCGAGATGTAATTATTTGAAAACCTTAATGTTGGTTCATGAAGAACATTATGCACCACTAAAGCAACCTCCACTGATAATCTAACCTTGCGAAGGCTAGAATCATCATTCCAACCAAGGAAACCACATTATTATCAAGGAGAATCACTATACTGATCATCTAGGAAGATCATCACATGAAGGACTACTCTTAACCAAAAATAAGTGTATTCTTGGTCCTTGAGCATCCTGCAAGCTACCCCTGAAATATGCATTTACCAATCATGTCAACATGAGGTGTAACAACAACCACCAATGTGATCAAGTGGAGAATGACAAGAACATTGTTGTAGGGGTTCTCGACCTGAAAAGACAAAACCCAGTTCCAACCTTGACAAATTCATGATATTTTTCTTCAAATAGGATAAATTATAGTCTTTTCTAAAATATTTATTAACTGGTAGATCATATGTACCAATTAGAGCGAAGGAGAAAAACCCAATTCAAATGATCGCATGACCAATATACCTCCATTTCAAGCATGCAATCACCACTGCATAAGGAATCCCAACAGTAAGAAACTCTAACGATGAAGGGAGGAGACTTGGAATTTGATTTACACACACCAATACCAAAAAATTTCAAGAAACAAGCTTGGATATTTAATTTGGGCTCCATAGGTATCCCAATCTACCAATCCCATGCAAGGAACATTGGTCAGGATACCCTTGTGCTGCATGCAAAACACACCACAAACCTTTCCCCTTGTCTTCTGTCAATTAACTGTGCTACAGCTAATGCACATAGCTAGCATTAGCAGACCATTAAATTCTTGTAAAAAAGTAGGTAGTAATTCCAAAGGGTCAAAGATTATGAAAATATAATGCATCGCTTTGAATGTAGAAATTAAGTGAACCAAAATTTAAGCTACTAAGTGCATATTTACGAGGATCAAATAAGGAAGTATACAACATAATAAAGGTATGCAAAAATTTCAATATTTGAATCACCTATAATAATTATCCTTAACAAGCCTTTCGAAGAAGGAAGATCTCCATTCAAAGAGAGGGTATCCTTGGCTAGATTAATAAGATAAAAAATAATTATTAATGTCCAGTAGATGACCACAAAAGTAGGTAAATAGGACTATGTTAGGTACTAAAGGAAAATGAAACATCTCTAACTACATCATACTGGAGTGTGGAAACAGTGAGGTGATACAAAGGCATAAGGAGAGACTGCAAACCAGTCTTCTTTATAGCTTTAGTTACTACCAAAGAAGTCACACTCCAGAAATAATTGACATATAGGCTTAAGAATCTGATCGGGATTTACATAATATTCTTTCCTCCCAACCTGTACAGTAAGAAAGTCCAAACATGTGCTCAAGTTCAATGGGGACTCTCGGGGTTTCATTCTTCTTGTAACATCAAAGTGCTTTTCCCTGCGATTTATGAAACATGGAATGAAAAAAGAAGAAAAACTAGAACCTTTTCTTGAATCATCAATATGTTGGAGGTTTATTAAGTTCCCAAAGGATTCTGGAAATGACATCATGCATGCTCAGAGTCTAGTTCTTCAAGGAGTAGATATGAAAAAAATATTCTGGAAATGTTAGGATGTAAGCTTTCCCCATATGTTCCTTCAATCTGACTATGCATCCTTTCAAAGCAATTGTTTCTACCTTTCTAGATGCTTCAAATGCCCTATCTTTGCTAACCATAAGGAGGCGAGATATATCAAATCCATTAACTGTGGAGGCTCCTGCGATGCACTCTTAAATATTAAACATGATTATTTCAAGACCCCCGCCTTCTAGCAAGGTCAAAATATGAGCACAAGCTTTCTTCAGAACTAGAAAACTTCACTTCACTTTCATTCTCAATGTTTCCTAGTGGCTTCTCTGATTTTCCTAGCATAGCTTGTGGGCTAAGGCTCAACACATTAGAAAAGAATTCTTTTAGGAGGGACAAGAAGTCTCTACTAGTGCAAGTTAGTAGATTGTTGGAACATTATTACTAGAGTCATGTAGTAGCAAGTTTAAAGATAAGCAATCTAGATTAGGTTCCATAATTGTACTCTTTGGTTATTACATAAATAAATAAAAGTATTTATCAACAAGCTACAAATTGGTATATTATTAAGAAATGATTTCTTTATCGAGTTTCTATTTGTTTTTACTTACAAAAATGTTGCATGCTATCTGTTTGTAAAAATCCCTAAAGAAATTGAGAATATAGTTGTATTCAGTGTGAGACTGAGGAAAGGGTTATTTTTCATCAATGTGCAAATACTTGAAATGATGTCACTATTGTAATAAGTATCATACATAGAACATTGTAATAATTTGTGAAATAAGTAATCTATCTACCTAAGGGGATATAATAGTTTATGAACCCAGAAAATAGAGAATATGTCACACATAGATGGAAGAAGAAAGAAAATGTTTTTTTCTTATTCTGAATCAGAGGAAGAAGAAGTAGAAATGGGTGATCAATAAGATCAACCATGGGGAATCATCATGCATGCCTTGAGGAATTTAGCTAGGGACAACAAGAGTTGGTACAATGGAAGTAAGAATTGGTGCAAGACATCACTCAATCATTGACAAGATCAATGCAAGGGAATCAACAGTATAACAACAAGAGTGGCACTGGGAGATCAAATGGCAAAAATATGCAGCATGAGAAAGACTTCAAATTTAGCCAAATTTAATTCGCAATCACCCACCAGAATAGCACATAGACCTCTCCTACCAAAGTTTTTATAAGAAAAACCATGGAATAATACAAGGAAAAAATATAAGGGTGATATTTTTTATGACTACGTAAATAATATCAGAAAATTTAGGAATATTTTCATTATTCTATGTCATTGTAGCAATTTTGCACCATACAATATAAGGATAGGCCTGGGGAACATGGATGGGGATAACAAACTATGATATTCTGAAAAAGGAAAGAAAAATAACTCTGCCCGCTTTTGATGGGACACTAGTTGTACTTCTATGGAATTGGTTGAGAAGCTAGATACTTCCAACTCAACCCTATGACTGGGATAGAGGCAATCCAATATGCTACTCTACATCTGGAACACAAAGTTTTTCCCTGTTGTGAGTTAATCCTATTGTGCATGAAGCACTACAATCTGCCAACACATCAATTGTTCTCATCCAACAAGGAGTGGCAGAATTCACTCCCTAGAGCATCAATACCATGTTCATCACTACTTCAACAAAGCAAAGGAATCACTCAAGCAACCAGAACATCCCTATGCACTGACCAAATCCTGTTAGAAGAACATAAAATAAAAGGAGCAGCGCATCAAGAGTACAAAATTGACATTTTCCAGCCCCCATCCAGAGAGATAGTATGGTTATTGTGTAAAATATATAGAGAAGTCAATATGAAGGCCATGTACCATTATAATTTTTGAGTAAATGCACAAGTTTCGAAGTAATGAGCAAGATCTACTGGGGACAAGTACAACCAGTCATTGATTCAATTCATTACTAGGAACAACATTCCCTCAACCCAACACATTTCATTTAGTTTCTTATGTAGTTTGTACACTGTTGCCTACCCCAAAATGCCTAAGGGAAAGTACAATTGATCAAAACATCATAAAAATCCACCTCTAGTAGCCACTGATATCAAAGACAAAACAAATAGTTTCTTCACCAAAATGCATTGCTTGTTGAAAGAGTACTCACATAGAACCACAAAAAAAGCACAGTAGTTATTGAGAGGGAAAGATGCTTATTTCTTCCACAAATATTGTAATATTGTGTCTAGTGCTTTGAAAACTCATCATCTACCCATTTCCTCCTCCCGAAGTGTTAGACAAGCTTCTATTACAAGAATTATACAAGAAATTCATGGATGGTTTCATCCAGATCACAAAGTCTAGGAAGTCACACTATGTTCAGCCAATCAGGCTGGTCAAGCATACTATCACGAATCATGCCCATATACAAATTTATTCCAATGAACTGTCAAAGCTGGAGATTTTGACAGCTGAGCTATTATTCCACTACAATCCTGAGAAAATATTGCAGAATTAATGAGAACTAAAAAACCTAGACTTTCAGCATACATAAACAAGAAGAGAATATTCATAACATCGTGGACTAGAAATGGATTGGTAGAAGACTAAGGGGAATTTTCAAATGGGGAAAGCAACAACTCTTCAGGCTTTTTTGGAGAAAGCAGAAAAGAAGAGGGGCATGAGGAAGAGGAAGACAATTATGTTAAGGTCATATTTACTTGTAAACTCTAGCTATTACAGATATTGCCCAGATCTCAATAACAGCAACAAAGTCACAACTTTTACATAGAATTCCTCCAGACCTTCCAATGCAGTCTTCTCCAAGTTTTAGGAAGCACAGTCCAAAGGAGACCCAGACGCTTCATAAAAAAAAGAACAAAGCATCCCAATCTCTGGTGTCTGCTAAAAGCTCAGGCTCCACCACAAAGGGAAAATCCACCAATTTTTTCTACAACTTCTTCATAATAACATGTGCATTAAAACTCATACTCCTTATCCAAATTTTTCTACAACTTCGTGATAATAACATGTGCATTACAACTCATGCTCCTTATCCAATTTTTTCTACAACAATTTCTTGACAATAACATGTGGCATTACAACTCAAGTCCAAGATGGTCGCTACCAGCACATCACTTGCTGACTAGCATGCCCTTTTCACATTTATGTGTGTAGAATAGTCAAGGCCCTAGTCTAACCTTTTTCTATACACATTTGGTCTTGAATGATAAGGCATGATGTCTACATTCATTGTGGGCAACAACTGAGATATTGACCTTAAATTGTTTCCACTTAACCAACTGTTATACCTTGGGTGCAATTGGATTACTATTCGCAGGTTTAGGTGGGGCTGAAAAATGCTACCAACACAATATTTTTCCAGACAATAGTCAGCTATTCTGAAGCTTAAGCTTCCTAAAAAAACTTATCCCATAAACTGTAGCTACATTGAGCATGACATGACTAATATTCCCAATACTCCCTTCAGAAAGGTGATGACGTGACTCTCTCAAGTCTAAGTCATGTATTCTGCTACAGACTCATAATATGGGTTAGAAAATACCATTAAGATTTTAAATCTGGAATTCTCATCTGACATTCTAAGATAATAATACCTATATTTGTCCAATGATACTTTGAGTGTAACAAACAATCATATCCAAATAGTATCGCTACTAGGTTTTATGCTTGATTTTGTGGTGCATGGATTTCTAGTCTAGCACAGTCCTTGTGGCCATTAATTCATGTCCCACCATCTTAGTTGGCATGCTTGGGCCCTAATGGCCCACACCCATCATAAGGTATTTAACAACCATTTATGGCTCAGTCTCATCCCAAGGTAAGATCAATTCATCTGAACTCATCTTTAAGATAACTCTACAGAGCAACTTTGTTGTCGTAAAGAAGCTGCAAGATCACTTTCATCACCACAAATCAACCCCCAAAGTGTGTTTACAATCTACAAGGTAGTGACAGTCCTTTTGAGGACATTTCCATTTATATACATCCAGAATGTCAAATTAGTTGCAAAATATATGAAAACATGCATATTTGTACATAAATCAAGATAGAAGAGGCCATCAGCCATCATAGAACATTAATGATTACTTGTTGGGAGCAGCAACCATCTAGGATCCATATTTTATCAATTACAAACAATCATACAAATTTTGAAGTCATACAATAGAAACTAGACCATTAGCTTAATGAATGAAATAGGTCATCTAGCAACTACCAAAAATAACATGACCAAATAGTTATGTTTACAAAATAGGCTATCTACAGTGTACACACTGAAATATGAAGAACAAAAGGTCCAAAACAATAAAATGAGCTAGTTGCCAAACACCTCTCTATAAGTGTTTACCAATTCTGAAAGCACCCATGTTGCCAAATGTTGTCGTTGTGGGGTAGCACAGCCATGCATCTTCTAAACCTGTACAGTAAGCAAGTCCAAATATGTGCTCAAGTTCAATGGGGATTCTCGGGGTTTCATTCTTCTTGTAACATCAAAGTGATTTGCCCTGCAATTTATGAAATATGGAATGAAAAAAGAAGCAAAACTAGCATCTTTTCTTGAATCATCAATATGTTGGAGGTTTATTAAGTTCCCAAAGGAATCTAGCAATGACATCATGCATGCTTGGAGTCTAGTTCTTCAAGGAATAGATATGAAAAAAATTCTTATAGCAATGTTAGGATGTAAGCTTTCCCCATATGTTCCTTAAATCTGATTGTGAATCCTTTCAGTGCAATTGTTTCTAACTCTCTAAATTCTTTAGTTTCCCTATCTTTAGTAACCATAAGGAGGCGAGATAGATCAACTCTGTTAACTGTGGAGGCTCCTACGATGCACTCTTAAATATTAAATATGATTATTTCAAGACCCCTTCCTTCTAGCAAGGTCAAAATATGAGCACAAGCTTTCTTCAGAACTAGAAAACTTCACTTCACTTTCATTCTCAATGTTTCCTAGTGGCTTCTCCAGCCTATACCACTTCTAAAATTGTTCTTTATAGGAATCTGAGAACGCGGGGAGGACTATGGGTAACTATCCCAGTAGAGGCATTGAAGATATGACCATCTCATCAAGATATAATATATATACACTTCCCAAATAATCACCTTCAAACCTTAGCAGCTGCAACCCACTCATATCAATGGAACAGTTATTGAACTCCTGAGGTTTTCAGTGATGCGCCACATAGTCTGCCAAGGCTCTTCCTCCTCCAAAGGCTATGCCCATTGTTGTGGAGGTAAATCCCCTATGCGGACAGAGGCGATCCCTACTAGCCCAGATCAGGTCTAGCAAAAATCGTTCACGCTACAGTGTAGGTTCCTAATTGCAAATAAACCAACTAGCGATGAAGGCTTACCTGGAATCCAACGTTTTCGCTTGTAGAGAAAGTAGTGCTCCCGTTCCTTAGCTCTGGAAGATCACAATCCTCACGATCTCCGTGATCGGACACCTACACACGCAAGAAACAAAACAAACGCAAGCGTAAAATCCAGTACATACAACTATATGTCAGTCAGAGAAGACATAACTCGTGATCACAATCAAGAACAAGAGTGGAACCATAACCAATAGTCGCTTATCATTAATTAATCAAAAGAAGAATACAACCATAGCTCTGACACTGAATTCTCCTTCACAGGGTCGTCAGCATAACGTGTCTCGATAAAGCCTGTCAGGGATGGGACAAGCCTCTCTCTTCGGATGTCTCGACAATAATCTCCTTGCTTGGATGTGGCCTTAAGGGAATGAATCAAGGCTATTGCAGCATTAGGCTCTTGGGAACTTGGAGACTAGCTTGCAAAGGAAATGAGCAAGCTTTTATAGATGGAGGAAGGGGTGTTAGGATCCCTATAATCATGGGATTGGCCCTATCCTCAAGGAAGCTTCCATGAGAGGTGGAAAACCACTTCCTCTACATGGAGATCCGGAGCCAAACCTCCCAACTCAAGATAGATACCAGTTTAGGAATTGGTTGGAGTGAATCTTTCGCCATTTATTTTTAAAAATCACTCCTTAAAATGGCTGGTGCGAGTCCGACTCTGAGACAGAGCACAATTGGCGCACCCTCTTTGAAGGATTTTCCCCATTGGCGCGGGTACTGAACTGGCTTCCCTTGCCAATGCAAAAAGGGGTGTTTTTAGGGTTTTTCACAAGGAGTTGTCTTCAGGGCAATGAAAGCTCATGTTCAGAGGGATGTCATGAAAGTGGTTTCAAGTCATGTCATTGCTCACAGGTCACGGAATGAGCCCTCCAATTATGTGGGATGGGGAATTGCAGGGATAGTGACAAATTGTTGTGTAATAGATGCCCCCTAAAGCATGAGGCCTGAAAGAGAGAGAGGGGTGAAATGCTTTACGATAACATATCCAACTGAAAACACCACCGTCGGAAAACCTGTGTAGATAAGTACAACTGATATCTCAAATACATGATATATATGTGGTATGGGCGCAGCCATCCATAACAGAGTATGTAATAATCTAGATCCGAGGCATGGACGCAGCCATCCAGTAAGGATCGATAAATAGACTCAGGTATGGTCGTAGCCATCTAATCAATGAGTCATGTAACTAATCATAATAATCCACAAAATCACAGCCTGGATTCCCATAGACAAAATCTAGGGTCTTGCGTTACATCTCGACCCGAACAAAGTACAAGTTCAAGCATGTGAATAAGTAAGTTGAAGTTGAACATGCAAGAACATCGTCTGATTACCAGCCAGTGATGAAATACGTTAATAGACGTGAGAGGTACCACCAATAATAAAAATGTTCCTCAAGGTACTACAGGTACAATCTACGGCATGTGAATCAATGAGCTGGCTTCGAACACCCGTAGAATCACTCGATCGAAGGTCAATGATGAAAACCTCTCGTCGAACGCAAAGAACCTACCATTGAGGCATGCAGGCTCCAAGGTACCAGAAGGGAGTCTCTAGACCAGCTTCCTGGATAATGAGCTGAAGTCGATAGGAAGTGACCTTGATCGAAGGTGGTCCATAGTGTTTCCCACATCATCGACGCGAGACAGAGGAACATAATGTCTTTGTGAATCACGATCAAATGAGAATCAGAGGAAGGTTGGTACTTGCAGAGGTCAACTTCTCTTGAACATATTGGCGGCACGACAGTGGATTTGGCAGTATTTGACATCAAAAGATCATAGATCATGGTGACGAGGCAAAGAGTAGATGAGAGGTCAAAAGAGATCACCCAAACCCACGGAGGCAAGTGGAGAAATGAGATGAGATATCCCCAACCCGACACAAATGCAGATAAGTGCCATGTTCAAGAGTGACATACTGCTGACATGACAATGATGTTGGTTCCATTTTCCCCACCATTTTTGGCAAGTACCTCTTTATTTTTACACAAGCTTGAAGAGGATACCATATGTTTGTAATATAAGTTCGTCCTTCAGACGAATCCATCCTAGTACATTTAACAAGCCCTAGGAAGGAGCGACTCGAATAACTTCATTACGACTAAATCCAATGTCATCAGAGTTTAATGAGCCTAACAGAGGAAGAACCCAACATCTTTTCATATTTAGAGAGTCTGAAAAGACAGCAGAAAAGTAAACTCCCATAGTCCCTTTTCGTAAATAGTTCCCCAGACCCGAAAAGGTAGAAAACAATATCTGAGAAAACCTCCTAGTCGCAATAGGCTAGGGTATTCCTTTTTCATAAATAATATATCCCAGCCCGAAAAAGGGGTAAACGTATATTGGGTAGATGTCGTTTCGTGGCCACTTTAACGAGATCGAAACGACAAGGGCCTCGGCAATCTTTTCATGTTTAGAGAGTCAGAAAATTGCTGAAAGATGACTCCTCCTGGAGGAACGAGTGGTATAAAGGGTAGCAACTGGTTTCGGTAATGGTGGAACTGCTCAGAACAAATAAAGGTCAAGAGGTTGGCTAACAAGACCACTCATCGTAGCAGTTCCTCAGGAATGGGTAACACAACCAAGTGAAGTCATATGATCGGCCAAGCAAATAGTGACGATGGAGTGAGAAAACCAAGGCTCATCTGGCAAAACAGGCTGATAAAATGGCAATCACAAGAGGTAAAATGGGAAAGGTTTCATTTTTACACAAGCTTGAAATCAGAAAACTCTGCTTGAAGTTGGTTTCATTTTTACACAAGCTTGAAACAAAGATAAACTATGCTTGAAGTAGGTTTCATTTTTACACAAGCTTGAAATGGAAACAAACTATGCTTGAAAAAGTAAGCATGCCCCCAGCATGGTGAATCAATTCGAGGTACATGCCCCTCAAGCTTCAGTCCATATGAAAGGCATATGGAGTGAAGGTTCAAATTACGAGACCAAGAGAAAGACTCGACTAGGATATTACAAGATCTTATCAAAGATTCGAATTGAATAGGAACATGTTTCATTGTTTTAACGAGGTTGACACATTAAAATAACTATCCTCAGGACACCTTGTGTCATGGTTTAAGGAGCTTGGCACAAGACAAGGAACTCTGCTCCCCAACCTTGTTTCATTTTTTAAGTAGCTTGACACAAGACAAGGAACTCTGCTCCGCAACCTTGTTTCATTTTTTAAGGAGCTTGACACAAGACAAGGAACTCTACTCCGACAGACCTCATCATAATGAACAGGAAGTCATTGCTTCCAAGAGTTCCACTCCTGATGGAAGGAAAACATCCTGGAAGTCAGGACCCAATGCCCCCAGCACCTGATGCACAACGGCACTATCACTGAGTACGGGCACGAGGTAGGTAGCCACATAGTTGACCTGCGGTGGGGCAGATACAACAGGTGGATAAAGAATAGGAAGGGATGATGGCAGGCCAGCTACCATATCAGGACCAAAGAATGAAAGGTGATCAATGGTCACAATCCGTCCTTCATGTGGAAAACAGACCACACGAAAAAGTCGAGACAAGCGCTCCCATGGCATAGGTGTAATCGTTCCCCAAAAGAAGATTGAAATCCAAGGGGCCTAGAACAACCATCACGTCCATATGGACAGTTTTACCTCCCAAAGTAACAGGTAACCTTGGAAGGATTCCTAACGGTTGACTCGTTCTTCTGTTAAATGCCAACAGATTCTGTGTAATAGGCACAAGCGGCGGTGAGCCAAAAGCTTGCCAAGTAGATGAGGATAAAATACTAACAGACGCACCTTCATCTATAATGGTGTTGGGTACGACCAGACCAAAAGCTTGTATTGTGATCTCGAAAGGCACATAAGACGGAAGGCGGTATCCTGCAAATCGACTCTAGTCAAAGGAAGCGATCAAACTACTCGGAGGGGCTACCATCGAACCAAGATGGTCTTCCCCTGGTGTTACAGAAGAAGAAGGAGCATCCTCCACGACCTCCATCTTGAAGGCGGGAGGGGTATCCTCCGGGACCTTCATCACGGGAGGCGAAGGAGCAGCTTCTTGAGATACGGGGATAGGAGAATCTTTCTCCAAATCCGAGGAATCTGAAGAAACAAGAAGAACCTGAGGGGTGTGAGGTCCACTCTCAACGGAAAAGACCTGGTGCACCGCAGACGGGGCCAGTTCAACCGATCCTATGACCAATGGTTGGTCGGGAACGGATTCCTGAATTTGAATTTCCAGGGGAGAGGGATTGACCAAGGATGACTCTTGACCAATCGTAGGATCAGTTGGTGGAGGACTCAAAGAAATCTGTTTGTAACCAACCGGAAGGCACGGTGCAGAAACAATTGAGTTGTCCAAAACTCGCTTGGCTTCATCCATATACGGACAAAGGTGAATGGCATGGTGCCCTTCACACAACTTACAGGGATTGGTAATCTTACCCTGCTTCTTAGGAGCCTTACCACCATCAGTCGAAGACGTGCCCCCAACCTGACTCCCAAAAGCCAAAGGCAACGGTGGGTGACCGCTGGACCATACTTCGAAAACCTTTGGAATGCCAGGGCAATCTCGAAGAAGATGGTCTCCTGTGCACAACATGCAAGGGAACTTGACTTTCTGCAGAGGGTTGGGAGGTTTATCAAGAGGTGGAATTTCAGAAGTAGTAGCTGGAGCCTTAGCCTCTCTTTTATCAGACTTCTTCTTCTTCTTAGCCACCTGGTTACTCAAATCCAGACTTTCACTAGGCGAAGTAGAAGAGGAGGATGCAGAAACAGGCGAAGAAGGGGAGAGGTCCACCTTGGAATCAAAATTATGTTGTTCAAGCGGAGAAACTGATTGACCAGTAGCCGAGACATTCGGTACCACAGAGGTTGAAAAAAACCAAACAGGCAACCCAACAGTTAACCCAGGAAGGGACAACGTTGCCATATAAGGAGCACCAACATTTCCAAAAGGAGGAAAAGGACCAGGATTCCCATCGGAAGGGATTCCTTGGTTGGTGCACTCTGGAAAAGTTGCCATCAACAACTCAAAACCGCACACGTGCTAAAAACCAAGGCACACAATCAAACGGCCAACAAGCAAACTCTAATAGGGCGTGTGATCACGGGTGATTTATTTTACCACATTGAAACTTAGAAACTTCACCGTTTCATGTTTTAAGAGTCAAGAAACGAATGAAAGGTGACTCCATCTCTTTCACTTTTGAAGCAAGCGTGAAAGGACAAGCGCTTGGTGATCCTTTCAAATTTAAGGAGTCAGAAAAGATCAAATGACTACTCAGGAATACTAGGCAAAGGGTGTACCAAATAACCGTGAACTGCAATATACACCTTGGTTTCAAAATGAAAAAGAAATCAACCAAGGACTTAACGTACGTGCAGGCAATCTCCCCGAATGCTGTGTCCGGTGTATCACGGGTATAAGGCGGCAGACTCGGCTTCCTATGGATAAAGGATAGCAACCTAGTGGGGTCTCCCTTTATATACGCGACGGTACGGGGAGCACAAGTCTGTACTAGTGCTGTCTAAAGCCAAGAGGCGAACGACAGCTACTAGGTTTTAAGACGCCGAAACACGTCTCTAGCCTAGACCTCTAAATGTGTTTCGTTAGATTTCAATGCTGCCTTAGTGTAAATTGAGTAAATTTTAAAGTTTATCTTCAATTACGTTTCAGTTTTCAGGCCCTAGCGAATGTCATATGACAATCTCCTATATGCAGCTATATGAGAAAAGAAAAATTTTCAATTCGATGAATGTTATCTAGTTAAGGGAAGAGCTTCAAACAATGATGCAACAAACAACAACACTGAAAACGAAACTTTTTCCAAACTAGATGACTTTCACTATCCAAAAGTAATTCCAAACATTCAACGATGCGAATAATGCAATGTAATCTATGCAAAATCCTCTTTTTCGAAAACTATGCAATTGTAATCTATGCACAATTTCCTTTTTCCTTTTCAAATGATAAGAATGCACTCAATGCATTTTTCGATGAAATGAGAATCTACTTAATGCACACTTTTAATGAAAGAGAATGCACTCAAAGCGATTTTTAGCTTTCAATCATTAAACAATGTGATCTAAGTTCAATGATAAATCTCAAAATACTCTTCAATGCAATGTGATCTAATGCATTTTAACAAAAAGAACACTTTGAGATGAAAACTAAATAAACACAAATCTTCTTAATGAAGGATGAATGCAAAAGAGATGTAAACAAACACTAAGAATGCAATCGTTGTTTCAAACACTTTGTAACGAAATCCCTCAAAAGGCGACAAGACATATGAGGTCAAACACAAAGAGGAATTCCAAAGCAAGAGATCAAAACAAGGCATTCATTCCATTTTACATCAAACAATCATGGAAAGAAGACATTTCAAACAATGAGCAATGTAATCTATGCTCATACAGTGAAAAGACCGGAAGGGAAAGACACACTGGTGAAGGATTCAGGGAAAAAGTCTCAATTTTCACACATCCTAAAATTGGCCCGACTTTGTCATTGACAACTAGCGCCAACTGGCGCGACTTGCTCACTGACAACTAGCGCCAATGCCCAATTGGCGCGGGTTGCTAACTAACAACAAGCGCCAACGCCTAAAAATGAAAAAACAAAGAATTTCTCCCAACCAAGACCAGACTCACCACTTCAAGCAGAATCTAAAACAAACCCAGAAGCAAAGTACTGACCAAAAGAAACTTCCGAACAAGGGTAAACCCTAGCACCTATAGGAGATGGCGCGACTGTCTGGCTGTAATCCGCGCCAGACAGGGGATGGCGCGAGTGATGAACTGGCAACCCGCGCCAATTGGCGCGACTGTCAGGGTGGAAACCGCGCCAATTGAGCCAACTATAAAAAGGTGAAAATTCAGAAAAGCAGAGGTCAGATCTAATCCTCTGGGGCTGAACCAAAAACCAAACACTCAGAAAAGAGCTAGCCAAAAGAGCTGACCAAGCAAGCAAGGCCAAGAATCAACCGAAAAGACAAGACAGTACTCCAAGTGTTTAGTTCATAAACTAAACCGGAGATTGACTGAAGCAGCTTTGATCCACTTCGCTAATGCAGAGCAATAGCGTTTCGAAGGCTATCTAACTAACTTCAGGCTCCGTCCGTAGCTTACAAAGTAGAACAACTACAAGCTAGATGATCCCCAGTGGAGTCGCCAAATTGTTGAAGAGGTTAATCCCCTCTGCAGACAGAGGCGATCCCTACTAGCCCAGATCAGGTCTAGCAACAATCAAACACGCTACAGTGCAGGTTCCTAATTGCAAATAAACCGACTTGCGATGAAGGCTTACCTGGAATCCAAAGCTGTCGTTTGTAGAAGAGGTGGTGCTCCCGTTCCTCTACTCTGGCAGATCACAATCCTCACGATCTCCGTGATCGGACACCTGCACATGCAAGAAACAAAACAAAAGCAAGCATAAAATCCAGTATATACAACTATATGTCAGTTGGAAAAGACATAACTCGTCATCATAATTAACAACAAGAGTGGAACCATAACCAATAGTCACTTATCATTAATCAATCAAAGAAGAATACAACCATAGTTCCAACGCTGAATTCTCCTTCGGCGGGTCGCCAGTAGAACGTGTCTCGATAAAGCCTGTCAAGGATGGGACAAGCCTCTCTCTTCGGATACTTGACAATGATCTCCTTGCTTGGATTTGGCCTCAAGGGAATGAATCAAGGCACTTGCAGCATAAGGCTCTTGGGAACTTGGAGATTAGCTTGCAAAGGAAATGAGCAAGCTTTTATAGATGGAGGAAGGGGAGTTGGGATCCCTATAATCATGGGATTGGCCCTATCATCAAGGAAGCTTCCATGAGAGGTGGCAAACCACTTCCTCTAAATGGAGATCCCAGAGCCAAACCCCAACTCAAGATAGATACCAGCTTTTTAGGAATTGGTCAGAGTGAATCTTCCACCATTTATTTAAAAAACTTCCTTAATGTACGATGCGAGTGCGACTGCATTGCAGTGCCAATTGGCGCGCCTCTTTTCGAAGGATTTACTGCGCGTGCACCGAATCGGGCTTCCGCGCTCAATGCAAAAAAAGGGGTGTTTTTAGGGTTTTCCACAAGGATTTTTCTTCAGGGCAATGAAAGCTCATGTTCAGAGGGATGTCATGAAAGTGGTTTCAAGTCATGTCATTGCTCGCTGTGTCGCGTAATGGAGCCCTCCAATTATGCGTGATGGGGAAGATGGGAATTATAGGGACGGTCAAATTTCTATGTACGTATGCCCCCTAAAGCATGAGGCCCAAAAGAGAGAGAGGGGTGAAATTCTTTACGAGAACATGTCCAACTGAAAACACTGCCATCGAAAAACTTGCGTAGGCAAGTACAACCGATATCTCAAATACATGATATATATGGTATGGGCACAGCCATCCATAATAGAGTATACAATAATCAAGATCCAAGGTATGGACACAGCCATCCAATAAGGATCGATAAATAGACTCAGGTATGGTCGCAGCCATCCAATTAATGAGTCATGTAACCAATCATAATAATCCACAAATTCCGCAGCCTGGATTCCATCAGACAAAACCCAGGGTCTTGCGTTCCATCCCGACCTGAACAGAGTACAAGTTCAAACATGTGAATACAAGTCAAGTCAACATGCAAGAACATCGTCTGACCAGCTAGTGATGAAAGCCGTTAACAAACGCATGAGGTACCAATTAGTAATGACATCACTTTGGTACTACAGTACACCCAAGCGCATGTGAATCAATGAGCCGGCATCGAACAAGCTGGCATCGAACACCGTAGAATCATTCGATCGGAGGCCAATGATGAAGACCTCACGTCGAATACGAAGAACCTGCCATTGAGGCATGCAAGATCCAAGGCACCAGAAGGGAGTCTCTAGATCAGCTTCCTGGATAATGAGCTGAAGAAAACAGGAAGTGAGCTTGATCAAAGGTGGGCCATAGTTTTTCCCACATCATCGATGCGAGACAGAGGAACATAATGTTTTCGTGAATCAAGATCAGATGAGAATCAGAGGAAGGTTGATACTTGTAGAGGTCAACTTTTCTTGAACATATCGGCGGCACGATAGTGGATTGGCCGTATTTGACATCAAAATATTAGGGGTCATGATGACGAGGCAAAGAGTAGATGAGAGGTCAAAAGGGATTACCCAAAACCACGGAGGCAAGTGAAAAACGAGATGAGATATCCCCAACCCGACACGAATGCAGACAAGTGCGATGTTCAAGAGCGACATACTGCCGACACGATAATGATGTTGGTCCCATTTTCCCCACCATTTCGGTGAGTACCTCTTTATTTTTACACAAGCTTGAAGAGGATACCATATGCTTGTAATATAAGTTCGTCCTTCAGACGAATCCATCCTAGTACATTTAACAAGCCCTAAGAAGGAGCGACTCGAATAACTTCATTAAGACTGAGAAAACCTAGGCAAAGGAGTCAGAAAATATCAAATGACTACTCAGGAATACTAGGCAAAGGGTGTACCAAATAACCGTGAACTGCAATATACACCTTGGTTTCAAAATGAAAAATAAATCAACCAAGCCCCCCCAACGTACGTGCAATCTAAAATATGCTGCTGAAACGTTGTATCACGGCAGGCGCGTACCTCGCTCTCATGGATAAAGGATAGAAACCTAGTGGGGTCTCCCTTTATATACTCGATGGTACGGGGAGCACAAGTCCGTACTAGTGTTGTCTAAAGCCAAGAGGCGAACGACAGCTACTAGGTTTAAAGATGCCGAAACACGTCTCTAGCCTCGACCACTAAATCTTTCGTTAATGTTTCAATGCTGCCTTAGTGTAAATTGAATAAATTTTAATGTTTATCTTCAATTCTGTCTTGTTTTCAAGGCCCTACCAAATGTTATCTGAAAATATCCTATATGCAGCTATATGAGGAAAGAAATCTTTCAATTCGATGAATGTTATCTATTTAAGGGAAGAGCTTCAAACAATGATGCAACAAACAACAACACTGTAAACGAAACTTTCCAAACTAGATGACTTTGACT
Organism: Pinus albicaulis; assembly: GCA_034641835.2. Taxonomy (NCBI): domain Eukaryota; kingdom Viridiplantae; phylum Streptophyta; class Pinopsida; order Pinales; family Pinaceae; genus Pinus; species Pinus albicaulis. Next base: position 65,365 of record JAXQQM020069727.1, read on the forward strand.
ATCCAAAAGTAATTTCAAACATTCAACGATGCAGACAATGCAGTGTGATCTATGCAAAATCCTCTTTTTCAAAAACTATGCAATTGTAATCTATGCACAATTTCCTTTTTCCTTTTCAAATGATAAGAATGCACTCAATGCATTTTTCTATGAAATGAGAATCTACTTAATGCATGATTTTAATGAAAGAGAATGCACTCAAAGCGATTTTTAGCTTTCAATCATTAAACAATGTGATCTAAGTTCAATGATAAATCTCAAAAATACTTTTCAATGCAATGTGATCTAATGCATTTTAACAAAAAGAACACTTTGAGACGAAAACTAAATAAACGCAAATCTTCTTAATGAAGGATGAATGCAAAAGAGATGTAAACAAACACTAAGAATGCAATCGTTGTTTTAAACACTTTGTAACGAAATCCCTCAAAAGGCGACAAGACATATGAGGTCAAACACAAAGAGGACTTCCAAAGAAAGAGATCAAAACAAGGCATTCATTCCCTTTTACATCAAACAATCATGGAAAGAAGACATTTCAAACAATGAGCAATGTAATCTATGCTCATACAGTGAAAAGACCGGAAGGGAAAGACACACTGGTGAAGGATTTAGGGAAAAAATCTCAATTTTCACACACCCTGAAACTGGCACGACTTGCCCACTGACAACTGGCACCAATGCCCAATTAGCGCGGATTGCTAACTGACAACTAGCGCCAACGCCTGAAAATGGAAAACAAAGAATTTCTCCCAACCAAGACCAGACTCACCACTTCAAGCAGAATCCAAAACAAACCCAGAAGAAAAGTACTGACCAAAAGAAGCTTCCAAACAAGGGTAAACCCTAGCACCTACAGAAGATGGCATGACTGTATGGCTGTAATCCATGCCAAATAGGGGATGGCGCGAGTGATGAACTGGCAACCCGCGCCAATTGGCGCGACTGTCAATGTGAAAACCACGCCAATCGAGCCAACTATGAAAAGGTGAAAATTCGGAAAAGCAGAGGTCAGATCTGATCCTCTGGGGCTGACCCAAAAGCCAAACACTCAGAAAAGAGCGAGCCAAAAGAGTTGACCAAGCAAGCAAGGCCAAGAATCAACTGAAAAGACAAGACATTACTCCAAGTGTTCAGTTCATAAACTAAACCGGAGATTGACTGAAGCAGCTTTGATCTACTTCGCTAATGTAGAGCAATAGCATTTCGAAGGCTATCTGGATAACTTCAGGCTCCGTCCGTAGCTTAAAAAGTATAACAACTACAAGCTAGATGATCCCCAGTGGAGTTGCCAATTTGTTGTGGAGGTAAATCCCCTCTACGGACAGAGGCAATCCCTACTAGCCCAGATCGGGTCTAGCAATAATTGTTCATGCTACAGTGCAGGTTCCTAATTGCAAATAAACCAACTAGAGATGAAGGCTTACCTGGAATCCAACGTTGTCGCTTGTAGAGAAATTAGCACTCCCGTTCCTTAGCTCTGGCAAATAACAATCCTCACGATCTCCGTGATCAGACACCTACACACGCAAGAAACAAAACAAACGCAAGCGTAAAATCCAATACATACAACTATATGTCAGTCAGAGAAGACATAACTCGTGATCACAATCAAGAACAAGAGTGGAAACATAACCAATATTTTCTTATCATTAATTAATCAAAAGAAGAATACAACCATAGCTCTAACGCTGAATCCTCCTTTGCAGGGTCGTCAGCAGAAAGTGCCTCGATAAAGCCTGTCAGGGATGGGACAAGCCTCTCTCTCCGGATGTCTCGACAATAATCTCCTTTCTTGGATTTGGCCTTAAGGGAATGAATCAAGGCTCTTGGGAACTTGGAGACTAGCTTGCAAAGGATATGAGCAAGCTTTTATAGATGGAGGAAGGGGAGTTGGGATCCCTATAATCATGGGATTGGCCCTATCCTCAAGGAAGCTTCCATGAGAGGTGGAAAACCACTTCCTCTACATGGAGAACCGGAGCCAAACCTCCCAACTCAAGATAGATACCAGTTTAGGAATTGGTTGGAGTGAATCTTCTGCCATTTATTTTTAAAAAACACTCCTTAAAATGGCTGGCGCGAGTGCAACTCTGAGACAGAGCGCCAATTGGCGCGCCCTCTTTGAAGGATTTCCCCCATTGGCGTGGGTACTGAACTGGCTTCCCGTACTAATGCAAAAAGGGGTGTTTTTAGGGTTTTTCACAAGGAGTTGTCTTCAGGGCAATGAAAGCTCATGTTCAGAGGTATGTCATGAAAGTGGTTTCAAGTCATGTCATTTCTCACAGGTCACGGAATGAGCCCTCCAATTATGCGGGATGGGGAATTGCAGGGACGGTGACAAATTGCTTTGTAACACCCATTTCACAGAGGTGGTCGTGCAACATATAGATTTTACTATTGACCTCTACAAGACACTTTTTTTCCAAGTTATGGAGACTCAACAATCCTCCCCAACTAGATCCATCCTTTATTCTTATGCCATATAATCTTCTTCTATGAAGAAAAAGTGACTGCCAATATTTCATTCTCTTATTTCTTTTGGTGATCCATTTTTTTAAAATAAAAGGTTAATTAAGATATATTATATATACTCATGAAAATAATTATAACTGAGAATCTGAGATACAAGGTTCCAAGTTTCAACGGTGGGCAAGGATCCCAAATTTCCATGAAGTCCCCCCTATCTATCATATTCATCCCATGAGACCAGAAGGGAGATTTAAAGAGATTTTATCCTATCCCTAACTACAACCACTCCCTAACACAAAGGGGGATATCCTTTGTTATATATATCTACATTTTTAACACAGAATGTCTTGATAGTAGATATTCTGAGCTACATTCTAGGTGCCTAACTGCATTGTACAATCTATCAAAAATATGAAACAAAATGAACTCATGAACAAGGGATATCTATCCAATGTCAAAGTTGAAGCATACTACCAAAATGAAAAAGAAAAGATACTGTCACATGACCCATACTGAAATGTTGATCACAGGGATTGGGATGTAAGAGACTTCTCCATAGTGGGTTGTTACACCTCATCTCATGGCTAGATAGCAAGATAGTTATCGGTAAATTTCTAGAGCAGCAAGGGATAGAGGAAATCCACAGAGAGAAAAATATATCTTTCTCCTCTTATTCAAGTGTGTCATAGCTACTTTTAAGCCTCCTTTGTATGTCTGAAGGAAGTGCTTTGGATATTTTGCAGAATTGGGCATTCAAATAATCCAAAACATATTTTCCATAAAATGTTGCACCATTAGCTATCATAGATAAGGGAAACCCATCACAGGCATCCAAAAACTGTCTAACTACTTCATATCCCTCGGTAGGATGTGGCTTGTCTAAGGCATGTAGGCCAATAACATTTTGAGAATGTTCTCTGTTGAGGCTTGTCAAATTCTAAATGGCCTACCTTCTAATTTTTGAGATGGTAAAATCATTGTTAATGTGGCTTGTCAAATTTTAAGTGAAGCAACCTTCTAATTCCTTAGATGCTAAAAATTTAAAATCATCATTGAGGCTTGTCAACTAAAATTAGTTTACCACAATGAGCGGCATTGAAGGAAAGATGTCCTTCACCAGTGAAAATAATGCATGCAACTGATCACCATAATCCACGCCATATAAAAATTATGAGGTTGAAAACATGAAAGATGGTGTCTAAACATCACCATGCCTTCATTGATGCTATATATTGACTGACCCACTACAGTCAAATCCTCATAAAGTTTCCTTTGTAATGATCTTAAACAGCTCTTCGCTGCAACTTCTCTTCAGTAAAACAAAGAGCAGGATCGATTGTATCCTGATCTTCTCTTTAGTAAAACAAAAAGCAGGATCGATTGTCCATTCAGTTTTATAGGTTCGTGATTTTCCTAAATGGACACCGGATCCACAAGAGTAGCATGATTTTTCTTTTAATGGCATTCTAATTATAGTTCAACACTACAATCAAATATTTTTCCTGAATGTTAATTTATCCTCATTCACACCTTTCCTTTCATCACATCCTAATATATTTCCCTGAAACAAGCAATATCTTTGTTAAAATCCACAAGTTCCACCTCCAGACAATTCATGTCAGTCCTGAAATAATGACATCCTTATCCATATTACTTCAAAGAATTTTATCCTTATCATAGAAGTTTACACTCTCAAATAAGCTTCTTTGTTTACTTTGTGAAAAATGTTGTGTTGCTTATCACACCTATACATACACTTATTTCTTTAGTAACCTTATCTTCCCACTACCCCTGACACAAATCTTAAAAAGACAAGAAAGTAACCAACAACAGAAAATATTGTCTTCATACCAAGCAACTTCACACTTTATAAGCATTTTCACTATAGCTTGAATTTTCCTTAACCTGGAATTAAACTATAAAAATTCAAAAGACAGGCCAGCAACCAATATAACATCTTGGTAGCTAAGAGTAAAAATTAGATATATGGATATGAGATTCTAACCAGCTCAAACAAAAAAATATTATATGGCCGCAAATTTCTTTTTCCCAATTGCTCAATTTGGTGACTCACCAAATATGTACAAAATAATTCACATTTTTACAATATAAATACAAATGAAGATTTTTTGACATACAATACACTTGATTTTTGTGGCTGAATGGGCTAATCATGTACGTCATTATTTATTCTAGTTTCCCATAAAACAGGCACCAATCATCATGTTGTACCAGAGTAATATGATCCTGGTCTTGTGATTACCATAAACATCACTCCATTATGATAATAAAGCCACCTTTCTGGTTGTGTTTAGTTCTGACATAGCACAGCCCACCAAACACACCACAATATTTGGAGGTAGACATTTTTTCTCTCTTTAGACCCATAAGGTTATTTTCCTATACAATTTTTTTTTTCAAATTGATAAATGTATGTAATTTACAACTATTGTCTACTGCTATATAAAGCCAGGCCACGTGTAGCTTTATTTTTCAGTAGCCCTATCATTAACAAGGCCTGAAAACAAAAATTGTAATATCACAGGGCCTAAACTATCAGCCAACATTCTCCAAAATCTCCCAAAGGAAAAATTGTTGTTGGCTCTACCGCTAAGCTTCAAAACATCACAAATATGTTCTTTGCATGAATCTCTATTATCTTGCAGCTTCTTAACAACTTTATTCCTCTCGTCATGAAACTTTTGAATGAAACATGTATTCATGATTAATTTGTTTAGTGATAAAAGTACATCTAACTTAGTTTGGCATGCTTCAATTTACCATCATGAGAACAAAAAATTTACCCTCATGAAAACATGTATCTATGATTAATTTTTTTAGTGACCAAAGTACATATAAATGAGTTTGGCATGCTTCAATCTACCCTCAGGAGAAGAAGAATTATATCACAACAAAGGAAGTAATCTAGAACAAGAATAATGTTATAGAAGTCATTACCAAATGTTTGATATTGTGACACATAAGATTAAAACAATTTCAATAAGTTGTGCTCTTTATCTAATAACTCGTCCAAAATAGGTGGTATGTAAATAAAAGAAAGGAAAATGCTTTAGGTGGTTCAAACTCTATCCAAAGTTGTGTAGGGGGTAAGGATAAAACAAGGTAAAATACATTGAAGTTTCAACAAGTCCCAACTTTAATTGAAAATTGCAATGAGGCAAACTTACAAATAATGTTCCCCTTATTTTGGAGGTGTTCAATGATGCAAACAAAAAGAAAAATTCTTAAGGAAAGTAGGGCATTCTCCTGGAAGAAAAACGTTGCATTGTTTCACTCTGCTAGCAGATATAAAAGTTTTTTACAGGTTCTATTGAAAAAAGGCAGCATTAGAGGCATTCACATGCTAAATGGATTTGTAAAAGAGCCTGCAAGTTAGTATACATCCTAACAATCCCTGAAATAGACATATCCTTAATGGCACCTATATTTCTTAGTGGAAAATCAACATCAAAAAATTCTACTTAATGTGTGGAAACTGGAAAACACTAGACATCAAATGAATTACTCAAAACCAAAAGGATCATGATAAATCTAAAGTATAGAATCACCATAATACTCACCTCACTAGAACCTGATGTACTCCTTTGATGATTTGAATTTGATTGGAGAAAATCCATTTATATGTATTCTAGCTCAACTTGCAATTCTGCTTCAATCTCAACCATTCCAGTGACCTGTTGTGCAGGTTCATCAGTGATAACACTTACAGCAGATTCATTAGCTTGAAATGGGGTGCTGATAGATTTGGGATATTCTTTTTCTAACTTCCAATTTGCAGTTGTGCCTGGATGTTCTTGTTGATATGTGTAATTTTCACCATGACAACCCTTGTGCATTTCACTGTCTTGCAGATAGTCCTTTCTTTCATCAAGCTATATTTTTAATTCCTGAAACAAGCCTATTTTATAATTTAATAATAAAGTTAACTTGTCAATTTCAAATTTTCCTGATGCAATCATAAACATAACACCAATCCCAACTCCATAACTGAACCATAATGCACCTGCCAAATTCAGCGTAGAAAACAGCGAGCTGCATCAAGGTTACATCATTGTATAAATGATAATGAGACATAATTTGGATCTCTTATAAACAAATCAATAACAAGTGGATAAAATATGAGAACATATTACCAGAGTATGTTTACATAAGGTGAATCTCTGGTTAAAATACTAATTAAACATCAGCCACATCAAGCTGACATATCGATTGTATTCTTGCTACAACCTTCTACAACTCCAAATGGAAGACAAGGTCATTTTATGTGCAACTAAAATCTCTAGGGGTCAAACCCCTTCATAAATGCAATGAAATCTTGGCTACTAGGTAGGCAAGCTTGTTATTTCTTATGCCTTCCTAAACTAGATTACAAGAATTACTACAATCCTAAGTAATTTTCCAGAAAAACTTACCATAAATGAATACAGACAAACTTATCAGAGTATAATATTCCACAACATTTAGCTTTTTCTGAAATTGACCAAATTTGACATTTTCCCCTAAAATTTATTACTAAGACCTTAAATTGGGTTGATTTGATTCTTTGTACCTCTAACAGAAAGTATAATTGTGCAAAAAATATGACTACAAATTAGGAACATGCCATACTCTAAATATTATATTAGACACGTGTCCATTGATTACAATGCAAATCCCATTCTCTTGAGAAGAATTTGTGATGCAAAAGTAAAAGGATGTCAACCTAATTTATACCTGTTATATTAGTACAAGATTAGTTGTTTATGCAACAGTATGGATAATAGAATTGACTAGCCATGTAATTTCTATTCAATTCTTGTATTCAATGCAAAGCTCAAAATTTTACTTTTATTTAATTGATATATTAGTGTCCACTCATGGCCAAAGATGGGGACTGCAAAAAGATCAATATTGTATCCAATGGGATTGTATAAAGAATTTATGACAAAGTAAATATCAAAGAAATGGAAGAAACTATAATGCATGAAAATTTTGAGAAATATAAAATAAGTTGGATAGGAAATGATCGCGAGAAAGAGCCTGAGAGCTGGGAGAAAATTCAATCAGAGACATTCCTAACATTTGAGACTGAAAATATATTGCTGATAAGGTTCACATACTAGTATCTAACAGAAGTTGTTGAACCCTACAAAAATTAAACTTTATAATCATTTAAAATAACAAGATATCAACAAAAAGAACATAAAAAAATAGAGCATCAAGCTAAAACATCTCATCTTCCAAGGTAACAAAGCATGGTCAAAAATGTAATTTCAATCAAGAGATATACACTAGAAGTTCGTCTTGCTCCTCGTTTCAGTATTGATTCAGTGGCTTTCCATTCTGGAGTTGCTTTTATCCCCTATAAAATGAGAAATACGTTTAGGTGGGCATCATCTATTCAATTCATATTTACACAACAACACACTATGCACTCAACCTTATCCCATAGGATATGATTTCTCTCTAGATGAATCATTTTCATCTGAACCACCATATCAATGAAGCATTAAAAATGGCAGAGACAAGATATGGTCGTATTTCCTGATTTCACTTATTGACACAATAAGCAGTCCCCGGGAACAATATAATGACACTGGATAGATTCACGATAGTCTAATTCTGTTGCCACATACCAGTTGGACTGGCATTGAGTTGAATTTGTTACCTTTTTCCCCTGTTCTATTGAATATTCAAAGCATGACAGAAAGATAAGGGAGTGTATTGGACAAACAAATCTCCAAACTAAAGATGGCTTTAAATATAGTTTGATGCACACACAAAAAAATCAAACCCATAAGAAAATATAGATGCATATTCCATTTAAATAAATATAAATAAACATCAATCAGTCAATAAATGGTAAATCTGTAATGTCGTTCAAATTATGAGGGAAAATTATAGTCGTGTATACCAGTACCAGTTTAGCCAGTTTTCCAAGGCAAACTGTTATCTGACTATTGAGATTTTTAATTATGATTATTGTAATTTGATCCAATATTTTATAAATTTTGAAAGTGATCTGGTCTTGGTTGACCCCATTCATTCTGTGCATATCATCCAATCATTAGATTCCATGACACTGGCATATCAACCACCATCCACAATTTTACCCTGTAGTCAACTGGTCTTATTGAAAGGTTGCATTGTCCTCATTTAGCCTTTTCCTTGTTAAATCTTGATACATCTCTTGTAATAAACATTCTCATGAAAATTATCATGTTCCACATTCATTCAATCAATGAATGTCGATAACCCTCCAACTTTCCAAGCCAGAAAATGGAAATGGGGATGAATGCAATCCAAAACCCTCTGTTTCCCTCATCAACGGCGTAAACTGGGAGCGAATGCCATTCCAAAATACTCCAACCCAGTAAATTGGCTCCATTTCCCTCATCATCGGTGTAAATGGAATTGGGGATGAACTCCATTCCAGAACCCTCCAACCTAGTAAATCGGCTCCATTTCCCTCATCATCTGCGTACACTGTAGACTAATGACATTCCAAAACCCTCCAACCCAACAAATCGGGGGCGAATGCAACAGAAAACATACCAAACCTGTAAATTGGGAGGTGAATCCAGTCTTTCACGTTTTATGCACTCCTATTTTATTGGGCTAAAACATAACAATTAATTATTTTTAAAATAATTTTGGGGCTAGCTATACAAAAATTACAAAAATGGTTTTATATAAAAAATTCACCTTTCCAAAATCTAATTCCCTTAAATTTCGCCCTTGGGCTAAAATTAGCCCCTAAATTTTCCCTGAACCAAGTGTGGTTCATCCTCAAGACAAGATGAAGAACAAAATCTTGGAATAAAGTTAAATAAATGAAGATAAATTTAGTTGTTATAATATAAAAATTAGATTTGACTAAATAAATATTATTTATTAATAAATAATATTTTAATAGAGTCTAGTTGATATGATTCATAATGAGGATAAAAAAAATACATTATTTTTCTCCTTTAGGGATAACTTCAAACATGTCATCTCAGCTCTGTAACCCTAGGAAACTGTAAACCCTAGCTATCTCAGTTTCTTTCATGGTGGGTTCCCCACAACCAAAAACCAGCACTATCCCCCTGCGTAACCTTGTTGTTTCCTTAGTGGTGGATTATGCAGTGAGTCTAGGCTTTCTACACTTGGTGGGCTACATGGGGACATACGCGGAAGGCCTAGTGGGCCAAACTTGGTTGGCATGGGGGTGGGACACCACTTGGCTTTCAGCGGAGGTGTTTTACTCGCTCCCATTTCTGCTCGCGGAGTTTTAAATTTTCCTTGGACCGTTTTATCAGAGTTTCCTTCGTTTCAAGAGCTAGGATTTGTGATTCAATGGAAGAACTGTAAGTTTTTTCGATTCCTATATACTATACGGCTATGGAAAGCCATTACAATCTTTTTTTTCATGGGTATTCCATCACGTGTTCGAGCTTCCTACTTTTTCACTACTTCTCCCTATCACTATCGGTTCACTATGGGTAAGTAGTGCTTATCTTTCCCCTGTGTGCTTTTTTTCAGGACTGTCTGTCGTTATCTGGTTTTTGTCAATTTCCTTGGAGGTTTTTTAGGTTACTCTACTCCCGTTGCTCCTATTTCCTCTGTTAGTTTCTGTTGGGTGGTTCTATTTTCTGGTGTGGTTGTTCGTTGTTTGGGTTGGGGGTTTTTACTCAGCCCGTATTTTTCCAGGGTGGTTTTTAGGCTTCGAACCAGTGGAACCATTGACTTGTGGTCTACCCTCTATTCACTCTTGGATTTTGTGGGTTTTCCTTATCGGTCCTTTTTTCTTGGCCAAATGGGAAATGATAGGAAATTTGTTGACGTGGAACCTGGGGCAAAAGACATTCTGTCTATCTGGGGCATGGAACCCACTAAGTAAAATTTAGCTAGATTCTCCCTTCCATCTTGGTCTCATTCAAATAAGGGGGGCTTAGATAAGCTTAGGTGGAACTTGGTGGATAGTCTGGCTGCTCTGGGTGGTGATATCAAACAAACCCTCATTCCAAGGTTGTCCATTACTACTAAGGCGTTATCGCCCCCGGTCACAAAATTTTTGGTTGTAGACCGTTGCGGTCTTGTCTCCTCATCTGGTAAAGGTAAGAAGAACCGGTCGCCTAGGCCTCTTCTCAAATCCGAAGGGTTGGAGGATGTTGTATTGGGAATGGAGGGAGTATTGTCTGTGGGGTCGGGTCAATCTCTGAAGGTCGGGGTCCATTTGTTCCCGAGGATAAAAGGTGGCGTTTCTCTCTAGCATGAACACAAGACTCCATATTTTCACTCAAACGGGAAGGACGTGGCTCCTTTGGGGGGCCTTTATGTAAATGAACTTGCGGGGAGGAATGATTTGGATTGGGGAAAAAAATATTTGTTTGTTAACAATAGGGTTGAAGGTTTCAGTGGTGGATTCCCCATTCAGACGGAGGAGGGTTTTTGCCGAGAAAGGATTATCAAGGGTCTCCACTGTCAAGGACAATGGCCAGATGGTATTGGGGGGTAGACATGGGTTTTTTTGGCTCTGCTCTTTTTGGAGGAAGGGGAGACCCCATCTTAGGGGGGGAAGAAGATTTTGTCAGGAGGTTCAAAACACAAGGAGGCTTCGGGGGCACGCACTAAATCTTCAAAATTCTCTGTGAAAACCGATGGACAATCAAGACTTAAGAGGAAAAAGGGGCAGGTAATTAAGGAAAGCCAGGAGTGTTGAAACCTGGTTTTCGGTGTTGACTTACACTTTGACTAGGTGATGGCTGAATCAGAATCAATTCTAGTTGGCAGAGCCAGAGGTAAGTTCTTCCCGACTGAATACATCACTGAATGGATAAATCGTAGTTGGGTGGAGGCCCCAAACAGAGATGTAGAGGTAATTACATTATCTAAAGGTTGGTTTATGGTCAGTTTCAAGAATTTTGTCATGCTAAAATGGTTAATTTCAAGACAGTGGGGCTTTGGTATTGCTCCCATCCTCTTTAAGAGATGGACTCCTATCTTCGATGCTAATAGAGAAAGGGTGGTTGAAATCCTAGTATGGGTTCAGCTTCCAACTCTCCCCCCATACTTCTGGACTATGGAGGTTTTTCAAGCTATTGGGGATAGCCTGGGATATTTCGTGGAGGTTGATATGTCCTTCCTAGAGACTTGGTTGAGGAATAATGCTCAAATTCTAGTTAAACTAGCGTTAAGGGATGGGTTGATCCCAAAAATTATTTTCAATGCAGAAGGTCATGCGATTGAGCAGTTGATCGACTATGAGCACTTACCTTTCAGATGTCATGATTGCCATAAGTTAGGACACGTGGCACAAGACTGTCCCCTGGGATTCTCAAAGAGCAAGAAACTTAATAATGGGGCCACTCATGTCCCCCGGATCAGATTCGAATCCCCCACAAATATAGAGGAGATGGAGGTTTGGATGGAAATGGCACACATGGGTAATAGCGCTCAGCGGGAGGATGAGACTCACAGGGTGCTAGGGAACATTACTAAAGAATTGGATATGCAAGACTCGGATCCGTCCCATCCCCAAGAACAGACAAAGATGGCCCCTGTTGATTCAGCTTCGGGTTTGGCAAGTACTTCCCCTTGCCCCTCTTCTCCTGTATTAAACTCTTTTGATCATTTTTTCAATTGTATGAGTAAGCCAGGTCCCTCCAGGCATGATCGGTCTGTATCCCTCTGTGTCTTTAGCCATGGACAACATTATTACTACTATATTAAGCTTTATTTTGACAATTTTCCTTATAACCTTTGACCCCATGACAAAAAAAATTGGATAAATAAGTCCATGGTGGTTTGGGAGGTTTCCCTGTCAGAGATCAAGTCAAATGGTTAAGAGGGGGGAAGTCAGATATTTCCAAAGCCAAACTCAAAGCCATCCTGGATATTGCGGATGGAAAACAACTTTCCCTCAAAGGGGCGATTAGAGCAGTGGGGTCCCATTCCTTGGTTACAAAATGATTATTTTTTCCTTCAATTGCAAGGTTCTGGCTAGTGCACCCAAAAAACTAGCATTTAAAATTCTCTGCTCCTAGTACAAACCCTATGTCTTATTTCTCCAAGAAACGTTGGGTTCAGGGGACCTAGTTTCCTTAATCCTATCCTCCCTCTTCCTGGGTGGACTTTTATAACCTCATATGTGAAGGGACGATCACGAGCCCTTACTATAGGGCTTAGAAACATCTCTATGAAGTTATATAATTGTTGGACCTTATAATTATTGATAGGGGTGGAGGTGTCGTTGTTAGATCTGGCATATAGACTCACCCTTGTTAACATATATGGTCCCTGTAATGACAAGATTAGTTTTTGGAGCTCTTTATTTAATAAATATTTCATGAAAATCCCTCATCTAATTGTCAAGGGCGACCTAAATTTCACCTTGGGGCAATCAGAGGCTTGGGGCCAAAATGCAAGGACTGATCCCTTAGCAGAGTTCTTCCTCAAGAAACTTAGGGATGGCAAGCTCTTTGACTCAAACTTGATCAAAATGGCTCCGAACTGGAGGAATAATAGAGTGGGGGAAGCCATGATTGCTAAAATATTGGACCATTTCCTGCTCAGCGATGACTTTGCTTCAAGGAATGAAAACTTTCGTCAGTGGGTTGGAACGGGTGGTGAGTTGGATCATTCTTTGATTATCCTTGAAATGAGAGGGTCGTCTAAAAAAACGACATCCCCTTTTAAATTCAATTCGGTTTGGCTTAAGGAGGAGGGATTTCAAAAGCTGGTGGAATCATGGATACCAGTGTCTGAGCAAGATGGATCCTATGCACAGGCTCTTGTTAAGAATTCGATAATTATTAAAAAGGATACCATCTCATGGCCAAAAGAAAAATAAAAAATGGATACAAAAGAGCTCCAGGATACCATCGTAGAGCTGGAGAATTTCTGTAATGACATAGACATAGGTTTTGTTGATGAAGCCTCTCGAGACAGTCTAAGGGAGATGGAAAATAGAAAAAGGGTGATGCTAAAGGATAAGGATACTAGCTAGAGACTGAAGAGTCAGGCCATATGGTTACAGGTGGGGGATGAACATACAAAAATTTTCCACAACTATTCAAAGGAAAGGAAGACTTCAAACACCATATGGGAACTTGACACTCCGGAGGGAGATAAGGAAAAGTCTTTTGAAGATATTTCCTGCTTAGGGAATAACTATTTCAAGAATATCTATAAGGACCAGGGGGGACCATGATAAGGGAAATCTTTCAGGTGGCTTAATTCTTTCCTATGTATGTGGACGAGGAGGAAAATTAACTTCTTATGGCTCCAATGGAGAAGAAGGAAGTGGAGCATATCATAAATTCTATGCAAAAAAACAAAAGCCCTGGACCTGATGGCTGGACAATTGAATTATTTCAGCACGTTTTTGACCTAATGGGGGACACTATCACAAACATGGTGGAAGAATCAAGAGCCATTGGTTTTACCCATGATGCACTGAAATAAACATTCTTGGCACTCATCCCTAAACAGGACTCTCCTTCCTCTTTTAATGATTTCAAACATATTTCTCTATGTAATTGTATATACAAAGTTATTGCCAAAACGATTGCTAACAGGCTGAAACCCATTTTATCTAAAGCTATCTCTAAAGAAACATTTGGTTTCCTAGATGGCAGGCAGATTCATGAAGCTATTGGTGTGGCTCAGGAAACTCTACACGGTGTGAAACTCTCAAAGAAAAAATGTATGATTTTCAAGATTGAACTTTCAAAAGCCTATGATTAGATCAATTAGTTGTATCTTAGACTTTTTCTTACTCATTTGGGGTTCCACGTTGATCTTATCAACTAGATCATGGGTTGTATCATAAATTTCTCTTTTGTCGTGCTTATTAATGGAGCAGTGTCCCCCTTTTTTCTCAAAAATCGTTGGTTAAGACAGCAATTTCCTCTCTCCCCCCTCCTCTTTCTTCTGGAAGAAGAAGGCCTTAGCCAACTGTTACACCAGGCTAAGAGGAATGGGGATTTTGAAGGGGTAGAGGTGGCTACCAATATGTCTATTTCTCATCTCATTTTCGTTGATGATATACTTATATTTTGCAATGGGAATAGGCGGGAGATCCAAAGTTTGAAGCAATCTCTAGACCTCTTTATGAAAGCCATAGGTATGAACATAAATTTCCAAAAATCCACCCTCAACATTGCGGGCATACAAGCAGTTGATTTGGCTTGGGAATTGAATATTCTTCCTTTTATCCAGTCCCATTTTGGCTCAAGTATTAAATATCTTGGTTTCTCCCTAAAACCGGACTCCTACTGGAATCAAGATTGGTGGTTGATGGTCTCAAAAATAGAAAACATAATAATTATTTGGAACCACAAGTGGCTCTCAAGAGCGAGAATGCTGGTTCTTATAAAATCAGTCCTCATGGCTATCCCAGTGTATTGGATTGCTCTTGCCTAGGTCCCGATCGCCATCCTAAACAAAATCAAAAGTATATATAGTAATTTTCTTTGGTCTGGTAAATATTCCAAGATGACTATACCCTGGGTGGCTTGGGATAAGATTTCTAAACCTAAGGAGTGGGGAGGATGAGGCATAAAAAACCTGTGTCTTTTTTCCACTTATTTGGCTGCCAAATCTTGATGGAAAATCCTCACTACTTCAAAGCTCTGGACCTATATGGTGAAAAGGAAATATATTGATCCCATGCCAATCGATGACTGGATTTGATTAACGGAGAAATCACACTACCGAGTTTCATCAATTTTGAAGGCCACCCTTTTGTCTCTTGGCGTAGTGGAGAAGGGTCCCGCCTGGAAAATCAGGAATGGGGAATGATGTCGTATTGGTTTGGACCCTTGTGTTGGATGTAACAACAAATTCTCCCTATTAGAAGGATGATGTGATGCCCTCAATGCCCGAGGTATAAAAATGTTGAACCAGATCAATGACCCAAAAAATACTTCGATGTGGACTCAGGCTTGGAGGGATGGGGATGTGTTGGGTATCGAGGGCTACTGGAAACGTGAATGGAAAGACTATATCTTTGAACTAGGGTGGTTGGGGGCTCGCATCAAAGATTCAGAGGACTCCCTCTACTGGATTCTCTCAAAATCAGGCCAATACTCTCCTAAGTCTGGCTATGCTCACTTGGTGGATCAAGGTCCAGCGGAGTGGTGGTATAATCCCCTATGGAAACTGAGTGGCCAAGCATAATCAAACATTTTCTTCTGGTGCATTCTCAGACATAAGGTTCACACATGGGATACCCTTCAAAAGAGGTTTCAATTTGGCTCGGGCAGGTGTGCTCTGTATAAGAAGGATTCTGAAACCATTTACCACTTGTTTCTCACTTGTCCTTTCTCAAAAAGTGTTTTGGATAAAATGGTTTCATATTGAATTTCTACTTTTTCCTTGAGAGGGAACTCGTGTGTGGAAGCTTGGAACAGGTGGTGGGAAGAATGCATGAACCTGGCTCTCAAAAACATCCCTCTAATTGTTTCTTGGGGTATTTGGATTTCCAGAAACAAATGTATATTTAAAGAAATTATTCCAATAATAGACTCTATTGCAGTTGAGTGTGCAGCCATTTTTTCTTCCCTTCCTCCTAAGAACACTCAAAACACATAGCAAAGGATTGTTCTGGAAGCCATTGACCACTCCTTTCTATGGGCTTATTTCAATGGTGCAGTGGCCCAGGGCTCCTATGGAGCTGGGATGATCATTCACAGAACTCAACATATTACACTGTCTGCAGTGGTTGGTCTTGGGGAAGGATCCAAAAATTTTGTTGAGCTCCAAACATTAAAACTCCTACTATGCTGGTTGATCCATTTGGGCATCGAATCGATTCAAATTTTTGTGCATTCTTTGAATGTCATAAATTGGGTTAACAACTATCAAAGATGTCTGCACTTTTTATTAATTCCTATTCTTGAAGAAATACAGGCTCTTAAGACTCATTTCAATTTGATTTCTTTATGCCATATCTACAGGGAATGGAACCGGGAGGTTGACCTTATGTCTAAATTCGATTTACAACTTGCTACAGACACGTGGACCATAGAGGAAAAAGAGGGCTTGGTTGTTCATGTGTCGAACACCAGACCCTATTAATCAAAATTATCTTAATGTTGTTATTTTACTTTTCTCCAGTCATGCTATATTTCCTAGAGTTTTTTGTACATATTTTGTTGCTCAAACTCTAAAATTTGGACTCCATCTATGTAATTATATATGATTGTATTTACTCTCTATTTGATGATGCTGCTTCAGATGGTTCAGACATATTTATGGGGTTGTTTTCTCTTTGGAGAGGCCTTTTTTACTCCTTTGGATGGGTGTTTCTCTATTTTGAGGCCCTGTAAAGGAGTTAAGGATGCATCGTTTATGATGGTTGTTTGGTTCTTTGCTGATTTCGTGGGTTGCCATGTGGTTCTCCAGCTTTGGGAACCACTTGTGCAGCCATGGTTTATGGCCTGATTTATTCATTTTCATATCAGCTGAAGGGCTCTCTTATGTTCTCAGCCCTACTCTAGGGCGATGATTTCATATGGAATGCTCAGGCATCTACTATGTAACTTTTTTTGTGACTCTGTTTATAAAAAGTTCAATTTTTTCTCTAAAAAAAAAATAATATTTTAATAAGAAAATAATTGTTAGAATATAGCTCTTAATATTGAATTAAAGAAATTAATTAATCAAAAGAAAATTTTAATGAAGTGCATATTTAAAATAAAATTAATATTTAGATCAAGCCTAAATAATCAGAACAATAAACAATTATTAAAATAAAAATAATAATTTGGGTCAAACTTATATTTATACTAATATTTACATTTATATTTTATTAATTTTTTATTGTTTTGATTATTTAGGCTTAATCTAAATATTGTTTTTATTTGGAATTGTCTTTAATGCTACTTTTTGATGCTACTTTTTGAAAAAAATTCCGATTTATTTTTCCAATCTAATTTGTCTAAACTATGGCAGGAATTCATTGAAATCACAAGTTTGACGGGTAAACTCTGCACAACCGAAAAAACCAGTTTAAATAACATAAATCAAGATTTCACCTCAAATGTTTGAGCCTTTCCAGCCAGAAAATCCATGGGAAACTCCAAAAGATCCCATTAAATACATCTTTATTTTAGATAGTCTTTTCATTAAAATTTTATTTTTATTAATTAATTTCCTTAATTCATTATTAACAACGATATTATAACAATAATTTCCTTATATTAAAATATTATTTATTAACAAATAATACCTATTTAGTCAAATCTAATTGTTATATTATAATAGCTAGCTTTTTTTATCTTCATCTATTTATGTAACACCCTTGTGCATGCTTTGATAAGTTATTGTTGTTACTTTCTAATTGTTTTATTTTTGGTTTCCTAAACTTAGTAACTCCATCTATTTATGTAACACCCTTGTGCATGCTTTGATAAGTTATTGTTGTTACTTTCTAATTGTTTTATTTTTGGTTTCCTAAACTTAGTAACTCATGGTTATTGTGATGGAACAAGTAATGAAAGACATTTAAATTCCATGATTTTTTTTTAATAATAAGAAAATGATGATAATGTAATTTAACTATTAGAAACCACCAGACACGGTTATGAGCCCCTCTCATTCTTTTCCGTGGGGAAGAAAAGAAAGGTAGCATATTTTTGGGAGGAGGAATCAAGAACCAGAAAGAAGGATAGGGACCTGAACGGGATGTTTAAGGGGAAATATATTGCAAAACCATGGATTTCTTGAGCTGGGATTCGAACCAATGGAACCCTTGCAAAGAAGATGAACTGGACCTAGGTGGTCTTGAAGTTCAAAGAAGTACTCAAGTGGAGACTAAATCCTACACCGTGTAGTTTGGAAGAGCTCAGGGGAGACTCGACATCATTTTCAGTCTCATCGTTATATCGTTGTAAATTTTTATTGAATTTTTTTTACAGAGAAAAAGGAAAAAGAAAAATTGTGTTTCAAATTTTTGTTGTTATCATAGTTGTACAAGAACCAAAGTTGCATTAATTAGAATTTGAAATATCATGTAATTTTTAACTAGGTCACTATAAATTTAAGAGTTTAATGAGATAATTACACCATAAACATAGTATCAAAAATATCTGAGAATAAATAAATAGTTAGTAACCCTTCAATAATAGTTGCGGAAATATTTTCATGTTGTAAGTCAACCTCAACATTATAAGGAAAATCCCATGCTTCACATGGGTACAAGCTGGCACTATGAACAAAAGGGGTTGGAATCGGGTCACGGGTAGAACAATAATCATGAAAGAGTTCCAAGAATCAAAGAGATACTAAGATAAATCAGAGGAGTTAATAACAATAACAACTTGAATTCAGATGAAACCCTTGTTTAAGGTTGGAAATCAAACACTAAGGAATGCTTGTAAATAACCCTTGCCAACAAGTGAACGGACTGATAATGCTCGTAAATGATCCTTTCCAAGGGGTGAATTCACCTAAATGTCTCTACCTAGAAACGTTTATAAATAGACAAACTAGTGAATCAAAAAACAATCAACATTGTTATACTTAATCCAACAAACATATTTTGTAATAATTCAAACTAATAGAAAAAAATAGTTCTTGACGAAACTTTTAAAATTGCACCAAAGAACACATATATAAATGTATATCTATCATACTTATAAATGTACATGTTCTAAAATATTGTAATGGAAGCCATGCAATCAAAAGCGGACCAAAGAACACATATATAAATGTATATCTATCATACTTATAAATGTACATGTTCTAAAATATTGTAATGGAAGCCATGCAATCAAAAGCGGAATCACTATGAACATTTGGAGCACAAGTTAAACCCTTTTCACAACATAAGGAATAGTGAAATTCGCATATATTACACAATAAGCAGAAAACCCATTAACATGCATTAAATAATTAAGGGATAAACTTCTCGAAATTGGAGAAATGATGATAATTCACCATCTACGTTCACAAATCTAAGAGCTAATACTCATTAATATAAAATAAGCTACAATTGATGCAAATTGGATCATAAACCATACATAATCATTACCAATGTATGTGGAATTATGACAAAACAAAGGAATAAATTAATTATCTTGATAAAAATGGAATTTGAGGCTTCGTTCCCCTAGAATATAATAGCAGAAACCAAAAAAAAGTAATAGATTGACCATTTCAGGAAGAAATCGTTGTAAGAAAACGTGGAGCCATGCTAGCATAGTTGAGCATGATACCCTAGTTGAGTAAATTCTTGTAGAACCCTAAAAAATATGGATAGCCGAAGAAAAACCCGGGAATAGAATATATGAAGCCTGTGAGATCCCAAATGCATCCATAGTTAAAAACTCCATAAGAATGAGCAACGAATAGAGGGACAAACCTGGCAATGGGAGACACGACCAATTAGAGTGTGAATGGTGTCATTAAAAAGACTGAAGGTTCTCTAATAAAAAAACAAAACCATGAATTATTACCTGAGTCCATAACCCTCATAATATTAAGGAACCTCCTGAAAAAAAAAAAAAAAATCACTACAGTTCATCTCCAAGTGGAAGGAAACCCCAACCGAAATCAGTGAACCTTGCAGTAGGGGTTTCAATGATTTGTACCTAGAAAGCCGAGTCTGCACAGTTACTCCTGCCATACTGATGTTGGAGCTGGAATAGGAAGCCTTGGTAGAAATAGAGAAAGAAAAGAAAACAACCAAAGGCAAGCGTAATTCATAGATCTATTGTAGAAAACCTCAAAAAAACCTACGTAAGTTCAAGGCCTGGAAAATACCTGTAGAAAGCGGTCTCTCCTCTTCCAACTCTACTCCATCATGAACCTAAATGTAGAGAGTTGGTGGAAAACCATAGAACACAAATGAGAGAATGGATCCGGAGTTGAGAGGGTTAGTTACCATATGGAAACCCTAAGAAATAGTGATCGTCCATCTACCTCGGGGAAATGAAAAATGAGGGATTAGCTTCCAGTTGTTCCAACCGAACAAAGTAAGGTGTTATTAAAATTAATAATTCATGAATCCAATTATATTTTGTAGACCGGTTGGTTGACAATTGTGCAGGCTGTGAGTCCACATTGGGATTTGATTACATTATCGAGTCAGGAAAATGTGTCACAAGTCCAAGTGATAAAGAACACTTTAATCCAAGTATTCAAACTTTTGGGTTTAGGGTCTATTAACAATTAAAAATCACATCCACGTGCCTATGTTGATGTAGATATAGTTCTAAGTAAAATTAATTAATTACTTAGTTTATTTTATTTTATTTTATTTTTCATGGTGGGTAATTGTTACTAATGGGTAATTGTTACAAGTGGTATCCGAGCCAAATTCCAACACTCTGGTTGAACGGGAAACTAATAATAACTAATGTATGACTGTGCACAGAGAGAGAGAGATGTGAGGATCAGGGCTAATGACAGAACCAAAAGTACCTTATGTGGGAAACAATCTTGAGATGTGGGTATAGTTGGAGGAAGAGTTTTGTCATGCTAATGTAGTCTTGTTAGAGACATTTCACCAACTGTGTGCTGCAATCACTAATTTAAGGGTTGATAATGAAACATTGAGGCAATAACAAGAAAAGATTCTAAAGAGCTTATGAGACAAACAGAATCAATGAGATCCAAATCCAAGTCCTGCTAATGGAAATAGAACTAAAGTTTTCCACCATAGGGAAAAATATGAGGAGTTCGCGGGGGGATGTAATGACGAAGAGGGAAGGTTGGATACTACTTATGTTGATAAAGGAACTAAGAGATAGAAAATTGAACTGCAAGGTGAATTCAAAAAAATAAAACACCTAACCTTTGATGGTGAATCCGAGGAGGAAGCCCAAGCTTGGCTAATTAACATGGGTAACTACTTTTAAATTTATGAATATGATAATAATTTAAAAACATGATTAATTATTTATCAATTTAAAGGTAAAGCCACCCTATGGTGGGAGGAAATAAATATGGTTCGAGAAATTGGTGTTACACATTATTTTGTCACCATGACATTTGATTGTTCATATAGGTCTATCACTACCTATATTGTGCTCCTTTAGAAGTCAAAAACCCTAATGTTCCTAAATCAAGTCTTGGAATTGAAGAAAAACTCATTAAAACCCTTAAAATTCTACCTTCACACTTTTTCTAGCCTTTTCCTACAGGTCCACAGATACTTGTTCTATAGGCTGCGGAAGCTCCCGCACGTTCTGCTACTAAAACCTACGGACCCCGTAAAAATTCAAATAAAGGAAAAAGTAAATTCTATGAGCCTAGCTGATCAAATATTCTCCCAACTAGAAGCTTCTAGAGGCACGATCAATTCGAGCTTTATCCCTCCACTCATGGAATTCTATCGCTCCACTCATGGATCTTATCCCTTGGTCCATGGAGCTCAAATCTCTTCATGAGAGGAATTGATCCCCATCTTCATGGAACTGAAACTACCTCCATTTCCCTATAAATTGAGCTCATGTTTCAGTCTCAAGGTAGACATACATGTTAGTTGCTGAAGAAATTCCCAAGAGAGCATACTCTCTACACTAGTTATTGTTGACATGATAATGATCACACCCTTATGTCCATAACCCCATACTAGTATTCAGAGAGGAAGGCTTGTCAAACTGAAGGGGGAACGATTGTTCAGGACCTCGAGAGAAACTTGTACACCATCAAGGCATCAGGTTGTAAAGTTACTCTTTTCATTCAAGATAATACATATGGATCTCTTTTTCTCATTGAGTTGTTTTTGTACTTGTTGAATAACATCAATACTTAGACTCTTTGATCACTAAGTTGGATTAGCTTTTCTTAATTATTATATGTTGCAAGTGCTTTTGATTCTTTTGTTTGTCTTTGATTACAGGTTCTACTTACTAGAGAAGCCTCTTTGGAGCGACTGGATAAAAGACTGCATGGAACGTTGGATTTCAAGGTAGGGGTATGTCCTCTTTCTTTGTTTATAATAATTTTTAATTACAATTAGTCTCGATAAAAAGGTTTCAAAATGGATGTTTGTTTATAGTTATTCATAGAATACTAAGGAGATCGCTCTTGTCCGCAAGAAAAATTAATCTGCACAACAAAATGGCGACTCCACTAGGGAATAGAACTTAGTTTTCCTTTTTTATTTTCAGTTTAAATTTTGAACTTTTTTTTATTTAGATTTGTCTGAGATTGGGTTGGGTAGATAAATTTTAAGAATCCCTGAAAAGAAAAGCTGAATATTTATTTTTTCTGTACTTTTCCTTGCCTCTGCAATTTTCATTTGAAAACAGTGTGGTAGCATCCGCAATTTTTAGTTCAAAATAGTGCGGTATCGCACTGTTTTCCATTAGAACTTGCAGATCTTTGGAAAATTTTTGAAAAAAATAAGAATTCTCTTTTTAGGAGCTAGATTACCTGATTCTTTGTGTTTTCCCTAGTCTATCTTAGCTATCAAATCTTATGTGTGAATTTCTTTTCAGCAACTTTTGCGTTTGTGTGATTTTTCATCCTATTTACATTTTATGAGTGAGTGTTTGCCCTACTTTCTTGCTGCTCCATACAAGATACCTTCATATACCTCAGCTTACAAGTATGATGATATTCTCTTTCTAAGCCATTAAAACCATTGCAAACCTTACTTTTATGAAAATTGATTCTGTTTTCATTTGCAAATTTGGAAGAGCTTTTAGCTTACTAAAGCCCGATATCACACCAAAGCATTTTTGGATGTTTTCATTTCTGCTGATATAAGTAGAAATTTTTCTTAGTTCGATCACAAACTAGGAGAAAACTTTTTAGATAGACTTGAATTTTTTTTTTGAATTTTTTTTTTTTACAATTTTTAGATAGTTTTTTCTTTTGGAAATAGTTTGTTTATTAATTTGTAGTTTCTGATCTGATTGATAAAGGAATTTCATTTCAAACAAATAATAGATCATTTTTGCAAATTGAGTTCTCCAAGAAATCGTCCTCTTTTTAAATATTTTGTTTATGAATGAAATAATTGGTGCTTTGAAAATTATTAAATCTCTCAATTTTTCCCTTAAATAAGATTCATTGAAAAGAAAAGAGTTGCACTCCTCATTTAGATGCATTTAGCGTATTTTTGAGTCGGGTCACAAACATCATTAAAGTTTCACTTCCATACCTTCTGCCTTAAGGAACATCCAAATTAAAAACAATGCTTTAATAAAATCAATCTAGATATTTTACATTTTCTAGGGCTCTTTCCACCAACATAGCTTAGGCTAGTGCCTTGGAACAGGTTGTAATTAACATTCCAAGATAGTTCAAACAAAAAAGTAGAAATCTTGCGGTAGGAAAATCAAATTGTAGCATTTGTGCTCTGGGAAGCTCTTCTTAAAAGAGTCAAGCACGAGATCATGTTGGAACCAGTGAGGTAATCGTACCTATCTCATTGGGAAAGATAGCAGATGTGCATGTACTAAAAATGGTAAACCTTGAATAGACCATTGTTGAGGAGCCTGGGGTCACTTGTTGGTAAACCTTGGATTATATCAAGGATCCTTCAAGGGGATTAAGCTAGTTACTCTGCCCTTTAGTGTATATCGGATCGTAGACTATTCCCCCAGGTACATTTGTTCCCGTTGGTGACCTTAGTGACTATTATCTTTAGGATTTTTCCCAAGGTGACGATGGAGGGAAGGTCCCACTAGACCTGGGGCAGACGTCGGCTAGACTCACTTGGAATTTCTGGAGGGTACCCTTCACTTTGAGATGGCATAAGTGGAGAAACTTGCACCAGATTATTTCATTAAGCAAGTTGTCAAGGTAACTGTTCCAACCGCCATTTCCACATTAGAATTCTATGAGGTTGGATTTCATCACCAACTAGTGTTTTTAGTGTGGGAATATATTTTTTTTGTGTGGATTGCTCTCTTAGATTTTGTAGGCATGTGATCAATTTGATTGTTTCCTTAGATACTTTAGGATATTTTGTTGAAATTTTCTTTGATTTTGTGTGTTAAAATTTTTAATCGTGGCTGAGTTACCAAGACAATCTCGTAGAATGTAGGGGAGACCCCCTGAGTACACACCAAGCCAGTTAGAAAAGCTTAAATCTGAGAAAGGACAACCATCAGGGACTAGATCAACTAAACAAGAAGAAACATCAATAATTATACATCCTGATTACGAAGTAGATCAACCTCAAATAGCAGAAAGTTCTCAAAGAAAACTTACAATTTCTGAACTAGTTGAACTTGCTTCCATAACTAGTGAATTATCAGCTACTGAGCTTGAAATTTTTGAACCAAAAACTGGACTTTCTATGTCTAATCTTGCTTAAGAGTTCATCACTCCAACCCCTGGTTGTCCTCATTCACCACAAGTGAAGTTTTGAATCACTGATAACCTTCCGCATGGCCTCATTAGCATTGAAGAAATAACTGATACGGAAGAAGAAGTTATTCTTCCTCAACAACAGGAATCTTTAGATCTTAGGCCAAGTGAATTGATTTAATATTATATCCCTTTTAAACAGGATCCTTGGTATTCTCAGTTAACATACTTTCTACATAATTCTGGTCTAAATTATTTGCCACCCCAAATTCCTTTTTACGCCATACCAAGAGGTAATTACAAACATTCATTCAACATGTCTGGTGAGTTATCCATGTTTTCTGCATCGCCAAAAACATATTTGTATGGTGGTCTGTTTGTTCCTCTGGGGTACCAGTTGCTTTCTGGTACTTTCTCAAGAGTAGCTCCCTCTCCCAAAAAACTAGTACAATCACCTGGTCCAAATGAATCACATACCGAAAATTTGAACGCGGAACTAGTTTACATGATGTTTGGAACATTCCTAACCCTAACCCTCAAAGTAGTAATTTACTGCCTAGGGGGCATCCTCAAGGTAGTAATTTACCACTTGGGGGGCAACCTCAAGGACAATACATACCTCAAGGAGAGTACATACCTCAAGGCCAGTATATACCTCAAGGACAATATCAACCTCAAGGGTAGTACTCTATTCAGGGTCCGCTACCTCTTCAAGGACAGTACCCTATGTCAAGGCAACCGTCTTTTCAAGGAAATCAACCTCCTTTAGTGCCGCAATTCTATCAGGAACAACAATTGTTTCAGGTAGGTCAATATTTTAGTGGAAATTATCCAGTCAACTATCAAAATTATGTTCCAAATTATCAACCTAGTTATGGTCCATCTTACACATCACAACCTTCAATGGGAGCTCCATATCCTGGAGTAAACACGGTGTGGAATCCATCATTGAATCAACAGAATTTGCAACCTAACGTGCAAGTACCTTATAATCATCATGGTCATCCAATTGCTTACAATCAAATCCAGCAACCTATCCAACCTATGCTTCAAGTTATACCACAGGTATCTACACCTAGTAGTGTTCAACAACCTAGTCTGAGTACACCTAGAACTACACCTCAAACTGCTGCACCAACTTCTATTCAACCTACCACACCTATCCCTGGAATTTCTGCAACCCCTATTTCTACAGCCCCTCAATTATCACAACAAATCCCTCAAGTCCCTACTCCTCAACCTGGACCCACAGTTCATACTACTGTTCAGATGCCTGCGGAACAACCTGGTACAATTAAAATTTTAACAAGCCAACCTTAGTTTTTTTATAAACCACATCAAGGGAAGTATCAATATGGGCCTATAGCACAAAATCTAGTATACCAACATCAACTGTACCCTGGTTACACATATCAAATACCAGCTCAACCTCAATATGGTCCAGCCAATCTTGATTATCCGGGAGGCATTCCAATCCAAAATGCACAAGCTATTCCAGGTTATCCTAGATATCCTCTTCCTGGTACTGGTATAGTTCCACAAGGTTATCAATTTTCTCAGCATGACCTGAACCATCGGTTACCATTCATAAAAACTTTAGATTTACCCAATTTGTTGCACCTAACGAACGATCTAATTTATTATCTTCCGTTTTGGCTGCCAATGCCGAATAATTTTCCCGGTGATATTCCTAAGTTCGAAGGTAAATCAGGAGAAAACCCCTCAAACCATGTTATGACTTACCACCTCTGGTGCGCATCCAACTCTATAATCGATTATTCCATTCGATTAAGACTATTTCAGAGAACACTGATAGGTTTAGCTTCAAAATGGTATATTGAACTACCACATGGCTCATTCAACAATTTCAACGCCTTAGCAACAACTTTCTTAACACACTTTCAGTTGCCAGTCCGATACGACAATGGCACGAAACCCTTGACTACATTAAAGAAATCTACGTCTACATACATTTCAGATCACATACATGAATGGAGACATAGAAGACATTTAGTGAAAGTTTTTATTCCAGATCAGATCTTGGCATAATTGTTTATCAAATCATTACTTCCAAATATCACTGAAGATATGGCCAAGGGAGGGGTTGTTATGAAGAACACGTCATTGCTCAAGCTCAGTACTTAGACCTTGTATATACACTGTCTGGTACTTTATACGAAAAATTTCCTGACTTACCACGTCTCAGTCAAATAACTGCAACTCCTTCAGGTTCTCATGTTGCAGACGGTGTAATTGGTTTAGTTAGCACTAATAAGAATAAGAAGAATTCCTCCAAAACTACTTCTCCTATCATAACTTTACCCGATTCACCAAAAGGAGATTCTTCCGTTGAAACTTCTGCCAACATTCATGTTGTAGACTCATCTACAGCTAAATCTAAAACTGATAATAAGAATAAAGGAAAATAAAAACAAGCAAACTACATCTCCCAAAGAGAAAACCGAAAAGAATGAACCAACTGATGATAAGTGCAAACCTCATTATCCTTGTCCTATCTGTGATGAGGATCAATTTACCAAAGAGTGCCCACATTGGGCCGAGGTCTCTAAATTCGTCAAATGTTCACCCAACCCTGATGTCTTGAAGGATCCTTTTCCCACTCAAGATAGCAAAATGATAGGATATTATTCAAATTCATCGACAGATATTTTAATGATGTTTGAGGTTATGGTTGCAACGCGATCACAAGACTATGGAAGTAAAAATCCTATAACTGGTAAAGAGATAGAAAATTATAGTCAAACATCAGTTGTATCTCCTTCAG
Source organism: Pinus albicaulis (assembly GCA_034641835.2). Taxonomy (NCBI): domain Eukaryota; kingdom Viridiplantae; phylum Streptophyta; class Pinopsida; order Pinales; family Pinaceae; genus Pinus; species Pinus albicaulis. The sequence continues at coordinate 92,879 of JAXQQM020069727.1, forward strand.
TTTCCGATCTGCTTCATATCGAGAAACCTAATCTTGATCTAGTGAGTAAACCTCATGCTAAAGGTGTACTTTGAAAATCAGCTTTCAACCCACATGCGAGAGCTGCTCAAAATTACAACATTGTTGAAGACTTCGCAATATCCCATTTAGAAATTTTGGCCTCAGAAATGCTACAATCATGTACATCACAAAGGAAATTACTATTATTGACTATTGGAGCTATCGATCCTTAGGATTCTAACCTCATGGTCTTTTATCTAGAAAATTTTACACCAAGACTTCCTCATCATATGGCTTTTCAGATCCCATTATTGGTAAAAAGCAGACAATTCTTTCGTACTATAATTGATGAGGGGGCATCCACGTGCATAATGTTGTTAAACTGTTGGAAAACTCTCGATTCTCCAACACTCAACCAATAATTGACAATCCTTAAAGCCTTTGATGGAAGAGGATTTCATCCATTTGGAATAGTCCAGGATCTACCTATAGAAGTAGAAGGAAAAATTGTTAATCTAAATGTGGAAATTGTTGATGCCCCTCTGGATTACAACCTTATTTTGGGTCGAGGTTGGTCTTATGCCATGAATGTTGTCGTTTCATCTGTATTTCAGTTAATCATGTTTCTTCATAAAGGAAATATTGTGAAAATCGATCAATTGTCATATTATTCGTCCGACCCTACTTCTACAAACAGTATCCAACATGTTGGAAAATCGACTATCCCATATGAATATGTTGGTGTAGGTTTAGTAAAGGATTCTTATCTTATGGGAAATTTCTCTATACCTCCACCCAACGTACCCTGTACCATTACCAACATCAATATGATCTCATCAAGAACTATCCCATTCAATGACACTTGGGTAGTGCCTTCAGAATCAGAACTGGACTCTTTCAATGGTGAGATGCCTTTGAGTCCTTTTCAAATGGCATATGTGGTAGTACAGTCATTTTCTGACACTCTTTTAACTACCCCGATAAAATGAATTTGACTGTTGAAGAATATTCTTCACTATCAAGCTCAGCCTTGACATCACTTTCCGATCCTTTTCAACAAGTGTTTCACACTGATGAAAGTATTTGAGAATTTTTTTCTTTGGATGAATTACCCTGGGATGATCTACATCATAGATCTTCATTTTTACCTGAACTTGATAGGTTTGAAAATTATTTTGCGTCTATTTTTACGATTGATTATGTCGAGGAACCACAGAATCCCATATCGATTACAAATTTAGATTTTGAGACTAATTTGGGAAATATTTCTACAAATGTTCCTATTGACATATCAGTTAAACATGGAGTTATTGAAAACATTCATATAGGTGCTTCTTGTACGATTGACGAGATTAAAACATATAAATCCCTATTTCAAGAATTCTGAGACATATTTACCTAGTCTTATGAAGAGATGCCAGGAATTGATCCAAAGATTGTCATTCATGAAATTAATACATACCTAGATGCCAAGCCTATTAGACAAAGATTACGTCCAATACATCCGCAAAAATATGCTACTATCAAAGCTGAAGTTGAAAAGCTATTACGAGGAAGATTTATTTATCCAATTCCATTGACTGATTGGGTATCTAATATAGTTCCTGTTACCAAGAAACAAGGGACTATACTAGTATGCATCGATTATAGGGATATTAATAAAGCGTGTCCAAAAGAAAATTATCCTACTCCCTATATCGACCAAATTATCCATGATTGTGTCGAAAATGAAATTTTCTCATTTATAGATGGATTTTCTGGGTATAATCAAATCAACATACTCCTTGCTGATCAACCAAAAACAACGTTTATATGTCCTTGGGGGACATTTTTTTATTGAAAATTACCTTTCATATTAAAAAATATTGGTGCAACTTTTCAAAGGGAAATGTCTTACGCTTTTCATAACATCAAACATATTGTATAGCCTTATCTAAATGACTTTCCTGCTCACTCATTACACAGGGAATATCATCGTACACACTTACGATCTATTTTCATGAGATGTGGGAATTACAATATTCATTTGAACCCACAAAAATTTGTTTTTTGCATGCAATCAGGACGATTAATAGGATTGATCATTTAGAAAGCCGGCATTCGTGTCGACCCCTTAAAAGTTGAGGCCATCATCAAATTACCTCTTCCTTCCACACTTCGCCAACTCCAAAGTTTGCAATGAAAAGAAAATTTTCTACGTAGGTTTATCCTGAACTATGTTGAGTTAACAAAATGTTTTTCCCAGTTGTTGAAACAAAGTGTTCCTTTTATCTGGGATGAGATTGCTAATCGATCTTTTGATGCATTAAAACATGCGTTGACCCATGCACCATTATTACATCCACCCAATTACCACCAGGACTACTTTTTATACTTAGCAGCCTCTAATTCCACCATTGGAATGGTTCTGGTTCAAGAGGGTGAATATCACAATGAGCATGTGATCTATTATCTAAGTCGGAATCTTAACCCGATGGAAATTAAATATTCGCATGTGGAGAAAGTGGTGTTGGCAACAGTTCAAGTTGTCCAACGATTCTGTCACTACATACTGTTACATAAAACAACTGTGATATCTAACTGCAACCCAATGATGTATATTTTGAAAAAAAAATTACTAGGGGGAAAATACTCTAAATGGATTTTCATCCTACAAGAGTTTGATTTTGAATTCGAGAAATCTAAATCAAATAAATCACTAGTGTTTGCAAAACTCATGTGTGAATTTCCCAATATTGAGACAGAAACTGTGGTAGAGAATCCCATCATAGATGAATCTCTGTTTCTTATCAGTACATTAGATCCATAGTATGGAGATATCATCATATATCTTCAAACCCAAACTTTTTTCCCAGAGCTTTCAAGTTCAAATCGATGGAGAATATGATATCAATGCCAGGAATACAATATTGTTGGCGACACTCTTTATCGTCGTGGTGCGGATTCTATTTTTTGACGTTGTATAACTCACGAAGAGGCTGAAAGGGTTTTGAATGATTGCCACTTTGGAGCATGTGGTGGTCATATGTCTGGGTTTGCCACATCCCAAAATATATTGCACGCTGGTTATTTTTTTCCGTTGTTATTCAAAGATTATATTATTGCAGTCTGAAAATGCCACAACTACAAAAAAATTTATCGAAAGATGTGTGCGCCTCTAGCTCCTCTTCACCCAATCACTGTTGTCGGTCCTTTTGTGAAATGGGGCATCGAGTTCATTACATGTAACCCTCACTTGGCTGGGGGGCATGGGTATATTATTCTCACTATAGATTAATTTACCAAATGAGCCAAGGCGATGCCTACATTCGCAGAAGATGGAAAAATTGCAGCTACATTCGTATTCAATCATGTGATTACTCATTTCAGTGTGCCTCAAGCTATAATCACAGACCATGGGAGTCATTTTCGAAATATAATGATAATCGAACTTTTCAATCAACTTGGCCTGCGACATGATAACTCTAATCCATATTACCCACAAGCTAATCATCAAGTTGAAGCCATCAACAAGGTTTTAACCACCATGATTAAACGAATTATCGGAACTCACAAATTGAATTGACACACCATGTTTTTTTAGGTGCCATGGGCATACCAAACCTCAGCAAAAAATACTACAGGGTTCACTCCTTTTCAACTGGTCTATGATTTAGAAGTTGTGTTACCCATTGAATGTGAAATACCATCACTCCAATTATCCATTGAATTGATACCAGCTACCTCTAAAGAGAAGAAAGGCTTTTTGTAATTAACACAATTATATGAGACTCAACGCACCACTACATTAGCAGCAGAAGCTCATAAGAAACATGTGAAAGCTTAGTATGATCGAAGTGTTACCCCTCGTGTTTTTTAAGAAGGTGACCTAGTCTTAGTATATGATCAAGCTAACGATAAGCTAGGTGCTGGAAAATTTGAACCGATGTGGCATGATCCCTACATCGTCAAGCGTGTTCTTGCAGGAGCCTATGAATTGACTGGTTATGATGAAGTCTCTTTAGATACACCCAGAAATCTTCTTTATCTTAAGAGATATTATGCTTAAGTTTCGTGTGAAGATCTCACTTGTATATTAGTTAATTTTCAGATAATGTGCCTTAGATTAGATAAGTGTGTCTAGATTAAATTTTTTGTTACTACTATCATTGCTTATATTGATTACTATTGGTATTGCAGATTTCGACATCCTTTCAAACGTACATTGGTTTTGCTGATGGTGCCTGTCATAGTACACAGAATTTCTTCCGTGGCTTGGATTATCTATTCACCCATCGATGAGTTAGTTTCTATGCATGGGGTATGCCTTGGTCAAACAAAGAACAATATTACAGAATATATCACATTCATTGAGTTATTATTTGATGTCATTTCATTTGGTATTCGAAATTGGATCATTAGGTTGGATTCAGAACTGACTGTATTACATTTAAACAAGGTATATGCAATTAAAAATCCATTGTAATTGAGATTATTTTTGAAGGTTCGTCTCTTGGAATGACAATTTGATTACATCGAATATCGACATATTTCAAGAAATTTAAACAGATTGTCTGATGCATTAGCAAATCTTGTTCTAAATAGACATTTGCAACACTAACATAGTAAACCAAAAACAACATTCGATACATGTTGAACAAGATACTCAGAGAAAGTAGTAATATCATAGATAGGTTTGTTTTCAAAGTATTACATCGTCTATGATCATACATTCAAATACCTTATGATATAATATATATTGATACTAAAAAACAAAATATGTCAATCCACAATGATCATCCACTATCTGTGATGATGATCATGGTAATAGACTATAGTACATGCCACCTTACGCAGGAATCTCCTAAACGATCCTGTTACACCTGTAACATATCTCTGAAGCCGAAGAGGAATGTCATATGTTGGGAAAAATACTGAGAGGGGGGGGGGGGGTGAATCAGTATTCAGGGCTGACTGAAAACTTTTTACTTTTTCTTTCTCTAAAACCCATACACTACTTTCCTGAACCCAACATGCGTATATCCTTAATAAAACTTGTGTATTACCAGAGATCTCATTATGCAGATAATTCTTTACTTAGATCATTGCATCATTTATTCATTAGATGTTTAGTAAGCTATAAACATGTGTAGTAAGAACAGAACAAATCATCGCACATAAGAAACACACATGAACACCAGGATTTAAGGTGGAAACCCAATTCGGGATAAAACCACTGCTGCTGCTATCTCAGTCTTCAATATTTATTATAAAGAAAACTTCTTACAATTTTATGCTGGTGCAGACTCATACCAACACGCAGACACCCATCTGCAGAAGGCTCCAACCTTCTCTCATTTACCAGCCTCTCCTGGAAGGGAGCTACAACCCCCTACTCTCGTTTACCAGCCTCTCCTGGAAGGGAGCTACTACCCCCTACTCTCATTTACTAGTTACCACTAGAAGGGAGCTACAACCCCCTCACTGAAGGCTTCGACCCTCAGCACCATTGTGGACCACGTTTCATCAATTTTCACACTGGATCCACCAGTTTCCACACGACATACCTTGCAGGCCACCAGATTTATTCATTCAGTACACTCACACCAGTTCTTCATGATTTCGTCCGTCGTTCAAACCAGAGATTCATCATCGTCAGATCATTATATCCATGGGTGCATCGTAGATTCAGATTTATCAGTTAAGAATAGAGTTCTCCCATGTAGATATTCCTTAGAAATTTATTCATTCACCATCCTTACGCATGCACATGTTCTTCATGATTTCGTCGGTCGATTAAACCAGGAATTAATCTTCATCTGATCTAGAAATATTGATCAATCATCATATTCACAGGTGCACCATAGATTCAGATATATCAGAGTTTATTCATACAGATATCTCTAAAAGAGATTCTTTTATTATCAACCCTTCGCATGCACATGTTCTTCATGATTCTCATCACCTTATATAGTTTTCGCCTTTATTAAAACCTTGGGTCAAAACCATTCACTTGCTAATGGTATTCCTGGACGTTATTTTCATTTACCACCCCTACGTACCTCTTTGATTTCTTTTTAATTTATTTATCAATTTGAAGAAATTGATAAATAAATATATTTATAACTTTGAACAGAACTTTAGGATTAAAGTTAACCCTTCGCATTTTAACGCTTTCAAATAATATGGTAAACCTTTGACCCCGGGCCCACAAATATAGTCAATAGCCAATCATATGTGCGCATGGTACCATAGGTAAACTTCGCGCAAGTCCAGCGTTCGAACACTGTTCGATAGCAAGCTTCCAGATCAACAGTGTATATGCATATCACTCGACCTCCGATGCCGATCATTAATGAGCAATGGCCCGCCATACCTATGTTAATCTTCGCACACCTTCAACAAATGATGACCATCTGATGACCCCTTCTCAGATCAATGGCGTATATGCATATCGCTCGACCTTCGATGCCGAACGTTAACGTGTGATGGCCCGCCGTACCTATGTTAATCTTCGCGCACCTTCAACAAATGAAGACCGTTCGATGACCCCTTCTCAGATCAACGGCGTATATGCATATCGCTCGACCTCCAATGCCGAACGTTAATGTGCGATGGCCCACCGTACCTGTGTTAATATTTGCGCACCTTCAACAAATGAAGACCGTCCGATGACCCCTTCCCAAATCAACGGTGCTCAACGATATCGCTGGGCATCCTGGGTCGAACTATAACGCGTAATGAAAATTGGTTTTGTGAAGTCGTACAGGGATGCGTGTCGAGCACTCTATGGAATCGCTCCTCAACCAAGAAATACCGCTTACTCCGCATAGGTGGTGCGATAAAAACCGTAAACCACCTTCACTGTTCACTCGGTCATGGTTTCGCTCTTCCACACAGGGTGTCATCGCCTTTTCAATGTATTATTATAATTAAGTTGTGCTCTAAGGTTTTTCCTTTCTACTCCTAGTTCCGTCCAACTTCGCTTTCCGTCGTCACCAAGTGTTACGTTACTCCATTCTGCGCCATCTCCCATCAACTCCCTCATTAGATACAGATTATCATTCAAGCCTTCCAATTACACAGGACATCATTCGACTCCATTACAGAGATTATTCACACAGAGGTTTAGGGGATTCCACACAAGAATTACATCAGTCAATACACATATAATACACATATCCCTAACTCTGCAACAATTATTTCATTCCTCTCCGGGCACCGTAGGTATCCTCTGCCAATTATGAAATTGATCACATAGGTCATATATATTCCAGATTTACTCAACCATACTTAACACAATTCCACAGTTCTTCATCAACATATACAAATCTTGGCCAAATATTCAATTTTTCCTTCAAACTATTACCTTGTCTCTTCCTAGCAGCTCTCCTTTTGTCATCTCCTTTGCAAACTGTATTAAACCCCTAATTCAACTCTACTGCTCTGTCTCTAATTCCTCAGTTTCAGATGCCAATTCCTCTGCCACTGTATTCTCTGATGTCTCTGCTGCCTTCCAAGATCTCCAATCAACTAACCCTTCTAAAACTGCCTTAGCTTCATGTTTCATTTTCTCTTTTCTTTGTTACTATTTCAAGTGGTCCTCTTTTGGCATTGATGGACATACATCATTCTTACATCTTTAACACATAGGTTGCTTATCATAGGCAACTTATTAAGTAGGTTTCCATCAAGGACAACTTCATCAAGTAGGTTGCCATCAACTTTATCTAGTAAGTTGCCATCAAGGACAACACTCTGCATCATATTGCCAACAATCTCCCCCTTTGGACTTGATGGCAACCATGATGGTGTTTTATCACCACAACAGATAGATACATTGATTAGAATCATTATTCAAACACCATGATACTCTCCCCCTTTGACATCAAGGGCAAAGGTCGGATCAAAACCAAAACAAGGTTTCTCTTCTCTTGTAGGAAGAAGAGCTCTGTAGATATGATGTGTACTGAAGTTACCATGCTCCCCCTGAGTTCATGCTGAATCTTCAAACACAATATTCAATGAAGTACATGACTCTATGACCTTTCCTATCACCAAGGACTCAAACTTACATCAATGATCCAACGAAGTGGATTTACATATGTGACACAAGTACCCAACCAAGTGGGTTTACACATTTGAGCAAGTCCTTACATGACTAAAATTACAATTTTACATCATGACCTTAACATGACCTTTTCATCACATTATAACTTATACAATCAAGACCAAGGAATCTCAAGCATGAGATCAGACCACAGAAAATAATCAACAATGCATCTTTTTCATAAGACCAAAGCTTCCCCTTAGCTTGTTCATCCTGAACACTTTCACCATCAAATCATCAAGGCATCTTCATCAAAAACATCAAAGAGTAAGACAAAATTATGAGAGCAGAAACACCACCAGAGATCCCCAACAGCACCATAGTTGTGTATTCAAGTGTCATCCAACAGTTGTAGCATAAGTACATCAGTAACCAAGCCTTCAGGCTCTTTGCCGCATCAACATATTCTTCTCAAGAGTAATTATCATACCAGAACAACTTCTTCAATAGTCAAATTGAGTCAAGTAAACATCCATGTGATCTGTTATCACCAAGATCTTCATTATTTATATTTATTTCATAATCATGATGTACCATGTGTAGGAACTATATATAGAAGGTCTCAACCATGACAAAATTCATCAGCATCAAACTCTGCATGATCTATCCTTATCTCCGAATCATAAGACTTCCATCTCATCCATGTGTGAAAGAAAACGAGACTCTTCAGCAAAAAGAAATTAGGGCTGATCCATAATCTCATCATAGGAAACCATGTATCATTTGCACTCCTCCATGCCATACTTTTTCAGTATTTTCTTAAGATATTTTTCTTGTGATAGGAATATTCCATCTGTTGTTTGTTGTATTTGCAAGTCAAGAAAGAATGGTGGTTCTCCAAGTAAACATATATAAAAAGACCTCAACAGAGAGGTCATATTTCTGAACCATCATAATGCCAACAATGCATTATTCTCAGCAAGGCTAATGCTCCCCCTGAACTTATGCCACCTGTATCTGTCTTCTTCACATCAGATGCACTGTTAGAAATAAACACAACTAAACCAACCATGGGAATCACCATACATTTATCCCCCTGTGATGATACATTACTGATTCCTATAATGTATCTCACATTACTCCTGCAGTCATTATGATAAGTAAACTTTTTGAAACAGATGACTACAGTGGGGTCAATATTCCCTACGTTTCTGACCGGCCCTCCTTCTTTTTCCAGCTTTGCTTGAAGTTTCTTATTGTGTGATGAAATTTATCCAATTTCTCAGATCTATTCATCCTGCATTCTTTTTCTACATGTCCATACTTTTTACAAGCATAACATTTTGTGTGACCAGAGAAGTAAGCATAGGGATCATAATGTGTTTTTCTATTCTTTCTTCTATTACAATTAGCTGCTTTATGACCAAACTTGCTACATGAAAAACAATATCCCTTGAAGAATCCTGAGTACCTTTCTGTGTAGAATCTGTTTGTTTGTGACTGAAACAATCTACTTCTGCAATTGGCTGCAACATGCCCATAATTATGACATTTAAAACATTCAACATTATTGATCAAACGAAGAAATTATTTCTTTTGAGAGTTCATCATTGTTTCTTTTGTTTCTTTCAACATTTCAGATTTTGCATTGATATCCTTTGAATCTTTAGCACTTCCTTGTGAACCAGATTCTCCTTTAACAGTTTCATGAAAACCAAGACCAAATTTAACAGAAGGAGACCTTTGACTACTAAGAATATTGTCCAGAATCTTAGTACTATCTTGAAACCTCAAGAGTTTATCTTTTTCTTCTAATTTACCTTTCAAAATATTTACCTCAACCTCTAATCTTTGGCATTGCTTATTCATATTTTCTTCGACCCTTCTTCCTTCTTCTACTTGATCATTCAATTTTAAAATATCTTCTTTCAACCCATTTTATTGTTCTTCAAAAGTTTGTTAAAGTTCTTCATTCTTCTTATTTGATTTTTCCAGATCTGTTTTGAGAGAGATGATTTCTGCTTCAAGTCTTTCACTTTGATTGGTTACTTTATCCTACAGTCTTTGATGTATTTCTATCTGTCCCTTCATTGTTTCTATTTGTCCATTCATTCTAGAGATCATATCTTGGTAGATAGATTCCTTCCTTTTAAATGGATCTCCATCATTGATTTTGAGATTTGCTTCTAGACTTAAATACTGTTACTTTCACTATCTTCACCATTGCATGCACAAGAAAGTGAATCACAAGAACAACAATCAATACATGTTTCATCTTCTTCATTTTCTGCTGCACATGTTTTCTGAGGTATCTCCTTTCTTTGAGTAGCCTTCTTCTTTTGCTTCCTTGCCATGAGCACTTGCAGATCTTGATCAGAATCTTCTTCATCCTCAATTGAAATTTCATCATTATCCTCATTTGTATAATAACTCTTTCCCTTTTCAAATTGTTTCCCAAAATTTGCTTCTTCTTCTTCTGATATAAAGCTTGATTCCTGGACAACTTCCTTTTATTTTCCTTTTGCACATGCCTTAAAGGCAACTTCTCTGATTTGAGAGGGACCTTATTTTCTCATTTCAAAAGCGGTTAGAGTACCATGTAGTTGAACAATAGTAAGAGTTTGCAGATCTTCCCTTTCTTCAATAGCTAATACTTTTGACTCAAATTTTGAAGTCAAAGATCTTAAGACTTTTTCCACCAGAGTAGTATCGGTTATGGTTTCACCCAAATTTCTCATACGATTTACAATATCATCTAGACGTAAAAAGAAATTGGCAATACTCTCATTACTATGCATCCTTAAATTTTCATATTCAATTCTGAGAGTTTGGAGTTTTGCACTTTTTACCTTTGTATCTCCTTCATAGCTTTGCATGATTTTGTCCCATATCTCTTTTGCTGAATTTAGCTGCGTCACTTTAACATATTTAGATTCAGACATGTTTCCTAATAAAACATTGACTGCTTTGGCATTGATTTCATATTTCTTCCTTTGTGCTGCATCAGTAGGAATAATTGCCGGATACTGATAACCTTCTTCCACGATTGCCCATACTTCTGCACCAAGACTTTACAAATATGATTGTGTTCGTATCTTCCAGAATAATAGATTACTTCCATTGAATAGAGGTGGCCTAAGAGAAAGTACTCCTTCATGACTTCCCATTGCGATGGATCTCCTTCAAGCGATCAAGCTTCTATAGAAGGACCCGCTTTGATACCAATTGTTGGGAAAAATACTGAGAGGGGGGGGGGGGTGAATCAGTATTCAGGGCTGACTGAAAATTTTTTACTTTTTCTTTCTCTAAAACCCATACGCTACTTTCCTGAACCCAACACACGGATATCCTTAATAAGACTTGTGTATTACCAGATATCTCATTATGCAGATAATTCTTTACTTAGATCATTGCATCATTTATTCATTAGATGTTTAGTAAGCTGTAAACATGTGCAGTAAGAATAGAAAAAATCATCACACATAAGCAACACACATGAACACTAGGATTTAAGGTGGAAACCCAATTCGGGAGAAAACCACCACTGTTGCTATCTCAGTCTTCATTATTTATTATAAAGAAAACTTCTTACAATTTTATGCTGGTGCATACTCATACCAGCACGCAGACACCCATCTGTAGAAGGCTACAACCTTCTCTCGTTTACCAGCCTCTCCTGGAAGGGAGCTACAACCCCTTGCTCTCGTTTACCAGCCTCTCCTGGAAGGGAGCTACTACCCCCTGCTCTCGTTTACCAGTTACCACTAGAAGGGAGCTACAACCCCCTCACTGAAGGCTTCGACCCTCAGCACCATTGTGGACCACGTTTCATCAATTTTCACACTGGATCCACCAGTTTCCACACGACATACCTTGCAGGCCACCAGATTTATTCATTCAGTACACTCACACCAGTTCTTCATGATTTCGTCCGTCGTTCAAACCATATATTCATCATCATCAGATCATTATATCCATGGGTGCATCGTAGATTTAGATTTATCAGTTAAGAACAGAGTTTTTCCATGCTAATATTCCTTAGAAATTTATTCATTCACCATCCTTATGCATGCACACGTTCTTCATGATTTCGTTAGTCGATTAAACCAGGAATTAATCTTCATCTGATCTAGAGATCTTGATCAATCATCATATTCACAGGTGCACCATAGATTCAGATATATCAGAGTCTATTCATACAAATATCTCTAAAAGAGATTCGTTTATTATCAACCCTTCACATGCACACGTTCTTCATGATTCTCATCACCTTATATAGTTTTCGCCTTTATTAAAACCTTGGGTCAAAACCATTCACTTGCTAATGGTATTCCTGGACGGTATTTTCATTTACCACCCTTACGTACCTCTTTGATTTCTTTTTAATTTATTTATCAATTTGAAGAAATTGATAAATAAATATATTTATAACTTTGAACAGAACTTTAGGATTAAAGTTAACCCTTCGCATTTTAATGCTTTCAAATAATATGGTAAACCTTTGACCTCGGGCCCACAAATATAGTCAATAGCCAATCATATGTGCACCTGGTACCATAGGTAAACTTCACGCAAGTCCAGCGTCCGAACACCGTTCGATAGCAAGCTTCCAGATCAATGGCGTATATGCATATCGCTCGACCTCCGATGCCGATCGTTAACGAGCGATGGCCTGCCCTACCTGTGTTAATCTTCGCGCACCTTCAACAAATGATGACTGTCTGATGACCCCTTCTCAGATCAACGGCATATATGCATATCGCTCGACCTCCGATGCCGAACATTAACGTGCAATTTCCCACCGTACCTATGTTAATCTTTGCGCACCTTCAACAAATGAAGACCGTCCGATGACCCCTTCTCAGATCAACGGCGTATATGCATATCGCTTGACCTCCGATGCCGAACGTTAACGTGTGATGGCCCGCTGTACCTGTGTTAATCTTCGCACACCTTCAACAAATGAAGACCGTCCGATGACCCCTTCCCAGATCAATGGCACTCAACGATATCGCTGGGCATCCTGGGTCGAACTATAACGCGCGATGAAAAGTGGTTTTGTGAAATCATACATGGACGCATGTCGAGCACTCTATGGAATCGCTCCTCAACTAGGAAATACCGCTTACTCCGCATAGGTGGTGTGATGAAAACCGTAAAACACCTTCACTGTTCACTCGGTCATGGTTCTTCTCTTCCACACAGGGTTCCGTCACCTTTTCAATGTATTATTATAATTAAGTTACGCTCTAAGGTTTTGCCTTTCTACTCCTAGTTCCGTCCAACTTCGCGTTCCGTCGTTACCAAGTGTTCTATTACTCCATTCTGCGCCATCTCCCATAAACTCCCTCATCAGATACAAAGTATCATTCAAGCCTTCCAATTACACAGGACATCATTCGACTCCATTACAAAGATTATTCACACAGAGGTTTAGGGGATTCCACACAAGAATTACATCAGTCAATACACATATAATACACATATCCCTAACTCTGCAACAATTATTTCATTCCTCTCCGGGCACCGTAGGTATCCTCTGCCCATTATGAAATTGATCACACAGGTCATATATATTCCATATTTACTCAACCATACTTAACACAATTCCACAGTTCTTCATCAACATATACAAATCTTGGCTAGATATTCAATTTGTCCTTCAAAATATTACCTTGTCTCTTCCTAGCAGCTCTCCCTTTTGTCATCTCCTTTGCAAACTATATTAAACCCCTAATTCAACTCTACTGCTCTGTCTCTAATTCCTCTGTTTCAGATGCCAATTCCTCTTCCACTGTTTTCTCTGATGTCTCTGTTGCCTTCCAAGATCTCCAATCAACTAACCCTTCTAAAACTGCCTCAGCTTCATGTTTCATTTGCTCTTTTCTTTGTTACTGTTTCAAGTGCTCCTCTTTTGGCATTAATGGAGATACATCATTCTTAAATCTTTAACACATAGGTTGCTTATCATAGGCAACTTATTAAGTAGGTTTCCATCAAGGACAACTTCATCAAGTAGGTTGCCATCAAATTTATCGAGTAAGTTGCCATCAAGGACAACACTCTGCATCATATTGCCAACATCATATGTCCCTGTCTCAGGAATATATATCGTTAACCTCTCTAGGTTGTGTTCCATATCTGCTAGGATCTCTGTCGCCTAATCCTGTTGTGGTGCTATAGGCTATTCTTGTCGCCTATCAAAGCGGTGGAGTGTGGCTGGTCATCATGGACTAACATATGCATTTAAATATTGTTATCAGTAATGGACAACAAAATAAAAATAAAAATTAGATTAAAAACATCAAAATAGTTCATTTACCTGATTCGTCCCAATGTGCCCCTAGAGGAAAAGACATCTCAGGATCACCTCTGAAATCGATACCTGCATAGGGGAAGTCGTCGATTGTGAAAAATTGATTCCTTAGCCTCATAAAGTATGCCAGGGTGAATTGAACCACTGAACTGCCATTGCCACCATGGCAGGCCATTAATGCAACCCAATGTACCATCCAAGGTTTTCGAGGTTCCCCACGATCTACTGGAATCAGCTGAGGGGCGAGAAGCAGGATTCTCTCTAAAGTAAAAGAAATCAAAATGGCACCATAACCAAAGTTTTTCAACTTTGAATTCTTTGCTCTAGTTAATTGGCCTTTCATGTTGGCCAATACCCCTTCACACCAATTGAATATGGTGCCTTCGAAACACTCTATTGTGGTCTCAATTTGAGATTTAGTGGCTACATATGGAGCTGCACTCCCACACAATCTGGTGACTGTAAATGCAATAACTTTGAGATCTAATCGCAGGATAGTTTTAATGTCTATGTGATTATCATTTGGATCTACCTCATCACTGCAATACTATTGTTTGTAGCTAGTAATAGGTAGGCCACCCTGTCTAGCACCAAACAAGGATATGTTTTCTCCTCTCCGAGATAATCCAATGAGGAAATAGATATCCTAGAGCTCAATTTCTAGCCGATGGTCACCAATGATAAAGCACTAATCTTGAACTTACCATGCATTTATTAGCCATGTTATCAGCTCTACTTGTGCTTTCGTACCTTGGATCGCCCAGAACTTATATAACCTACAAGTTTTCAATGCACGTATTGTGGTTGCATCTTCCATGGCTTCATTGTCTATAGCCTCATGCTCATGTTCTCTCCCCTCTAGCATGGTGGAATAGCTTGCAAATAAACACATTTAAAAGTTAGAAACCATTGGAGTGTAAAACTTGAATCATTTTTAAGAGAATTTGTGAATTTTGAAATGGTCATAGCACCTCTACAGTTTTTGTGAGGAGTGTTGGGTGTGGAGCCTAATTTTTTCTTCTGATTCAGAGATCCTTGTTTCAGCCAGATGTATACCCCAGGAAAACTATACACCCCTAAAACGGGGGGGTGCGAGAGGGACTTGTACCCCCCCGCAAGGTTCGGGGGGGACTACCCCCCCAGCTGGGGGGTGCGGGGGCCAGCGATCCCCCAGCGGCGGTTTCGAGGACAGCGCCCCTGAAGCTAAAAACAGATGTAAAATTGCCTTGTAAAAGTATAGTAATTTCTAGTCAATCAAGATCGTTCATTAGGCGGATGATATGATGGTAGAAGTTATGTTTAGTTTAGGAATTTTTCCCTAGAAGGAAACCCCTCACTTGTATGAGGGTATGGTATTATAGCTGTGTATTGTATGTGTATTCTCAGAGTGAGAAACAGATAGGGAGACTCTGAGAGAGCACAAAGAATATTACAGCGGATCTACTGTAGGTTGTGTCTCTTCATTTTGCTGGATAATAGAAAGGAAGGACTGGTTGTTCGGGGTGGACGTAGCCCAAACTGGGTGAACCACGTATATCTATGTCTATCTAGTTTTATGTGTTTTGTGTGCTTGTGTTTTCCACATATTTTATGTGTCGCATTACTCTGTAATATATAATTTCCTAACAAGGAGACAGTGTGGACGTCCACACGGGCTCTACACAAAAACCGCGGCAGCCCAATAGTTTTCTATTTAGAAAATTATCGGGGTCCGCAGGTAGCACGCACATGACCTGCGGACCCCCGAGAGTGAATTTTTAAACATAAATTCCTCCCAAAAAATAAAATTAAAACTAAAAAGGAGAAATTGAATAGATATAAATGAAGAGTAAGATGATTTGGATTACCTGGTTCTAACGATTCACGAAATAGACGATCGGTTCTCCCGATATTAGCTCTGGAACTTTTTTTCCAAAAGCTTTCAATTCACTACTCTGAAGACAAAAGGTGAAAATGAATTTTTTTGACTCCTTTTTATAGTTTTTGAATGAATAAATATTATATTTTATTTATTTTTCACTTTAAAAGGCTATTTTTAAATATTTTTACTTCTTGGAAACAGGTATGTGTAATCTTTTGAGTTTTTGTGCAGGATACAGGATTTTCGGTGAAAAGAAGTATTTTGATGCTGAATATACTTTTATTACTTTTTCGGGCTCTTGAAAAATTATGAAAAAGTGAAACCTGGATTTCTCTTTTAAGCCCTTTTCAGACTCTCTAAAATATGAAAATATCGCCGAGTACTTTACTATTCGAACTCGTTAAAGGAAATGAATAGTCGTCCCTTCAGTATAAGTTTACCCCTTTTTCTAACTGAAATGGACTATTATGAAAAAGGTATACGTTGACTAATCATGGTCAATATAGTTTTCTCCTATATTGTTTTATCCTTTTTCGGGCTTGAGAGACTAAATTACAAAAAATTACAACCACGAAGTTTACTTATGTTTTTCTTCTGACTCCCTAAAATTGAAAAACATTGAGTTTCTCCTATACTAGACTTGTTAAAATTTAACAGTAAAGGACCTGTTGATTACAACAGGACCAAACCACTCCTTCTTAGGGTTTTATTTTAATACTAAGATGGACTCATCCGAAGGATGAGCTTATATAAACAAGAAAATTTTATCATCCTCAAGCTTGTCAAAAATAAAAAGGTACTTTCCAGTAATGGTGGGGAGAAAGAGAGAAAAAGAATCCAGTTGTCACCCTTGTTTAAAAAAAGTAGCATGCCACTCTTGAACACAACACTTTGTCACACTTGTACCTGGGTTGGGAAATCCTTTGTCTAACAATTAATCAAACCATATTGAAATTCTTCAGCCAGTTTTTGGGTACTAAATTTAGGTCAATTGTTGCCAAAACATCTGCAATGGCATTATGTGTTCAAGGGATAGTTCAAATAAACCATTCATTGCAAACATTTGTCTCCATTCGCGTTGACCATCCCTGAGTTAGTCCTTGCAAAAATTTCTTCAAAAATTGATCTAATGGTTTCGTGTCATAGGCTTTCCTGCGACGGGTCACTTTCTATCAACGATAGCTCATCATCTATAAAGTTGATCTAGAATCCTATCAGTACCTTGGGATTTGCATTCCTTAATGGCAGGTTTCTTGCCTTCGACGACAGGTTGCATCATTGACCTTCGATCGAATGATTCTATGAAGTGTTAGACTACAAATCATTCATTCACACTTCATAGATTGTACTGGAGTACTTTGATAGCCATTGTCATTATTGGTAGTTTCTCTCACACTTGTTAAAAGTTCACATCATTGACTGGTAATCAAGTGGTTTCTACCATGTTCAACTTTGACACAATCCATTGCATGGATAGAATCATACTAATTCAAGAAGTGGAAATCAAGACCCTAGATCTAGTTTCTACCATCTAGGCTATGAGGAGTTTTATTATTCATGATATAATAGACTACTTATGATATATGGTTGCACCCATATTGTGTCTACTTTTTATGTAATATTAAAATCATATATG
>JAXQQM020063022.1:0-230213 GCA_034641835.2 Pinus albicaulis
TGGGGAAAATCCTAGATCCGGATTCCCATCGAAACAACTGAATTACTTCATTATTTGATAATTATTTCCATTATATTGAAATACCGCAGTAAGCTCTGGCTAGCTTCACAAAAATAATGCCTACAGAATAAATCTAAGTGCTGACACAATCTGAACAAAATTCAATGAAAAACAACCACATTGACACAGTTATTTTTGGACAAAGTCCCCAGAAAAACCCAACTTGGGAAAACCGGTGCAGCAAATTTGAGGGTTTGTATTATGAAGCAGCAAAATTTTGAATACAACTAGGGTGCCAACATTTGGCAAACCCTTTAGAGAAATCTAGACAACAAAAATAACTGTGGGATATACCTCACTCAACAAGTCTCTAACGGATCAAAAACAACGCTGATGAAGCCCTCATTGCCTCTGTGTGATTGCTTATGCTGGATCTGCGTAAGCTTGCGTAGGCAAGCTAGAGGGACTGCGTCACCCTTTCCTGCAGCTGATCTCGCTGATCTGAAGCTGGATCTTGGCCTTGTTGGCTCAGAACCCCAGATCTTTCTCCGGACTGACTCCAAGAGACACTGTGCTGGCTTTGCGTGATTCTCTGTAGTAACTGCGTTACCCTTGCCAGAAACTGCGCTGTCTCTCTCCTGCGTTGATGTTCTCTCTTCGAAATGTATTCTTGGCCCTCCTGACCAATCTCTGCTTCTGCCCCTCTCCGGTTCTGATCACTGAATCAAATCACTTAGCAAACCCAACCCTAGTGATTTGTTCTTGATCAAAAAGCTATCTCCTCACATAAATTCGAAAATGCTCAATGGCTCAAGTGTCAAGTGTATTTTCCATAGGCCCCTCACCCTCCTTCTTATAATCTTTCATTGACTCTTCAACGGCCAAGATTAAAACATAATCAAGGGCTAAGATTAATTTGGAGGTGATCCATGACTTTATCTAAAAGATTCACACTTGATTTAATTAATACCCTTTAATTAATCAGTGTCCCTAAGTCTAGACTTAGGAAAACATTAAAAAACGATTAATTAATTTAATTAAATCATCTCTAAGTGAAATTTTCCAAAACCATTTCTAGGTTTTATGGAATACATGTGTCTTAGCCTATATATAAAGTTACAAGGCTAGAGCACATCCGATGCTACCATAAATCAACACTCCCTCTTAGCGAGGAAAGTACTCTAGCAAAACAACTCAATGTGTTGCTGATTTGACTTCTGTAACATCTCTGCTGTGCTGTTGATGCTGCTCACCAACACTGCACAAAATTGCTGCAACCGCATCAGCCGTCGACTCTACTTACTGCCAACCCACGTAATGTCCTCTAAATTTCCGTTTACTATGTCGTCAAGATCGCGTGAGCACCACCGCACTGCGTTGCCTCTCTGCACCGTGTCGTCGTCGTCGATCTGGCCGTTGTTGCCGCATCATTGCCATCGTTGCTAATTGCAACAAAAACATCCGAATTGACAAGTAGATCTCGCAATCGAAAAAAATTAGAAAAAGTGTCGCTAGTTTTGCACGTAATTCTCCTCTAAAAATATTGCATTGTTGTTTTGCATTGCGTGAGCATCGCTCTTACACTGCTACTGTCGCTCCCCCTCACTGCTACCGATCAGGATCTAGTACTGCTAGCCACTGCATCATCTCATCATATTTTGCTGCAACTGTCCATCCTTGCTACTGTCTTTAGGCTGTTGTAGCTCACATGTGATCCAAGAGTTCGGAAATACTCAAGGATCCCACCTCCTTGTAGGTTATGGCAAGGTTCATAAGGTGGAGCGCTGAGCGGAGCGTTAGCGAAGCGCGGAGCGCGATTTTAAAAGTTTCCAGTCCCCCGAGCGTTAGAGCGTTTTTATATATATATATATATATATTTTTATATTTTTATATTTTTTATATTTTGATGCATATATGTCAACAAAAACATGTAGAATGATGAATTAGACATAAAAAACATAAAAACATAGATTGAATCATATAACATCAATCATCTAAAAGTTATAATCTTCATCAACCACGCCCACGAGTTGGAAGCATACAACATATTGACTCTTGAGTCTCGCAAATCATCAATTTGAAGGTTTCAAGCTTTCAAAATTCAATATATAACATTTATCATCATTGATAATTTGAGATATAACATTTATCATCATTGATTTCAAATTTCAATATCTAACAGTTATCATCATTGATGCATTGATTTCAAAATTCAATATACATTTATCATCATTGATATTATATAACATTTATCATCATTGATTCATTGATCACCATATAACTTTCATGAAGCATCATATTCATAATTCATAATGACTTGTAAACAGTAAACTTATAAATGCCAACTTCAAAGTTTCACCTTTTAAATTCAAACTTCAAACTTAAATTGTCATTAAATATATGAAATCAGAAAGAGTCAAGTTTCAACTATTCAACTGTCAACAACAAATAGAAAAGACTAGTAAACAACAAATCTATTTTATTTGGCTGGCCCCTTGCCACGCCCACGAGAAATGTCTAATTTTTGTGAGCCACGAGGAAATGTTGGTCTTCTAGTACTCTCAGGAGTACCACGACCATGACTAGAAGGTGGAGGCTGGATTTGCAAAGGAACAATAGTGTGATATCGAGAACTGGCACTGGCACCCGCACCCGCACTGCTACCAGTGGATGGTGGGACTGGCCCTGTGTGTGGCGGTGCTGATGATGCCAAGCTACAAGCTACAATGCTACAAGCTATGAGGCCATTGGCCTAATACAAGACTACATATTAGTGATCAACAACATGATCACTCCTCATCATGATCAAAATCATCACCACTACTAGACAAGGGATCATCAACATGAGCTAAATAAATAATATGGCTCAAAGTTTGAGGACTCCTAAAACTCCTCTACAACTTTAGTAGTAGTAGTAGTAGCAAAAATAGACATCAAAACTACAAATCACTGAGCAACATGGTCTCTCATGAAACTCATCATTGATTCATCGCTACTAGAAACGGATTATGGGATCATCAACAAGAGATACATAAACATCATCTAGCTCAAAGTCTTCAGACTTGGATTGCTCAACCTTATAACATGATAGAAATTGAAAAAGTTTAACATGCCTAACCAATGATTTTGGTTTGAGTGAAGGGTTCATCTCCTCAACCTTAAAATGCGGCAGAAAAAGATTAGCATGCCTAACCAGTTGTTTTCCTTTGATTGAAGGGTACATCAAGGTTCTTAAAGGACTTCATGCTCTTGATCAAATGCCAATATCATACCCTTACACATGATAGAATCAAATGGAAACATTGCAAATTCCCAAACCATGAAACCCCGAAAACCATTAAGTCTGCTGAATTTTGAGTGAAACCTAAAATTCTAGTTTCTCCATATGAAATCCAATGAGGTCGAAACCACTCTTAAACATCTTGAGTCATTTCATGGTAATGTTAAAAATTTAAGTAAAAGGATGAAAATGAAAAATAAAGGAAATGTCACTTTTACTTTAAGAATTTAACATTACCATGAAATGTCAATGCTTCCCTTACCTCCACATCAGCCCTAAAACCCATTTCTGGCCATGCGTGGGTCCGCATAGGGAAAGAGTAGCTAAATGAACCCCTCCCCCCTTATAAACAAATTCGTTTTTTCACTTAAAATTTCGCCCGGGCAGTTGTTTTTTTTTTTTTTTCTCAGGGAGTAAGCTGAGCGATCAGCTGAGGCAAAAGCTCTTGACGTTTAAAAACGCTTCTGGGAGCGCCACTGCTGAGCGCCATTTCCCCGAACGTCCCGAAAAAAACAGAGCGTTAGCTGAACGCGTCCGAAAAACGCTCCCGCTCGTGCAAAGCTGCCAAGCGCGTTTCAAGGTTGAAACGTCCGCACGCGAGCGTTTCCGTGAGCGAGCTTAAGGGGGTTTGAAGCTTCCCGCAACTCGGGTTATGGATCTACAAATCAAAATCAGCCCATTTTTCTCCTTTTGGAATATGAGCTAACATAGCACAATATTTTTCTGCCTCAATCTTGGCAGCTCCTGCATGTGGATCTTCCTTCTCTTCTTTATCCTTTTTCTTAAGAGGACATTGTGTGGCAAATGCCCCATTTCCCCACACTGGAAGCACTTGATCTTAGATAGATCTTTCTTCTTTTGCTTCAGTTGCCCTTTTGATGCAAGGGCAGTGTTGTCGTCTTCCTCCTTCTTGACCTTTGAACTGCTACTGCCATCCACCAAGTGGATTTTCAAGATATCTCTCCTCAAATCTTCTTGCTGTAATGCTGCCCACATTGCTTCCCATCCTGGAAGCTTTTCCCTGCCCAATACACTTTGGACGAAGACCTGATAATCTTCTGAAACAGAGTTCAGCGTGAGCCTTACTAGCTCTAAGTCTTTAGGAGCAGATCCTACTGCAGACAGTTGATCTTGGTTTTCCCGAATCCGAGACAAGAAAGAGTCAAAATGCTCTCCCTTCTTCATCCTGATATTCCGCATCTTCTCTTCAAGGTACATCTTCCGCTGCTTGGAAGATCCTTGGTACAGCTTTTCTAGCCCTACCCACATTTCTCTAGCAGTGGTTTTGGTTGCTATATGAGGTACGATATGATCCTTTACTCCATCTAGGATCAATCGCTTAGCTCTAGCCATATTCTTCTTGAACTGCCTTAGGTGTGCTGCATTAAGAGGTTCTGCAACTGCGCTGTCTATGAGGGCTTTCAGATTGTGTTCATCAAGGAGAAATTCTATCATTGATTTCCAGATAACATAGTTGGAGGCACCCTCCATTCTATCTTGGTCACGCAGTCCGTTGGTGGCCATCTTCTCAACTGTCGATACCTTGCTCTAACCCTCTGCTTAGCTTGACTTACGCACTCCTTGTGGAGTAAGTCACTTCTTCTGTTGCTGCACTGGAAAAACTGGGTTTCTTTGACTAAGAAACCCTCTGAGATCAAGAAATCCCCAATTGTGTTTTTCAGAAATTTTCTCACACTTATGCACCAGCTCTTATTGCTGTGCAGTAATTGCGTCCTTCAGCTACGCTGCCTCTTCTATGACTGAAAAATCTTACCCCTCTGTCAACTTTCTCAGAGGGAGCCTTTTCTTCACTGGAATGCTCTCTTGGCCTCGACAGCGTAATTTTCTGGGAGGGCCGGCTGTTGTTTACGCAAATCCCAGACTCTACAGCGCTGATCTGCTGGTTCTCTTTGTTTCTCCTGCACTTCGGTTTAAATAAGTTCTGATACCATGTGAAAAATCCTAGATTTGGATTCCTACTGCAACAAATCTGAATTACTTCTCCTATTATTTGATAATTATTTCATTATATTGAGATACCGAAGTAATTACTGAAGCAGTCTACACAAATAATGCTGCGGAATAAATCTAAGTGATGAAACAATCTGAACAAAATACAATGAAAAACAACCACATTGACGTAGTTATTTTTGGACAAAGTCCCCGGAAAAACCCAACTTGGGAAAACCGGTGTAGCAGATTTGAGGGTTTGTATTATTAAGCAGCAGAATCTTGAATACAACTAGGGTGCCAACATCCGGCAAAACCTTTAGAGAGATCTAGACAGCAAAAATAACTGTGAGATATACCTCACTCAGCAAGTCTCTGGTTGATCAAAAACAACATTGATGAAGTCCTCACTTCCTCTGCGTGATTGCTGACGCTAGATCTGCTAACCCTGCGTAGGCAAGCTAGAGGGACTGCCTCACCCTTTCCTATAGCTGATCTGGTTGATCTGAAGCTGGATCTTGGCCCTCCTAGCTCAGAACCCCAGCCTCTATCTTTCTCCGGACTGACTCCAAGAAACATTGTGCTGGCTCTGCGTGATTATCTATAGTAACTGCGTCACCCCGGCCAGAAACTGCGCTGTCTCTCTCCTGCGTTGATGCTGCCTCTCTCTGAAATGTATTCTTGGCCCTCTTGACCAATCTCTGCTTCTGCCCCTCTTTGGATCTGATCACTGAATCAAATCACTTAGCAAACCCAACCCTAGTGATTTGTTCTTGATCAAAAGCTGTGTCTCCTCACACAAATTCGAAAATGCTCAATAGCTCAAGTGTCAAGTGTGTTTTCCATAGGCCCCTCACCCTCCTCCTTATAATCTTTCATTGACTCCTCAACAACCAAGATTAAAACATAATCAAGGGCTAAGATTAACTTGGAGGTGATCCATGACTTTATCTAGAAGATTCACACTTGATTTAATTAACACGCTTTAATTAATCAGTTTCCTTAAGTTTAGACTTAAGAAAACATTAAAAAACGATTAATTAATTTAATTAAATCATCTCTAAGTGGAATTTTCCAAAACCATTTCTGGGTTTTATGGAATACATGTGTCTTAGCCTATATACAAAATTACAAGGCTAGAGCACATCCGATGCTACCATAAATCAACACTCCTTCTTAGCGAGGAAAGTGCTCTAGCAAAACAACTCAATGTGCTGCTGATCTGACTTTTGTAACATCTCTGCTGTGCTGTTGATGCTGCTCACCAACACTGCACAAAAACGCTGCAACTGTACTGCTGCTGCCAACTGCCACTGTACTGCAACTCCCTCTAAATTATGCAACTATGCTGTTGCATTGCGTCAGCACTGCTCTACACTGCGTGAGCACCACTCTACACTGCGCTGCCTCTTTGTGCACTGTGCTGCTGTTGCCGCTGCACTGCTACTTCTGTTGCTAATTGCAACAGAAAAACATCCGAAATTGGACAAGTAGATCTGCAACTGAAAAAAATTAGACTGATTGCTGCTAGTTTTTGCACTAGCTCTCTAAAAATACTGCGTTGTTGTTGTTCTGCATTGCGTGAGCACTACTCTACACTGCGCTGCTACTGCTCAACCGCTGCTGCTGCTGCTCCCTCACTGCGTTGATCAGGCTCTAGTATTGCTAGCCACTGCATCATCTCATCATCTTCTGCTGCAACTGTCCATACTGCTATTGTCTTTAGGTTGTCGTAGCTCACATGTGATCCAAGAGTTCGGAAATACTCAAGGATCTCGCCTCCTTGTAGATTATGGATCTACAAATCCAAATCAGCCCACTTTTCTCCTTTTGGAATATGAGCTAACATAGCAAAATCTTTCTCTGCCTCAATCTTGGCAGCTCCTGCATGTGGATCTTCCTTCTCCTCTTGATCCTTTTTCTTAAGAGGACATTGTGTCGCATAATGCCCCATTTCCCCACATCGGAAGCACTTAATCTTAGATAGATCTTTCATCTTCTGCTTCGGTTGCCCTTTTGATGCAAGGGCAGTGTCGTCTTCTTCCTCCTTCTTGACCTTTGAACTGCTACTGCCATCCACCAAGTGGATTTTCAGGAGATCTCTCCTCAACTCCTCTTGCTGTAATGCTGCCCACATTGCTTCCCATCCTGGAAGCTTTTCTCTACCCAATATACTTTGGACGAAGACCTGATAATCTTTTGAAACAGAGTTCAGCGTGAGCCTTAATAGCTTTGAGTCTTTAGGAGCAGATCCTACTGCAGACAGTTGATCTCGGTTTTCCTGAATCCGAGACAAGAAGGATTCAAAACGCACTCCCTTCTTCATCCTGATATTCCGCATCTTCTCTTCAAGGTACATCTTCTGCTGCTCGGAAGATCCTTGGTACAGCTTTTCTAGCCCTACCCACATTTCTCTAGTAGTGGTTTTGGCTACTATATTAGATACGATATGATCCTTCACTCCATCTAGGATCAATCGCTTGGCTCTAGCCGTATTCTTCTTGAATTGCCTCAGGTGTGCTGCATCAAGAGGTTCTGCAACTGCACTGTCTCTGAGGGCTTTTAGATCGTGTTCATCAAGGAGAAATTCTATCCTTGATTTCCAGATAACATAGTTGGAGGCATCCTCCATTCTATCTTGGTCACGCAGTCCGTTGCTGGCCATCTCCTCAACTGTCGATACCTTGATCTAACCCTCTACTCAACTTGACTTATGCACTCCTTGTGGAGTAAGTCACTTCTTCTGTTGCTGCACAGGAAAAACTGGGTTTCTTTGAGTAAGAAACCCTCTGAGATCAAGAAATCCCCAACTGTGTTTTTCAGAAATTTTCTGACGCTTATGCACCAGCTCTTACTGTTGTGTAGTAACTGCGTCCTTCAGCTACGTTGCCTCTTCTGCAACTGAAAAATATTACCCCTCTGTCAACTCTCTTAGAGGGAGCCTTTTCTGCACTGGAATGCCCTCTTGGCCTGGACAGCATAATTTTCTAGGAGGGTCTGCTGCTGCTTACGCAGATCCCATACTCTACAGCGTTGATCTGCTGGGGCTCTTTGTTTCTCCTGTACTTCAACTTAAATAAGCTCTGATACCAAGTGAAAAATCCTAGATCTGGATTCCTACTGCAACAAATATGAATTACTTCTATTATTTGATAATTATTTCATTATATTGAAATACCAAAGTAATTACTGAAGCAGTCTAGACAAATAATGTTGCGGAATAAAACTAAGTGCTGAAACAATCTGAACAAAATACAATGAAAAACAATCACATTGACGTAGTTATTTTTGGACTAAGTCCCCGGAAAAACCCAACTTGGGAAAATCAATGCAACAAATCTGAGGGTTTGTATTATAAAGTAGCAGAATCTTGAATACAACTAGGGTGCCAACATCCGGCAAACCCTTTAGAGAAATCTAGACAACAAAAATAATTGTGAGATATACCTCACTCAGCAAGTCTCCGACTGATCAAAAACAGCGCTGATGAAGCCCTCACTGCCTCTACGTGATTGCTTACGCTGGATCTGCTTAACCCTGCATAGGCAAGCTAGAGGGACTGCGTCACCCTTTCCTGTAGCTGATCTGGCTAATCTGAAGCTGGATCTTGGCCCTCCTGGCTCAGAACCCCAGCCTCTATCTTTCTCCGGACTGACTCCAAGAGACACTGCACTGGCTCTGCATGATTCTTTGCAATAACTGTGTCACCCCTGCCAGAAACTGCGCTGTCTCTCTCCTGCGTTGATGCTGCCTCTCTCCGAAATGTATTCTTGGCCCTTCTGACCAATCTATGCTTCTGCCCCTCTCTGGATCTGATCACTGAATCAAATCACTTAGCAAACCCAACCCTAGTGATTTGTTCTTGATCAAAAGTTGTGTCTCCTCACGCAAATTCGAAAATGCTCAATGGCTCAAGTGTCAAGTGTGTTTTCCATAGGCCCCTCACCCTCCTCCTTATAATCTTTCATTGACTCTTCAACAGCCAAGATTAAAACATAATCAAGGGCTAAGATTAACTTGGAGGTGATCCATGACTTTATCTAGAAGATTCACACTTGATTTAATTAATACCCTTTAATTAATCAGTTTCCCTAAGTTTAGACTTAGGAAAACATTAAAAAACGATTAATTAATTAAATTAAATTATCTATAAGTGGAATTTTCCAAAACCATTTCTGGGTTTTATGGAATACATGTGTCTTAGCCTATATACAAAATTACAAGGCTAGAGCACATCCGATGCTACCATAAATCAACACTTGGGCTTTCCCTTTCTCTCTCTGTATGTTTGTAGTTCATCCCACCAGATGGCTGCGTGACTCTATAACCTGGTAGCTGCAAACTTTACCTTCTTTTTATCTTCGACCTCTTCAAAGTCAAAATACTTATCTAATGAATTGATCCAATCCATCAACTCTTCCACATTAAGGTTCCAGTCATACAAAGGTATTTCCACCTTTGGTCTTCCACTAGCTTTCGCCAATATCTTGAAAACTTTAGCTTCCTCGCTTTCTTCCTCTTCTTCTTCCTCAAAATATTCCTTTGCAGCACTGGCATCCCCTTCATCAGGTGCTCTCCTCTGAGCAATTTCCATTGTCTTCATCCTTGTGCGAAGGTGTCGAATATCCTCCAGCAAAACTGCATTGGCTACAGGTCTTCCCCGACCTATGCCAACTCCTCTCCTGTGTGGCATGTTTGCTGAAACAAAACTTAATCTCTGTCTGCTCTGATACCAAATGATACAGGGTAACCAGTTTGACAAATTTCTTTAACTGGTATCTTCTCCTCTCTATATAGTGAACCTTTCTATATTCCAGACCACCTATCTCCTCAGAAATCCGCAACAGCAAATTGGAAAACAACTCAGGTCTAAAATTGTTCTATGCTTTGTAATTTATGTTTGCATATACAAATCTGGTTATAAACAATGAAACAGATTCAAATTGCATGCATATACCCTTGCATACGTTCTTCCTTACCTTCTTTCTGTTGTTTTAAACTTACTAACACTTGGATCGATTTACCTATCTTGCGGAGGTGAGGGTTAACTCACAAGCGAAACTGCAGCTTGTGGATATGAAAACGTAGTGCCACAAAGCTATGCGCAGCACCTGCGTAGCAAGTCTGGTGTATGTGTAGCATTCTTCAGGTAGCTTTCTTCAACGAAAGGGTAGCGCATACGCAGCGAATCAAACTGCAAACCCATGTTAGGACCAAAACACGATTTTGTTTGATTTCCTTCTGATCTTTGGTGAATCCAGGATTCTGGCACACGACTTACAATTTTATTGATAAAATTAGAAGGGTCTAGCTATTCCAACGACCTCCATATGATTCCCTTTTTACAGACTGTGACCGTGTAAATTTCTCACTGTATAAACACAAGAAATAGCGGAATTATTTAACACAGTACCTTCGTAACTCCGGTGGTACAATCCGCACTAATTCAGAGAGAATAAAAAAAATCAAACAATTTATTCCGGACATCAGTGATCTCTACAAACAATCCTACTTTCAATTAAAATACTAAAATAAAAATAACAGAGTTTTTTTTTTCATTTCTCTGGCCCTTGATGGCTTGATTACATTCCTCTCACTTCCTCTCTCTAAAAAAAAACAAATGCGTTTTTTTCTTTTTATTGTTTTAAATGCTGCTAACCTATTCTATCTTCTCAAATTGCCTAATCCCTATTCTATAGGTCTAACTCACATCTAGACTAACAAACCTGATTTTCTTTCTAATCTGGCACTCTATTAATTATTACAATAAATAATCATAAAAAAGTAATTTCAAGAGGTCCAACCCTCTTTACTAAATGATGATTGACCAATCAGGTCAATAAAATTGATCTCAGTTGATGATGCTCCTGCATCACATCTCCATTCTGACCCTCCATATTTCTCCGTCTCATTTCCTCCGACAACAAGGCTGAGACAATTTCATCAAAATTCAAGGTAGTTGTATTGCTACCTATTGCAATAACCAGACTGTCCCACGAATCTGGTAGAGAACACAACAAACTGATGCACTTATCTTCATCTGAGATTTTAATCTCAATAGATGACAACTGACTTACCACAGTATTGAAGGCGTTCAGATGCTCTGTCACCGAGTCTCCATCCTTCATCCTTAGGTTACACAACTTTTTCCGGAGGAACAATTTATTCACCAGAGACTTAGATTGGTACAAAGTCCCTAACTTGACCCACAAAGTCTTCATCGTAGCTTCCCCAGATACATTCAACAATACCGAATCTGAGATACACAACTGTATTGTGCTCTTTGCCTTCTGATCCAACTTCGCCCAATCTTCAACTGACATTGTCGTTGGCTTAGTACCCGGATCTACCGCGATCCACTGATCTTTATCCACCAGCAGATCCTCCATTTTGAGCTTCCACAACTCAAAACTCTGACCATTAAATTTCTCGATCTCTATCTTTCCACTGCTCGCCATTTTCTTTCACCGCAAGAATCGATCCTGCAGATCTCCCACTGAACAGGGTCTACCATAGGCCTGAGCAAAAAACCCCTCAGCAGCAAAGGCGTCCCCTTGAAGCTGAAACAACTTTGATACCAAATGTATGTTTTAACCCTATACAGAAATTATCTGCAAACGAATTCTTAAAACCAGAAAATAAACAATAGCGAGAGCATAAAACATAAAACAAATATACACAGAGATTTTTCCCTTGGATCCCAAATCGAGACTTGTTAAATTTAGATAACCATGGTTTTCTATGCTTGATGCACTTTTACTTCAATCTTTCTTAGGCCCAATACAAAATAGCAATCACATAGAACACAATAATAGATCAATAGAAGGCAAGCCAAATATAGATCATATTTACAATTCCTTTTGTCCAACAAAGATATGAGATATTGTGGCATTACGGCGGTCAGCAGGATGCTTCAACCAGGAAAGTATTTCTCGGTCAACCAACACTTTCATGTGTCACACCCACAGCCCTCAAAGACAGCGCATCACAAGTCAACACAAGTCAAACCGGGGACAATGCAGAAAAGTCAACGCAGGCAGCTTCAGAAAAGTCAACGCAGCAAACTAGGGCTTCGGTCAAACAGCTTGGAATTCCTCGATTTTGGTGCCCAGCTGTACGACATTCTAAAATCGGAATTTCTGCAGAATATTGAGATCAAATGACCAAGGGTTGACCACGGTCAACGTTAGTCAACGTTGCAGCAGAAAAGCCCTAAACAGAGCAGCACAGAAAACATAAAGCCCTAAATAGATCAGCGCAGAAAACATAAAGCCCTAAACAGATAAGCGCAAAAAATAGCAGCTTCGCTCGACACGTGTGAGGGAAAATGGCCTCCAAAGGCTATCGAACCAATCAGATCACAATGAGAGAATGTGTGATGAGATGATGAGAAAATGATCTCCAAGTCTCTCCAATTTATATTCATCAATGAGGGTGTGTGACACATCTCTTAGGCATGTGGGATAAATCTGGCCGACGTTGCACATGTGGAAAATAAATTAAAAAACAATGTTCTGCTCATCCGATCAAGATGATCTTTAGATCAACCTTGCACCTCTCTGAAAGAGGAATCCAACAAAAATATGACCGTCGTCATATGAGCAGTGCAACATGGAGTTTGGACCTAGTTGCCCAAAATTAACAAGCTTACTTGCTTGATTTTTCATTATGTTCCTTTTAGTGTTACAATACACACACACACACACACACATATTTATATATGCCGAAGCATTCATAAACCCCAATCCATTAACCTTGGATTAGAACATAACCGTAGTTCCCTTGACCGGATCTACAAAATACCAGGGGTCGAAAACCATCATGCGCCAAAACCGTGTGCAAACTCATGCACAAAACCATAGGCGGGTCCGCCCATCTAAAATAGGGTCCAAATTTTTTTTTCCCGGGGTGCTGCCTCAAACCCCACACATAGGGCTACCCGCCCCCTGTGATCCCCACGCTGCACCCATCGCAATGAACAGGGAGGGGCGCGTGCGACTATTCATGGAAAGAATATAACACACACCCAACACAAGTGTGGAGCCAACTAGGCATGGTGAACCAGGTGCATCATCCTCATAAAAAAGGTGGAACACAAGTAATCAATAAGTGATGCTGGGGATCCATGAATTACTCTCTGCTATGGTGGAGGCCTATGGCTCTCAAAACTCACTCTACAAGTGCCAATGTGTCCCTCTAGAGGGCTAGGACCCCGTATAGGGAGACCAAGCCCCAAATGCAAAGCCACCTGCAATCCTCCATAAGATCCATTGTGTCTCGTTGTTGCTCAAATTGTACAGGCACTGCGACCACGACTCAGGTTGAGCGCTGTCACTCTGATCCCTGACCTCTCCATTCTAATTGTCTCCCAACAACAGGCTATGGGGGGTAGTCCCTATGGAAATGTGAAGATGAAGGACAAGTTGGCAACTAACGAGTCCGGGAGACACGATTGAGTGGCCTAGCTACTTGGTTAACTTAAGCAAGATTTAAGGATTTGATTAAATTCAAATTTGAGACCAGTGCATTATGGAGTCAATCTCTCGCTTATTATCAGTTAAATGCCAAGTAACCTGATGGACAACCACTGCTTGAATACTCAGCTAACCTATATGTTATGCAAATACTAAGACCTAGGTGTATTGCAGGAATCTTGGTTCTTTTTAGTTATATGCCTATTCTAAGTGAGACCTTCCTCTTAACTGTTTCAAAACCAATATTTAGGGTAGGTTGTGGGATGGAAGCCAACGGGAAGTGTTACCGCTCAAACTAGCAGGGGTCCTAAAAGGGGATCCTTGAAGGGCTACTACCAGGTCGAGGGCAACAATGGAGCAATAAACCACTGTCACCTCAGCTATGGTTCCTTACTCTTTACGAAATTTCACCAATGGGAGGAGACGTATTATAATAAGGACCATGAAATGAATGGATCAATGAGAGGGTGAGAGGTGATCCTGGAGGCCTATTCACAAGAGAGGCTCAAATGTATGGCTTTCTTTCTTTGGGAGGCAAGATTGAAGGCTCTCAAGGAAGGGCTGAAGGAGAATTTCAAGGTTTAGGTTTAGGGAATGTGTCTTATAATGGAGGTCCCTAGGCCCTAAAATTCTTCTGAAGGCTCAGATTCCAAGTGACCTTTGAAGAATTATCCTTAATAGTTTATGGGACTACATAGGACCAAGTGTACCCAGGGTTAGGTCAAGGGGGTAGGGTTTAGCAACCAATGATATACTTAACCTAATCCAGAAGGAGAAAGGGACTAAAGAATTAATTTTTAATGCAAGGTAATGTGAGGATCCCAATGAGGTTTCTAGCCTAAGGAAACCAAGGGAAAAACTCGATCTAGAGGATAGGGCTTGAGGTATCTCAAAATCCCATCGTCGAAATTTCTTCAAAAATGGAGGGCACCTAGGAGAAACCCCAATGTAGAAGATACCATGAGATCGAAGTTTTTGAGTGGGTAGTTTGCGAGATAAATGATGCCCTAGGAGACCTAATGGGCTAGTCCTAGAAGAGAAGAAATAGAAGAGGAAAATTAGGTTTTAAGGTGATCACCTTATGGTGGACCAATGCCTATTCCTTTTGGCGAGATTGGAGTCAAGTAGAATTATGACTATGGATTTTGGATTTTCTGTGTCATGGAGGCCTCAAAGACAACTTCGCTTAATATTAGGGTAGCAACAAAAGCAACTTCAAAGACTTTATACTTCGTTTTGCAGAATAGATGGCTTGTCAAGATGAATTTCAAAGATGAAACAACCCTAGGAACATTCATTCTTTATACATGGCCCATACATGTAACAACATTATCCAAAAACAAAATTTCCAAAACTTCGCATAAATGGATGCAGTAAATTAGCTCGTGTAGCAAAATCCCAACAACAATGTATGTAACAAAATATAAAGAAAGAATAACATTAAATTGTACTTACATGTATAAGAGCATATCCAACCATCAAAATTTTTCCAATCAAGAAGCTCCAAGATGAGAAAATGATCCAAACATCAAAATTTATTCCATGCTCCAAAAAAACCGTCCTCCAAGAAGGATAGCGAAGTTTTCTAAAGAGATACAAGTCCTATCCAAGCGATGACGAGAGAATGAATCAACTCATAATCTATTTATGCAAATCCTAATGAATTCGATTTAGCTAATTTTGGCCTAATGTAGCCCCTAAAATAAAATAATGTGCATGATAACAACCTTTTGGTGACAAACCCGCCAAACTAGCTCAAATAAAGTGAGTAAGGACTTCTAAGAGGGTCAATGACTCACAACATGTGTCGTTACCTTAGATATTCCCACTAGCACCGCTAATCGTAATATTTCGATTTTGTATACTTTTGCCGTATCATAGTTAATTAATAAATAAAAAGTGAGAAAAGGGGTTCAACTCACTAACAACAGTGTTTCCTTTGCAGAAGCAACGTTGTAACTTAAAGGGGAAAGCTCGGGGTCCACACACACATGAGAGAGGCCTCACGTAACTTCCCAAGGTAATCGCGCAGCCAAGGAGGAACCCGAAGGACGCAAAGTTTAGGTTTTGAGGGAGCTAGCACCATAAAAGTGGGGGTTTCACTCCATTTGGCATAACGGATATGATATTGATATTGAGAGCTAGACTTCGTCTCCGCCCAAGACGCCCCAAGCAGCCTAGCTTCTGCTCACATCGTTTAGTGAATCGAGTGTTCTTGCTTCTGGAGATCTCCACCTCGGGTTCGGGACTTTGTAGTGCTCGTCGAGCAAGGTTTTTCTCCTTCGGGCCCGCTGATGACGGTGTGATTTTTGGGTGACGCGTGTAGGAGTTGGCCCTTGAGTGACCGCGCGCTCCAGAGAGAGGACGGAAGCCACATGTGAGGACGCAGCCCTTGTTGAGCAGCGTTGTCGTGTGGTGATTTCCGCGTGGTTTCGGTTGCTGTGCCCTCGAGGAGGTTTCCATTTCCGGTCTTGTGAGGTTTTGGCAGAGGATTCGTGCCCTTCTCGCCGTGCTTCCTTCGGACGCTCTCCGCGCCGTTCCGCGGGAGGCCGCGTTTTTTGTAGGAGTGTTTCGGGTGTGATTTCTGGAGGTGGTCCTGCTTGCATATGGTTTCGGGTTTTGTCCGGGCAGGGAGTTCAGTGGTCTCCATTAATTTTAAGACTATTCCCAGTAAGGGGACTTGCCCCTACCTTCACTATCTCAAAGAAGCATAGCTTACTAGCTTTCTTTCCAAAGAAATCGGGGATGTGTGCTCGTAGTGTACCATTTCCTCATTTTTTTCCAGATCCTTCACTAATTTCTTTATAATAGGTGTATTTATTCCGATTATCCATCGTATCTCATTATATTCGCATTAATAAAATGGCTTAGCATTTCGTATTTTAAGGGTTCATTGTTCCATATTCTAGTTCCCAGACGTGTCTTCATATAATCGCTTGTTGTTTTGGCCGTGTATTACCGTTTATTCTCCTACCGATACGATGGTATCGCAGCATAATTTTATTTTGCACTTCGTATCTGCGACACTCAGAAAGAGATCATACAAGAGCAACATAGCTTGCAGACCAAAAACGCAATTGAAAAAGGGCTGCAACATAAAGGGTCAAATTTTGAAGTTTTGGAATTAGAAGAAACGTTTTCTCGGGTTTTTCCGGGTTTTGGACAAGGACTTCGCTTCAAATTCTGACCGAGTAGTTTTCTGGGTAACCTAGAGGTCGGTTACGAAAACAGATGGTTTCCGCAACAACCGTGCGCTCGAGAGCCCCAGGCACACAGCGGGGCCGGACCCGATGGCGTACGGCAGACAGAACTGGATGCAATCATCCGTCGTTACGGCAGATACACGCGCAGGCTCACACCGAGAGGTAGGGACAGAGAGGACCCCTAGTGGTTTCGTATCGGGGAGGGACTCAATATCCCACCATTTGCGTGAGCATGATGCCACCAAAGATATGGCATCACATACACCCACACGCCTTACCATGTCACCACCTTCTTGCCGCAGGACGCAGCATGAAAGACAGTCGAGAGATGGATCCGGCTGATGGCCGACATTTTTGCAGCAGGCCAAAGCGACCGCATTCGCGGATGCTATCACCTTTAGAGCCTATATCTGGGCCTGAAGATGGTGCATTAGATCCCGTGATCATCATCATCGAGGGCACTCCCAAGATTACCATGGTGGAGACCACCACCGTACGCTCAGCAAGAGATTATGTTCACTCTCCGCGTGATAGCACCTCACAACTTGGCGAGGAACAAGCACTCACATGATAGGGCTACAAACAAGACAAGGACGATTCCATTCACCGACATCGCGACGGTCATCTGTGCGCTCGCAAAAGCTTGGTGACAAGTTGACAGCCCTTCAAACCGACTTTCTAGCATTTGGGAGAGGGAAACCATTAAAATGGTTACTCTCGTACTTGGAGGATGAGGCAGGCGCGAGATTGTGAGTCCGAGGTTACACCTAGTGTGACACAGAATCACTCTCATACTGGAGACCCTCCTTGCTGCTTCGCTGATGTGGTAATGAAGGGGAGCCCACCTCAAGAGAGCCATCCACGAGGATGACCCAGTCGCGCTCCTAGGCCCCTGGGGTGGCAGGCAAAACATTGGCCGCATGGGTGCATAGCAGTCAGAGATGTATCCACCTTCGGCGAGGCACCAGCGTGTCGTAGGCTGATGATGGATGGCACACGTATCACCCGTCGACGACCTTCTAGCTTTGAGAGAGAAGGCTACTTCGCTCCGGGAGGCCATTTTGTTGCGGTGACCAGAGCCGGAGGGTATGAGAGTGATCAGGCGGCCCGCTGAAGTTGGTCCGCATTGGGAACAACGCGGATTCCCCGATGGTACAACCGCAGGGCACGTTGAGCGTCGCATCATTCCCTCTTCAAACATGCATGGATGGGACCAGCGTTGTTGTTGGGTCATTCCCTTCCTACTGGAGAGAGAGAGGCAAGAGCCACCTAGTCGATCTCATATGTTGACTTGGATAGCGATGAGACGACCGTAGTTGCAGCAGGCGCATCCACATGTTGAGGTTGGATGGAGAGAGATTTTGAGTTGGCCCCGCGGGAGCCGGCTATGGGAGACAGTGAGGGATCCGAGTGTAGCTCGGGCCGGGATTTTCTATGCATGGCGTACAAGAACCCCCGTATCGGGTACTGGGATCCGAGACTCACCCATCGTTTCTCGAAAGGTGCTCATCGACTATGTCTTCGGAGAGCACAACAGGCTCAGTCGAGAGCGTGTGTGGGCTTGGCCGGCCCGCGGCCGTCCGATTGCGGCGTACCCCTAGGTTGTTCCCCGGGCATGACATTCACACACGGGATCACGGGTGTACGCACACCAAGAGTCATGCTTGAGGAGGTGGTACTGGGCAGCGACCGATGGCACCTTGTATGGGGCCAAGGATTCTTCACCTTCGTGTGCGCGTAGGACGCAAGCAGCCGAGCAAAGGTGGCAACACCATCGACACACAGGGAGACCACTTTCGACCCCTTGAGGAGTATTTGGAGCATGATCCAGCTGGCTCACGGCATAGCGGATGCGACGGCACATGACGATACCGATTGGTGGTAGTCCACAGGTAGAGGCACAGCCTTCTGTAGGACATCACATCCATGGATGTGTGGGAGCCTCAGCAGTTGACCGCCCACCAACGTAGACATGAGGCCACATGGTGGTGTACCGTAGTGTGTGGGACCGCATCAGTGGAGTAGGAGTGCCCTACATCACATTGAGAGCACGGTGAGTGATGATTCTCGGACAGCAATGGTGGGTACTAGACGAAAGAGTGGTGGTGTTGTGCGAGAGTATGGGGTATCCAAAGAAGATTCGTGGCATGCCTCGCAACAGTGTGCGGGCATGTTGAGGAGTATATGGATGATCATGGTATGCGAGGGCATACCAATATCGCACAAAGCAGGTCTTAGAGCATCGTCTCCGCAGAGACCGCGGACAAGACATCGCTTACCTTTGCAAAGAGTTCACCCAGATCGATGGAGAGACAAAGAGGAGCGATACTTTCATGTGATTTCGTGGGGACTCACACACCGACTCGCTCGTTACCTTCGTCCACAGGCACAATTGATTATGTTTTTGACCTTGGCACTTTGGGTGTGAGCAATAGTGGTACGCGAAAGGTTCACCCAAGATATTTGGATGACACTTCCGCACACCAGGCGAGAGACTTTCTGCAGTGGGTGACCGTTGGTGTGCGAGTTGACAAACACGGT
This sequence comes from Pinus albicaulis, assembly GCA_034641835.2. NCBI lineage: Eukaryota > Viridiplantae > Streptophyta > Pinopsida > Pinales > Pinaceae > Pinus > Pinus albicaulis. The sequence goes on from JAXQQM020063022.1 coordinate 19,449, forward strand.
GTTGGGGATGAGACGATCCTTGCAGGTGGGAGCACCGGGCCATCACGCAGCCTACGTCAGAGTGTCATGAGGGAGACAAGACCATTTCTTTCGTGCATGTCGAGATCATGCATGAGCAGAGACACGGCACAAGCAGACATCCCGCATGTGTCCTGCTCCAGACATCGTATCGACACTTGTCGAGAGGGTGGATGGCATGTTCGGCGCGTATGAGACACAGAGGTAGAACAGAGGGCATTCCTTCGTATGCCAGGGTGAGGACTCCTTTTCACACGAGTCCACAGATCGCTGAGGTCGCTCGGGGAGCGAGCGCTCATGCATGGATGGTGACAAAGAGACTAAGCTTGTTATCGAGGCCCAGTATGGAGCGCTAGGCGGGATCGCGAGAGATACTTCCGGGGTGGTGAGCCATTGTGACAATTCAAACAGAGCAGTGATGGAGCCCTCGAGTCGACAAGAGGAGGGCACTACGCACACCGGCATGATATTCCCTCGAGAGAGAGCCGTACGGGCACCTCGCATCGAGTCCGTGGTGGATAAGGCCCAACCGCTGGACTCGCTCATCGAGAGTATGCGCCATCGCATCGACGAGCACGGACACCGCGCATCCATATCCTCCGGAGGTGTTGGAGGTTGACGGGATTGTTTCGCAGGACTAGCAGATGTGCAGAGTCGTTGGACATGTTGGAGCATCCATCTTTGGGTCGCACGCCCCGGATGAGGCGAGACAGATGTACTTGGGCAATGCGATAGCCGCAGCTGCTTTTAGTGGGTAGCCTTCTCCAGGAGTGAGCCTATTAGCTCAAAAGACACTCTTGCCCACTTTTGCCCATTATAGAGAGAGGGGCTTCCTTCAACAGTGTGCTCGAACACATGTGGTGGCAGAGCAAAGGAGCGACTACAGTCGCGCAACATCCTGGCGATGTTCCATATACCGCTGTTGCTGCCACACCGCATTCTTCTTCTAGACGACCAAGTGAGATCGATGAGTTGGCACCCTCAGATGGCATTTCGTAGTCTTCGTAGGAGAACAAACGCCCGAGTTGTGGAGCTCCTAGAGCATCGCCTGTTGGTGGTCTTCACCTCTGCAGCATCGGGTCACAGCCGCAGGTAGTGCATGTACCCGAGCCGTGGGACTTGTGCGATTATTGGCCACAGCGGGCGATGGGATCCGGAGACTATTGGGTTGGGTCGGTACCGTGAGAGGCCGCCTTGGGATCCTCGGCATTGAGATATCCCCCTTCGTATGAGGGTGATGCAGTGGAGACAGAGAGGTTTCAGTGGGGACCCACATTTTGCGTATCGGTGGGGAGCATCGCCCAGAGAGTAGGCTTGTTCGGCTACCGCTGAGAACAAGCAATTTTTGCCGTACGAGGATGCTACTTGGGAGAGCGAGGATTTCAAGGCAAGATCCATCACTTCCGCCTGCTTGAGGACAAGCAACGTTTGCCGGAGATCCGTAATATTCCCAATTAGCACCGCTAATTGGAATATTTGATTTTGTATAGTTTTGCGTACTATAGTTAATTAATAAATAAAGGAGAAAAGGGTCTAACTCACTTAAATAAAATAAAGTGTTTCCCTAGTAGAAGCAACGCGAAACTTAGCGGGTGCCTGGGGGTCCACACACACATGAGAGAGCTCTGTCGCAAACTCCCAAGGTAACCTGCTGTGTCAAGGAGGAACCCGAAGTGACCAGCTAGGGCTTTGAGGGAGCTAGTACCAAAAGGTGGGGTTTCACTCCATTTGGCATAGTTGATAAGGATATTGTAGGCTGAGGCTAGACTCTCTCGTCTACTTCAAAGACGCCATTGCTTAGCTCGTCCGCGTCATCGTTTAGTGCGAATCGAGTCCCGTCGCATCCCCCACCGTTCCGCGGGGACTTTCGAGGGCACCGTCGAGCAAGGTTTTTCCTTCTGGGCCAGCTTCGATGATTTGCAAGTGGGATTTTGGGTGGATGTTGTAGAGTTGTCTTCTTTGAGTGATCACAGCCTGTGAGAGAGGACGAAGCAAACAGGAGGACGCATTTTGTTGAGTAGTTGTTGTTGTGTGTGATTTCCACAAGGTTTCAAAGGAGCCACCGCGAGGAGGTTTCATTTGAATATGCCTTGGCAGTGATGATTCAGGCCCCTTTCCCTCGCCGTGTTTCCTCGAGCTTCCGCGCCGTTCCCCGGAGGCACAACGTTTTGTGAGTGAGGTTTCCGGGTGATTTTTTGGAGGTGGTCCGTTTGTACATGGTTTCCTCGGGTTTTGTCCGGGTGGTGAGTTCAGTGTCCGCCAATTTTTAGCTCATTCCCAAGGGATTTGCCCCTAGCTTCGCTCATTCCAAAGAAGAAGAAATTACCACAGCTTTCTTCCAAACACTGGGATGCGCTTTCCAGACAGCCTATTTCCTATTTTTCCGAGAGGATTCTTCACTTGCTCCTGAGCAAGGATAGGTGCATTTATTCTCGATTATCCATCGTATCTCAATATATTTCGCATTAATAAAATGGTTTACATTTCGTATTTTTATGTCTATTTGTTCCATATTCTAGTTCCGCATTTTGTTCTATATAGCCGCTCGTTGTTTTGTCGTTGTATTACCGTTTATTCTCTATTGGGGATATTGGCGGCCCTTAGAGGAGGCCTAATGAAGTCACATGCGCCATAATATGAAATAGACCCTATGTTGTGGACAAGGAGTTGGCCCCTCGTTCTCCAAGTAACAAACCCCGTGGTGCCCCAAATGCCGTGGGGGCACACATGTCCTCATGGGTATCCAAACAAATTGGGAAGATGGCGATGGTGGGCTTGTCCGCAAGGGCTAAGACGATGGCAGTGATGCCACATCATCATATAGATCTTGGATCATCTACTAAATGGTGTAACTTCTGGTGGAGCTGACTTCGGTGGTGAACTACTGTATCTTTCCTTGTCCAATAGGTGAACCATGAGCAATCTATGAATGGCTCGGGAATCCATGGAATATTGTTTCCGTTGTTGTGGAGGCCCATGGCTTTCACACACACCCTACATTTGCCAATGTAGCCTCCTGAGGGTGAGACCTCGTGACAGGAGACCAAATTCAAGATGGAGACCATCTACAATCTCGCATAAGATCCAATGCGTCCGCTTGCCTTCCATTATACCAATTCATTAAAGAAATCAAGTAAAAGAGTTTACAAACCATGGAAAGTTGGTGGGCATTTACAATGGCATGCCCTTCCATAGTGGGCTTTGGCATGTGCTAATGTCTCCAAGCTCAAATGGTGGTGGCATGTGAGCAAAGTGATGGGAACAAGAGTAGGGGATGAAGGGGAAATCTTGGGTTACATGCCATGGTACAAGGGTAGCTAATGAAAGGGGAACCCACACATGTGGGTAAATGATGTAAGAGGGAGAAATCGTGGCATATGAGTTACCCCGATCTTGATTTTTCCACCCTTCTTCATATGCCTTTTGCCTTTTATGATTTTTCTTCGTTAACTACTTCCTGGACTCAAGGGAATGAGACAGATGTGTGAAGTATAACAAAGGATACCCCCTTTAAGGTGGGGGCAGCCATCGCCCCAGCCGTGCTGGGACAATCGTGGGTTCCCGAATGATAAGAGGAGGCCTGTCTAGTGGCCCAGAACCAGGGTGATGGCCATGAAGGGGGTAGATTGTATCGACTTTTTCCCACGTGCCAAATGTGTTTGTCCCGACTACATTTTTCTATTTTGTGGTACAATTTCCCGCTGAATGTGTCACTATGCTTTTTCTTTTCTTTGTACTGCATCAACCTCCGGCATCATTCCAAGCTCGACCCAAGGTGTGGGAAAAGGGTGGAGGAGGCCGATCTCAGGGACCCGAAGTGGAGCAATGTGGACCTAGGTGGGAGGAGTGATGAATGGGATTAATGAGTAGAAGGGGAGGATATATGTGGATTCGGGGGAGGACCACGAACCAAAATTAGGTTTCCCAGGCGTAGTAACCATCTCAAAGCCCAAAGGCCAGCGTAAAAGAGGATCTGAGCCAGGGTTCAAGGTTAACATCCAAAAGAGCCCTAGACAAGAGCACGTACCCAGTCCACACTCTTTCCTACCGAATCCCCCCCATTAATCCATGCCCAAGGGTTTCTGTGATAAGTAAACTAAATACCAATTTCGCCAAATGACAAGGCATACCTTTAGGCTCGGGAGGCCCACTCAAACATTCGATCATGATAGATGGGTGAGGGACCACGCTACCCGTGCGCAGAAATGGCACAATGAACCAGGCCAGGGTCGGCGCAGTCGCCTGGCCGAGGACCATCATGGAGAATGTTTTTCGAGATATCACCCACAAAGTGTGGGTAAATATTTGGCTCCCATCGAGAGATGAGTTCTTGGAAAAGGCTAACTCGAGTCAGGAGGTCATGAGAACACCAACAATCTCGGTTACCGTAGACCTATTAGCCGCACATATCAAATACTAAATGCATGAGGAAACATGTTTCTATGGTGTCTTATGATCACCCATGCTTAGTGTTAGTCGTAAAATCAACAAGAAAATAAAAATGTGTAACTTCTTAAAGCGCCTAATCTACCATAAGAAATATCATATGATGTTAGTTCTAATGCAAAATCAGCATGCAATGCATCCTACTCTAACATGCATACGACGAAGCTAATATCATGTGTAATCATGAAGCCAAGGCAACCAACATACTATCAACAATATGAAATATGCATGCCTATACTACTGCACAACATGGTGCTAATGGGCACCCAGCCACAGAAGATGATGCAGAAAAATAAGAAGTCACATGAGGTAAGAGGAATCCCAAGAGAAGGAACTGTGTGATCAACCCAGGAGTATTAGGCTGGTAAGAATCAACACACAGCTATTACCAAGAAAGAAAGCAGCTTTTCAAGGAGCCACCAGGTTTAATGAGAGGAAATGAAGTGGTGGTTATGAGTGCCTGGAATAAGTTTCCTGGAAAGTGATAAAATCACTGTAGAGAGGGGGAGCTACATTTTAAATCCCAGGTAAAAGTTTAAGAGACAGTCACATGTTCAATGAGGGGATCTGCCTGAGCCACAAATTCGTAATAGGAAAGACCATGTCACTTGAGGCTCAGCCAAGGAGGGTCCTGAGGAAGACCCAGATGTTGAACAAGAGGAAAAGCAAAGTAAGAGAAGTCATATTCAACAGTTCTTCCGCAAAATCATAATCTAAAGGTTCAAGTGATTTGAATCGGGAGTCATAAGGAGGATAGGTAGGAGCCCTGTATCAATTTCCTCATTTTTAGTATCATGCATTTGGTCTCCCCTAAAAGGAGAATCGATTACTTCCAACTTCTTCATGCAAGGGAAAATTATAATTTTCCTTTCCAAGGATATCAATGGGTATGTCATCATAAATAATGTTTCCGAGAAAAAAGGAAGCCAATCTCAAAATTTCATCCTCTTCTGGCTGTTGTAGGTGGGAGGACAATTGTAACCGAGGATAAACAATTTCCCATTTCTCCTTTGCAATGTGGAAGTAATTCCAAATGTCATCTTCCAAGGGGTTGAGCTGGATCACTTCCTCAAGACTTAAAAAGGAGAGTTATCTAGAGTAATATCCTTGAGAAAGGTAAGGTTAGTCTCAACCGCCTTCCATAGACCATCCTTCCCAAACACAAAAGGTTGCAACCATCTTTTCATCATGTGGACCAAAGGAGGACTCGTCTTCCTCGTTCATTACTTATATTCTCAACAATCTTGGATGATGCTCGATGAAGAAGCCTTCTTGAATGTCAGACCTTAGGGCATACTTGAAAATGTCTAAGAAAGCCAATCAACGAACTCCTCAATAGATGAGATGCTCCTAGGTTCGTGATTATGCAACCATGAGTTATGACCACCGAGAGATCCCATGAACAAAAACATAAGGACATCCCGGGTGAACTCGCTTTTCTCTTTCGACATGTGCATTAAATCTTTCCACATGGTCAATTGCGAAGAGTGGATCACCATCAAACACGGCACTCACGCAGCCATCCTTCCTACGACATGATTAGGTGCCTAGCGGTGCTAGTGATGTCCAAAGCGGAAAATCATCAAATAAAGACACCTTATTTGAGATATACATGCAAATTGGGTAGGAATCGCCAAGGTGAATTACGAAAGATGTTTAGAAAAATGTTCGCTTCACCCTACAAGCATCGACCTTAAAGTTCAATAAAGAACTAGGCTTCGTTCTTCCAATGGAGGCCGCCAATATTGATATGTCAATATGTCGTATGAGGAAAACACACGTCTCATGTCCCAAAATGTTACCAATCAAACTAAGAGGGGGTCCTGTATGATCCTTGAAGGGCTACTGTGTCAAGGGAAGGGGTCAATGGAGCAATAACCCATCACGCTCCTCTAGTGTCTTTACTTTTATAGACTTTCATTACGAGAGGAGACCCGTTATATAACAAGGACCACGAAAATGAATGGATCAATGATAGAGTGGAAGGTGATCCTGGAGGCCTATTCATAAGAGAGGCTCAAATGTATGGCTTGCTTGCTTTGGGAGGCAAAGTTGGAGGCTCCTAAGGAAGGGCCTGGTGAAAATTTCAAGGTTTAGGTTCGGTGGTATGTGTCTTATAATGGAGGTCCCTAAGCCCTAAAACTTCGTAAAGACTCGTATTCCAAGTGATCCTCGAAGAATTATCCTTAATAGTTTGCGGGTTCACACGGGACCAGGTGGACCCGGGTTAGGTCAAGGGGGTAGGTTTAGCAACCAATGATATACTCGACCTAATCCCAAGGAGAAAGGGACCAAAGAATGAATTTTTAACACAAGGCAATGTGAGGATCCCAATGAGGTTTCTAGCCTAAGGAAACCAAGGGCAAAACTATATCTAGAGGCTAGGCTTGAGGTATCTCTGCAATCCCACCGTTATAATTTCTTCAAAATGGAGGGAAAATTTAGAGAAACCCCAACGTAGAAGATACCAAGAGATTGAATTTTTGAGTGGTAGTTTGAGAGATAAATGATGCCCTAGGAGACCTAATGGGGCCACGTCCTTGAAGAGAAGAGATAGAAGAGGAAAATTAGTTTTAAGGTGATCACCTTTATGTGACCAGTTGCCTATTCCTTTTGGGGGAGATTGGAGTCAAGTAGATTATGACTATGATTTGGATTTTCTATGTCAAAGAGGCCCCAAAGACAACTTCGCTGAAACATTAGGGTAGCAGGAAATCAACTTCAAAGATTTTATACTGCTTTCATAGCAAAATAGATGGCTTGTCAAGATGAATTTCAACGATTAAAACATCCCTAGGAGCATTCGCTATTATATATGGCCCATACATGAAGCAAAGCCGCAAGACTATCCGTAAACAAAATTTCCACAACTTCGTACAAATGGATGCAATAAATTAGCCCTAGTATAGCGAAATCCCAACAACAATGTGTGACAAAATAGAAAAGAAAGCATATATTGAATCAGCTTACATGTATAAGGGTATATCCAACATCAAAATTTTGCCAATCAAGAAGTTGCAAGACAAGAAAATGATCCAAACACCAAAATTCATTCCATGCTCCAAAAACTGCCTTCGAAGAAGGATAGCGAAGTCTTCAAAGAGATACAAGTCCAATCCAAGTGATGATGAAAGAATGAAACAACCCATCAACTATTTATGCAAAGCCTAATGATTTCAATTTAGCTAATTTTGGCCCGATGTAGCCCCTAAAATAAAATAATGTGCATAATAACAACCTTCGCACAAGCCCACCAAATTAGCTCAACAATAAAATAGAGGAAGCCTTTCAAGAGCGTCGAATAATCAATAAAATGTTGGGCTCAGAGAGGCATAATGAAGCCAATAGGTGACATAATGTGAAATAGACTCTAAAGTAGTGGACAAGTGTGGGTTGTCTTCTTTGCTCTCTCAGTATAACAACTTGCTCGTGCTCCTGTAAATGGATGTGGGGGCACACAAGTGTCCTCATGGGTCTCCAAACAAATCAAAGATGCTTGCTGGCATCATCCGCAAGGCTTAGGACGATGGTATACAGAGCAGCATCATGACATAGATCCCGGATCACCATCTCATGCCAAGTGTATGGTGTGTGGAATCGTGAGCCGGGACCGGCACAGGAACTGTGCATATTTTCACTCAATAGGTGAACCAGAAGCGAGCAATTCCGAATGAATTTCGTACGAGTGGAATGTTTTTTGTCACAGAGGCCCATGGCTCTCTACACACACCCCCGCATGTACCAATGTAGCCTCAGAGGGTTAGGACCCCAGATAGGGAGCATCTTTTCAAACCCAAGATGGAGACCATCTCGCAATCCGTATAAGATCCAATGCGACTCCTTGCCTTCCAAAAGATACCAAGTCATTAAAGAAATAAAGTGAAAGAGTTTACAAACCATGAAAAACAGGGCACTTCATAATGGCATGCCCTTCCAGAAGGCTTCGTGCATGTGCTTTTGTCTCCAAGCTCCAAGGGGGTTAACCAAGCACCCTATTAGGTGGTTTCCTATTTAAAGGGGGTGGTATGTCCGTGTACATCCTTCAAATGGCAGCGTATGTCAAAAACTCCCTCTTCTCCGGTTGGCCATTTGATTTCCATACTTGCACTCCCTTCTCCGGGAGTGAGGAACTTTTCCCATATCTACCGCTAACCGCAAATCGAAAAATCAGATCTATAATACTTGAGATCCCTTGAGAGAAATTTCTTCTCTCCGTTGTATGTGTTTTTTCTCTTCCACCCGCGTATTTCGCCTAACAATCACAGAAACCCTTCGGTGCTGGACAAGAAATATGTCAGCGAAAATCGAGTTACCGTTCCTTTCGCTACCGGAATCTCTTTTTCCGGAGCGTATTGAATTTTCCCCGCAATCGCAACTTCGAAATCTAACCTTTCTCCAACAATTCGCATCGTCGTACAAAGATCACAACCCCCCGAAATTTCATCTTCGTCGCTCCTCCGAACAACGAAATTTTCTTTCTTCTCGCTTCGAGATTCCCCGTCCCATCAATCACGCTCGATACCATGAGAATTTCAAAATCGAAATCCTATCGTTAAATCGGAATTTATTCTTCTAATTGTTAATTAATTTAACAATTTATTTCCGTCGCGACAACAGGTGAATAAATCACACCACAACCTTCACAAATAAAACTACGGAAATAATAGCGTTGGAAATTGAGAAAATTATAGCACACACACATTAAAATCGTACACAATTTTTTTTGACAATGTCCCCAAACCCAAGAATTGCAGAAAATTTAAAGTAAAGAATCGAGGGTTTTTATTATTATGCACCAATGAAATAAGTACAACATGAATTCCAACACTGCCTATATTGTAGAGAAAATACTCTGGCAAAAATTTCTGAGGGAAATTGCCCTCACTTCTCGAGCAATTCCGATATTCGACCGCTCGAAAAGCAAGTCGTCCACCTAGCTCTCGCGTGTGCCCTCGCGTCACCTTACCACCAAATGCTTCAACGCGAAATCTCTCGCAAATCAAGCCATCCCCGCCCGCCGTTGACCGGGGAAAATGTCCGGCACTGAACACCTCTCGCTCGGAATTGAAAACGTCTTATTCCTTCGCAAATCGAATTTCCTTCGAGGCTTCTCGTGCTGATCACAAACTTCCCCGGGATAGCCCCGTACCGCAATGCCTGCCGTATCCGGAAAATCTTCCTCCGACTTCACCGTCCTCGCCCTCGATCGGCCTCTCGCTTCCTCCCCAAGCTCAAACTCTTCCCAACCGCCCGCCTCTTCCGGAAAGTCGATCTTCCAAGGAACCAACTCCACAAGTGTGTTCATCTACCCACCAATTTATTATAATCCTCTTCGTTGGACCTCTAATTACCAAGATTAAAACCGTAATCAAGGGCCCAAATTAATTCCTCATCGATCCTCGTATATTTAGATGATTCACAATTTTTCAATTAACATCGATTAATTAACAAGATTTCTAAGCTTAGACTTAGGAAACACGTAAAATAGGCTAACAATCTAATTGGAGACACTTCTATGGGAATTTCCGTACATGATTTCCGGGTTATGGAGAACTCGTAAGGTGTTTTGCTTCTGCAAAGTTTTGTATTAGAACACCTCTCGATGCTACAAAATCATTAGGCTCAGATTCGACTAAGGGGCTTATCGAGAGTTCTATGCGCCTTAACCTCGCTGAAATACATTGTGGGAAACTCCTTTCTCCACCTCGACCTGGCCACCAACTTCCCGACCATTAATCAAGCCCTAGCCTCGTGTCGTACAAATGTGGCATCTCTAAGGAAAGTGAATTACCATCATCCATTGATTGGAGCCTGGTACTTAAGTTGTATCTTTCCTACTTAGAAGCCTTTATATCAGTATTATGACTTTTATCCCTAGAATATCCCTTATAGTGACCTTATATCGAACTTCCCATCGGTGAAAATCCACAAAGCAACAATGGCTGCAGACAGTTGGGCTACTACCTCATTGTTGTCACTTAGTGTAATGCTAGCTTTGTAGGGTGACCCTCTCCAAGGTCCGGCTAGATTTTTAACTTTAAAGGGGAAATTCGATGTAAATATAATGTGGTAAACAAATTCAACTTGGAAATGAGGTTTGGAGCAACTTGTGTTATTTAATTTGATTTTTAAACATTGTGAGAACTTGACTTGTATACATATGACGAGAGCAATATTTATCATCTCCATCTTAAAACTATTTCAAAGTGGTGCCTTCCCTGGAATGACTGCTCATCTTAACTTTGAGGACACTCCATTTTGAAGCCCCAAAACATGGGATTCTTGTGTAGCATGTTTCATGATCAATGTTGAATATCTCAAACTCAGTTATTGAGATAGCTCGGAGAAATGTGTATAGCAATTTGAATGGCCAAATATGCTCAATCAAGCACACATCCACATGTGGAGGGAGCGTTTAGATGTTATTAGCTTGGTTAGTGGAAGGAAATCAACCCTTTGGAGGACTTTTGGAATTTGGGAGCCCCTACTTGTCATCACTAGAGCGATGGTGCCTTGATGACCGCTCACATATCTTGGAGGATTTGTGACCGCATTTCGGGGTTTTCCTTGAGCAAGTAAGAAGGGACTTATTAATGGAGAAACCTTTCTCATATGAGGCTTTGGGCATTAGGGTGTTGTATGCTTTGCCTTGAAGGAAGCAAGCAACAAACTATCAGCATTAAAGTTTTAGGAAAGTTTTTACTGGAGCTATGACCCTCATGGTATTATAAATAATCTCAGGGTCCAATGTAAATTTCCTCCATTCCTCCATGAATCAAAGCCAATAATTGAAAAAATATGCCAATCAATTGGAATGGGAACCAAATACTTTGATTGATGATGATGTACAAGGAATACAGAATGTTGATACATAGGAAACACAAGTGAATAATGTACAGGTGGTTACAATGAACCAATCAAAAGAGACACCCAACAAAATACCAAGGAAGGAAGAAGGATATTTGGCCGAAACAATCATTGAAAACAAATTCCAGACAGTATACAGTAAAAAGGCCAAAATGACTACTTTAGAAAAAGGAGTCATTGATGTAGATGATACTAATGAGCATCAGACAGGTGAAGAAGCCACCATAATTGTTAATTAAACTCTCAGATAAATTCAAAATGAACAGGTAGAAGCACAGGGAAAAGGCAAAGAGATAGTTGAAATGGAAATGGATACAGAAGCTCCCTCTTCTTCTTCTAAAAAAACTAAAGAAACTGATTCTGATATTTAGAAAAGGTTCAAGCTAATCAGATAGAAAAATGAAGAAATCAAAAATGAATTTTATTCTAAACTTCTAAAGGAAAAACTAGGAGATAAGGACAGATTAGTAACTGCATTTGATTACTCAACCAACCAAATGATCATGTCTTTTCTCCAACCTGTGGTATCACATCCAAAATCAGCGTCAGACTACAAAAAGATAGAATTTGCAATAAATGCTGATACTATTCATGAGCTAGATCAAATAGAATTTCACAGGAGTGCATCATAAATGTTATATTAAAAAATAGTAAGAAAAACAATGAGTGCCACTATGCTCCAAAAAAATGTATCCAACTTGAAAACTCAAATGAAGTTGGATAAAGCATCTTTACATGTCGAGGATTTGAGAATAAAATCCTTAGAATATTTGGTAATTGAGTCCGGAGAAGATCCTTCTAATACTGAAGCTACTAAGAAGTTAATAAGAGAAAAGAATGATGAAATTATAGCCTTAAGAAAGCAGCTCAAATTACCACAGAGTGAGCATCCTCAAACAAAAGTAATTCTTCAGGAAAACACAGAGAAAGAGGAAAATATGCAAATTTTTTTGAAAATGACAGCCCAGATAAAAAATATGGAAACTCAGATAGAAGCTCTTATGCAAGAAAATGAAAATTTGAAGAAAAATTAGCAAGTTTCCATTCCTACAGTTATTCCAACTGTAAGTACATCTGTTCCCTCAACATTGGTAGAACATTTGGCACCGAAAGGAGTATTGTAAACTGCAGTGTCAATTACTTCTAAAGACATCTCTGCCACTTCTTCATCTACATCATAGGTAAATACAACAGGGGAAACAATTGCCATAATCAAAGCTATGGAAGACATGTCCATAAAAGATAAAGAGATTATCAGTTTAAAAGGCACCATAAAAAATATGGAAACATCCAACAGAGATTCCTTAATCACTTCCAAAGGACATGAACAGAGGGCCAACAGATTATAAGAACAGGTGAAAATTCTTCAAAAGAAAGTAAATCTCACTGGGTAGGTTGCTTACATCAAAATCATTTGTGGAAAAAAATCACTGAAGGCATTCACTCACAATGGCCTTCTATTCAGATAATTTATGAGCAAAAAGAGTTACTTAAAGCAGCACAGATAGAAATACAGAAGACCAAAGAAGAATTGGCTGAGAAGCCTGCTCAAGCCTTGAGGCTTATCACATTTTTGAATAGCAAACACAGAGAGGAATTAGAAGAATTGAAAATTTCTGACAAGACAGAAGCCATCCTTCAAATTAAAAAGGTCTTGAATAAGAAAAACATGATGAATAATTTAGAAGACAGGTGCAAATATATGAAATTGGCTATCACCAGATTTGAGGCCAAATACACAGTATTGTCACAAGCAGGTTTACCAGATATCCATGCATTGAATGAAAAATTAATGCCACAGAAGGACTATGACCAGAAGATTAGAGCCCATGCTAAGGAGCAAGCTAACAAGCCTTTGCCACAAGGGTATCCAAGAGGCAAAGTAGTACTTCAATATTTTGAGAATTTGTTCCTTTTGGAGAATGAAAATAAGCACATGTTCATAGTAAAGCCAAACTTCTCTAAGTACACAGAAGCTGATGAAAGCTATAGAAAATTAAAGAGTATAAAGATCCCCTCAACTCAAAAGTGGCAAGAATTCATAGATTTGATGTGAATTTGAAAGGTAAAAGAGCAGGAAAATCACATGAAAAAATCACATTTTACTGTTACCTTAGGGTAAAGACTTAGGGTCAAAGTGTATCAGATGTCAAAGAGTATCAGTAAAAAAGAAATTTATTGTTGGTTATTCTTCAATTACAGTAGTGAAACAGTGAAAAGCAGAGTTAAAGAGTATCAGAACAGAAGGTGAAAAGGAGGAGTATTCTACAAGTCATCTTCCATGAGATAATGTCTCAATTGCGAACAACGCTTACAAAAAATTAAAAAATCAGTTTGATTAAGATAAACAACTTTATTTTTTCTTGTAAAAAAGGACATCTTGCAAAAAAACATTCTATTGTCCCTCTTCTTATGTTATATTTCCTATTTTTCCTTGAAACATTATCTCAAACTTTGAGATATTTTGTAAGTAATTCAAATTTTATAAATACTTCGTCTTTCGAAGTATTAAGTATGGAATAAAATTTATCAAGACTACTATAGTCATTTTTTTTGATATATTGAAGTTGGTGTGAGTCAATTAGTAGAGCAGCATATTGGAATTGAGATTAATGACATCATAACTAAGGATTCTTGTGCTGACCAGATAAGTCTAATATTTTCCAATTTTCATTGTTTTATCTTTAAAAACTTTCCATGCATTCATTTTAGTGTTTAATATCTTTAATGATTAACTAGGATGGCTTAAACATTATTAGTGATAAAAAGCTCCATGTTTTTAACTAGTTTTCATTATTATGTTTTCTGCTTGATAACTGGACTATAGAATTCTTAAATTCTCTTGGTCCCTATTTGATCCCCTGCTTCAATATTCAACTCTGTAACTTAAGGATTCTTAATTTCCCTTTTGTTCAGATTTCACCCATTCCATAAAAAAATCCTATTCAAAAACCTTTGAAGGTCATCTACCCTGCCCTTAGTATATTTGCATCTTTAAGCCTTATTTCTTAGCTCTGCTTGCCTAGAAAGTTGACTCCATATCCCAATGTTCTGGTAGATTCCCCCTATGGTTTACCTTGAAACACTTTTTATTCCCACCACACTTTCAAAACAAGTCCCACGGTCCACTCATAGCTAGCCTAAAATCCAATTATGAAACAAAGTTAAATCTTTAGGAGAGATCCCTCTCCGGAACTCAGGAAGGCTAGATCCTGAATTCTAAAAGAGGTTCTTGGTTACCCCTAGTTTTATTAAATACACAAAATCCTGATCCTACAACCTTGAGAATTACTAGGGTGATAACATACTGGCGACCATACTGGGGAACTAACCACTCTCTAGTTTCAAGTTTAATCTTGAAGGAATATATTTAACTATATATTTTCTACTTTAAGATTAAGTTTAAAAGGTTGTCGGTATTTACAAAATAAACATTATGGATCCCAAGAAATTCTATTACACTAGATCCAACCCTGATCCCAACCCCCCAGATATAGTAGACAATCCGAACCAGATAGGAAAAAAGAAAAAACAAATTGATAGTTAAAAAACTGAAGTACCTCTGAAAAGAGTTGATTCTTTACCCAAATAATTAGTAAGCTTATTAGATATTGAATTTGACTTGAATTTTGAAAAATAACTATTTAGAACCAAGTCTGAATCTGATTTAAAGGAAATTATTTTAGATCCCGTTTATACTTCTTATGTGAGTGAAAAACAAAAAATTATTTCGGTTCCTACTAAATCAGAACAAACTGAAAGTCAAAGTCCAGTAAAAAGGGTAAGTGTCACTAAAATAAAAGACATTGAATAAGTTGTTAAGTTAGCCAATTTCTTGTCTCAATTCAAACCTTCAGTTTCCCAACTATACACCATAGTCTTTCCAGGAGTATATTCTACTCTGTAAGCTGCCACCTCATTTACAGATTCTACTGTCAGTTCACCTCAAGAGCCTATAAGTCCTGAGTTTCTTCTGCAGCATAGGATCATAAACTCATCATATCCTCAATCCACCGCTAGTTCATCCACACATCCATTCATCCCTGAGCTGCTCTTGCAGCCTAAGGTAATATATCCATCATTTACTCAGTCCATTGCATCCACCACCACCATAAGCACTAGCTATACTACGTTTTCATCTCCTTTACCAAGCTCATCAAGCACATATGCTATTGTAATCAGCACTATCCCTGCAACTACTTCTGTACCTCCCAGTTTAGCAAAAATCCAAGCCATGGAAGCCAGATATGCTCCCTTGGTGTTACCTCAAAACCTCCATGACATGCCCCAAAATTACAAAAGGACATCTGATTGTTTGATAATGTTTCAAAAATCACTGCACAACAACGTATCACTAGAATGAATGATTTTTGGGAAATTTATGATATAGATGAGTCTGATGTCAGAATGAGGTTATTTGCACAAAGCTTCACTGGAGAAGTAAAAACATGGTTCAGAAGTTTAGGTGCTGGTAGCATAGCAGACCTAGCTGCATTCCATAGAGCCTTCCTAAATAAATGGGAGAAAAATAAGAATCCAATGCAAATACTATCTAAGTTTGATGTTGTTAAGAGAGCCCCGAATGAGTCTATCCAAGATTTTTGCACCAGATACAACAGTGCCTACAATTCTATTCTTGTAGACCTTAAACCCACTCCATATTCCATGCTACTCAAATTTCCTGACTGTTTTGATGTATACATGGCATACCAACTTAGAGAAAGGGATGCAGAGACCCTAGAACAAATGAAACTAAACGTTGTAGGTGTAGAAATCAATACCCTTGCCAAGAAAGCTAGAATGAGAAATGAAAGAAGGGTTACTATCAAAGAAGAAGCTTCAAACATAGATGGAAAATTTTATTTTATCAACAAAACATTAGAAAAAGTTGTTGAGAGACTAGATCACATTGAAAGAAAACCACAATGGGAGAATCAGCCCCAAATTAGGAATCCCGACTACAAGAAAAACAACAACCCTGAGAAAGGTAAAGAACCTTCCCCAGATCAGAATATAAGACCCCCATTCAAAGAAAACTTTGTAGAGAGTTCACAAAAAAAAATTGAGGATGAGGAAGACATCAACATAGTTATGGGGATTGATGAAAAAAATCCAATTTTCCTCACATAGGAAGACCAGGAACTCTTTGAACTGCAACAATTCACAGTGGAATCTGGGGAATCCTTTGATTATAAGCAAGGTTATGATTTTGCAATCAATGAAATTCATAGCCAATATAACCTTAGGAGCAAGAAAACTAATGAGCCTACTATAAATAATAATGCTTCAACCCAACAAAGCCAAAACAAAAAGAAGATGGAGGCTCCCAAAACGAAATTTTTACAGATTCTTCCCAGAGAAAATAAACAAAATTTGAACCCACCTAGTCCTAAAAAATAGGAAAGTCCAAAGATTGTATATATTACTGATGAGGTGGCTCAATACTCCAAAGATGCCCAAAAGGATAATACTACAAAAACCACCAATTCAGTAACTGTCAATGAACCAAAAAAGAATCCAGCTGACTCTAAAGCATCAAATCCCAAATATTCTACTGAGAATCCCAAATCTGATGAAGCCTCTGCTAATCCAGAAACTGTTCCTGAAAAGACCACTAAAGATAGCAGAAACCAAGAAAATCAAATGGAAGACAAAAGAAAATCTCAAACTAAAGGTAAAACTGTTGAAACACAAGAAAAATCATCACAAACTACAGTTCCAAAATATGAAGTAATTCAAGCCATCAAATCTCAATCAACATTTAACATGCAATCTGAAATATCCAAGTTAAAGATAGCTATTCCCTTAGTTGAATTGGCTAAAAATGACTTGTATAGATCTATGATTTCTGAAGCATTGAATGTAAATGAAAATGAGGATACAATTAATATGAATGAAGATAGGCCTGAATTAATCTTTGGTCCCAATTTAGATGGTAAGCATTCAGATGGGTCAGTACCTCCATTTTATTTAAGCCTTACTGTACATGATCAGATATTACACAATGCCATGCTAGATACTGGAGCTTCCCATAACCTAATGCCCAAAGCAATAATGGAAACCCTGAATCTAGACATAACCCAACCATATAAAGACCTGTTTTCATTTGATTCATCCAAAGTCCAATGTATAGGGTTGATTAAAGATCTATGTGTAAACTTAGTCCAATATCCTGGTAAAAGCATGATCATGGATGTTGTGGTAGCTGATATCCCGCCAAAGTATGGCATGCTTTTTTCTTGCTCATGGGGAGCAAAGTTGCAAGGATCTCTACAACTTGACATGATTTATGCCACTATATCGGTATTTGGACAGCCCAAAAAGCTTTACAGAGAAACCTTAATGAAGTTCATGATCACTACTGCTGACAGACCTACCAATTATCCAATTTACTCAAATCCTACTGATCTTGATTCCTTTATTCTCAGTAACTCTGATCAGAATGAAAATCAAACTGAACTCACTGATAAAAAACTTAAAATAATGGATGATTACATTGGTCAAGAGGCTTTATGGCACTTACATTTTGATGGATCTATTAATAAATTAGGAGCTGGAGCAAGTTTTTGGATTACCAATATTGAAACAAGCCATTCTGAAGGACATGCCTTTAGATTAAATTTCAAATGCACCAATAACATGGCTGAATATGAAGCTTTAATCTTAGGTCTGCAAATTATTAGGAAAATGGGAGGGAAAATAATAATGGTCATGGGATATTCTGAGTTACTTATCAAGCAAATTAATGCAGAATACTCTGTTCACAATCCCAGACTTGCAAGATACAGATAAATAGTATTGGAATTGCTTGATGATTTGTTAGAATCAAAGTTTGCTATCATCCCTAGACAATAGAACACACTCTAGCTTACTAGGCTACTAGACAATAGAACATACTCTAGCTTACTAGGCTACTCTAGGCTAGCATAACCTATCCTAACCTAATTTAGCTTATTTTATACTATATCCTAGCCTACTTTACTCTAGCCTAACATAGCCTAACCTTGGTAACTCTAACCTACTATACCCTACTCCACCCTAGTTTAACTTAACCATACTCTAGCGCACTTCCGTACTCTAGTCTAACCTAATCTAGCCTAGCCTACCCTAGCCTACTCTACCCTAGATTATCTTAGCCTACTCACTACAAGGAAAAGATCCTCTAGTGGAGGTTATGAAGGAGGTTTTTAGTGTTATGAAATTGGCCAAAATTATCAGGAAAACATATGCTACCACATCCGTTTCTGGTAACAAAGGTTTTTGCGGAGCTTTTAACATAAATTCAACACAACTAAAAAAAAATGGGCAGCCGAAGGTTATTATGGATGTTTTTTCATCGGTGCTCTTATTAGGTTTCAACGCACTGGTGCGTATTGGTAGACAACGCACCGGGGTGGTCGAAGTAGAATGCACTGGGGAAATTGAAGGAGAATGAGCCAGGCCGTTAAGGAAAACAACAGCACCGGGCCTGGTGTTGGTTATACAATGCATGGGGCCGTTCTATTTGGTCTTGGGATCTGAGCGGTGCCCATAGGTCGTATAAGCGCACCGGTGCGTGTATCTTTATGCGGCACCGGTCCTCCATATCACAAAAAGGAACCGAGATTTATAATTGGTATCGGTATTCATGTAGTGAACATGGAATCTACAAATGCAATGGTGCTTATAGATACATAAATGCCCCGGTGCGCAGTATTACACAAACGCACCGATATTTATAACTCGAATCGGTATTAGTGCGCTGCCCATAGAATCATAAACACACCGGTGTGTATAGACACATAAAGACATTGGTTTTCATTTTGTTTTTTTTAGAAACATCCACCTCTGACATTCCAATTATTGTGATTGTTTTAAATTCATTATTTTCTAAACTTTATATATGTAATATCATAATAAAATAATGATAATTATAAAGTACGTGAATTTATTTTCATTATTTTCTAAACTTTATGTTACAAAAATTCATGTTATTATAGATTTGTTATTTTACAATTATTTGCAAATTTACAAATTTAAATATTTCAATAAAATCATTTCACATTAATACAATTAAAATTTTCACATTAATAGAATTAAAATTTTACAAATTAAAATTTTACAAATTAAAATTTTACATACAATTATATTAATTAAAATTACAATTACAATTAGAATTAAAATTACAATTACAAATAAAATTACAGTTTGTGAAATTTACATACAATTAGAATTACAATTACAATTTTACAATTTTTAATTACAATAATTTCAGAATAAATTAAATATTACAATTACAATTAAAATTTTACATTAATAAATATTTTACATACAATTACACTTAAAATTATAATTAGTACAAATACAAATATAATTTTACAATTTTACATAGAATTAAAATTTAAATTACAATTACATTCACGACATAATATTTAATAAATATCATGGTCATTTAATAATATTAAATTAATTAATAAACATCATCACGATCATAATAACCATCATACAAACATCATATTTGACTAATAAACACATTCAATTAACATCAAATTAACATTATATATTAACATCATCACAACACAAACATCAAATATACATCTCAATATAATGTCAAATAACTCATGCGCCTATCACATATACACATCTATCTGCAAGCTAAACATTAAATGAACATATCTAACATTACTAACAATATGTGCCACATCATGATGATCATCAACATGAAAATTAAGTACAACTGCAACATGAACATAAAATACATGGACCATATATATATATATATATATATATATATATAAGTGAATAATGTTAAAAATATACAACTGTAATATAAATGTCATGGATCAGGCGTTGGTGAGAGTATAACAACATTAATAACACTAATACAAGTGGATGTGGCTTGCTTAGTAAAGTTGGGTGTAGCCTCGACAGTCGATAGTCGACTAGCCTGCTCATGATCATGATGATCACTAGTACTGATGGATGCATTTGCTGGTGCTAGTACAACATGATCAATATGAGCAGAGTAGTAGTGGAGGCCTTCTCAGTCAATAGTATTGCAGCCTCGATGGTCGATGATGATCGTGACTAGTACTCATGATGGATGTTGTAGGCCGCTGACTGGTCTAGCCTCATCTCCATGATGGCTAGTGTCAGATGCTGCCAGTGGAGCCTCATGCTGATCATCAGGTGCGCCGCGAGGTGAACGATCATGAGATGCATCTGAGTCGCTACTGGGGGACTATCCATCATGTGGTGCAGCTCAACTATGCTTATAGCTATGGACAATCCTCCTTAATCACGTAACAACTGTCATACCTCCTACGAGATGCCGCATCAGCTCGTACATGTCACGCGGCATGCTTCTTCACATCCGTAATAGTCTATCATTGCCTTGTATCTCTCTGTAATGAGTGGGCCTGATGCCCGCATCTGCTATCAATCCATAGAGTTGGTTGCCCAACTCCATCCGGTATTTGGTCTCAGGTCGACCACGCCTAGCAAAAGGCAGTACCGGTTCACCATGAGGCGTAGGATCAACACATCTCTCTGTTGTGCCATCGGCCTCATCCTCCAGCACATCAGCCATCTCCAGATTGTAATCATCAGGATCAACACCTAGATCATGTGGTGGATTCGGCATCTCATCGCCATCAAATGAGCCAATGTCTGCAAAATATATACAAGTACGCAACAATAATTAGACAATTTCATTACACAATTTAAGAAAAACAAGTTAAAGAACATGTTAGAATAAATATAAATAAAACTGTAATATTACCTCTATCATCTGGCGGCTCATCAAGAGTGAAGAGGATGTTGGGACACCCTCGCTAATCTAGTCCAGAATAAGGACATGGGACCAGAATTAAGGGATGTAGCCTACAAACATTGGCTAGTAAGTCCAACGAATCATGTGATATCCTTGCTGGAAACATAGTGTCTCCCCTCTTGGGCATCATCTGCTCCCACATGCGCATCCGGGCCTCGAACATCGGCCTACGAGGCTGTCGAACAAAACTAGGTCTCATCTTTGGAAACCTCTCAAAAAATAAACAAAACAACTTTGAAGCAAAAGGGAAGTTGACCCTCCCTTGTGCATGAGCAGGACATCTATCTAAGGCCATACAAAATTGTTGCAAAAAAATGGCAAACCACCTCACAAGTCGTGGCTGCTATACTAAAGAATCAACGTAATATAAAAGTGAGCAACTAATGCGTTTCCCATCACTGGTGTTGTGCGAAATGATTGAAGCGATAATAGAGAGGCACTGCATGTCATGTCTACCAAAAGCACCTATACGTAATTGACCTCCAGGTATCTGAAACTCTGAAGGAGATAATACATGTGCTCCAATGTATCTCTGGGAGTAAACTAACTGACTCCCTGCTACACAAATAGCTGGCACGTCTGGGAATGAGGGAAAATCCACTCCTCTCCTCGATAGTCCTATGATAAAAGAAATGTCCTCCTCAGTGGGTGTGTACCACTAGTCCGGACCAACCTGAAAATCCTGTCGGTGGGCATTCCACCTACCGATAAGATGTCTCAAAAGCACACTATTGGCCTTTAGGCCGAAAATAGCCTCCTCATAAAACTTGAGGAGGCCTACCTGCATAAGAATCTTTCGGGTATCTGCAGTAATAGGGCAAGGGCATCCATCTCTCTCCCTCCCTCTTGCCTCCCATTGGTGAATCATGTCATATTGTTCTGCTTGTTGTTGCTGTTGTTGCTCATATTCTCTCTGAATCATTTCCATATTAAATAATTTTTTTTTATTAAAACATAAATGTATTTATAAATATACATATATAATTAAAAAAAAAACAAACATACGAGTCAGTGCTGCATAAAAATAGTCACACACCGGTGCTGGTGCATCCTAATATTTTAGCGCACCATCCCTGGGGTCCCTAATGAAATAGATCACACCGGATTTGGTGCCTCAAGCACTGTGGACTGTATATAATTCAGAATAGCGGTGCACTAACTGAAATATACGCCCCGGTGTGTAAAGTCATGTCAGCACACCGACTTCATGACAATGACATAGTTGATGGTGCAGTCTTTTACCCGACTGCACTGTTGACCCTCTTGGAATGCAAAATGTGGTGTGCTGACCTAAACCAGGGCAACAAATGAATTCAACGCACCACACTGTGATTTCCGGGGTCAACGGTGCACCTGGATAAATGAGCGCACCGCCTTTTTTTTTTTTTTTAGTTTAAAATTATTTGAGGCACCTTCCAGCACCACCCCGAAAATGGTGCGGTTACCATTAGCACTGGTAGCAGTGCTGCCTGTAAATTTTACTGGTAGCACCGCTATCCGATGTGAGCCGAAAAGCTCGAGCACATCGCGTGAATTTTTTTCCTTTTTCTTTTTTAATGGTTATTTTTAATTTTATTTCAATTTATAATCCACTAAAAGGCTTAATTATAGAAAATCTATAAAAATACCTGTACATTTCGCGATCGAGGAGGCATATTGGCTATAAAAATTTGAAAATAAAATTTGCCCACTGTTTTTTAAAATGCAAGCTAGATATTGGTGGCCAATGCAGAGCAGCAGTGCGTGCAATGGGTGCAATGAGAGCACTGATGTCATGGCAGCTCAGAAATAAGGAAATAGCACCGGGGCTTGAGAGCTCTGGAGCACTAAGGAAAGTGAATAATGAAGTTTTTTTCCGTAATTTTTTTTTTTAATTAACATTGTTTCGGTGCGCGGGGTTTTATAAGCGCACCAATGCGGTTATATAAAACCACATCGGGCTATATCAATTTTGGCTTATTGCTTATAACGCGCTCGGGCATTTCCCTAACCGTGCACTGGGATGTTTCAGTTTTGGGGTGAAAATTTGATGATGCACCAGGGCGGCGTAATGGTAAAGCACTGGTGCATAATAGTCGCAAAGCACCAATTTTTTGGCCTTAATTTTTTTTTATATAATGCTATTCCAATGCATGTGGTTTCTGGCACACCGGTGCTCTTAGAGAAGAATGTAGTGACTCGTTTCTGTTTTTTTGCAGTGTTTTATAATGCACCAGTGCAGAAGAGTATTTATGCCCTGGTGCATTACAGCAATTGGACGCCCCAGTGGTCTGTGTACTTCACGCATGCTGTACAGTGTGCGAATGTTCGATGCACACCGGTGCGTTCTATGTTATCGTGCGCACCGGTAATTGATAGTTCAGAAGCACTAGAAAACTGAAAAATCCAGGCAAATAGCGCCATTACGGCGATCCCCCTTGACTAAGAAGGCTACGCAGGCGGCGCTCAAACTCCTATACATGAATATTTTCTTGACAGAAATATGGAAAGGATTAAATGTCGAGACAAGGCAGTGATGTAGGTCAGGCCCCTTACTATATCCCTTTAATCCAAGTAGACAAATACCTTGAGTAACCCCATCGCCCCTCTCCAAAATTGTATCCCACTGGTTTTTCACATAGTTGGTTGCGAGCTTTGTACCCTCTTCCCAACCAACAACTTCCAATATCATTTGTGCTACGTGGTCATACTGGAGGTGGAAATGAGATGATACTTCTAATATAATGGTGAAATACATAGGAAGATTTTGGATCTAAAATTCCCTACCAAGTGATGGTAGTTTCCCTGTTGCCGGGGTGGTACTGGAAAAGGGATAGAAAAGAGGTAACCAAATATATGTAATTACGTTCCTGAGAGATTGAATGAGAATTTCGATGGCGGCCTTTTGTTCTTCAAGTTCCTCTCCCGATGGTCGAGTCATGCTTACGCATCCTCTCTTTTGGGGCCCCTCCCCCAAAAGAGAGTTGTTCGTCTCCTCACACGTTGCCTCACCATCGAAATAGTGAGTCCCTACCGGGCCTCTCGTCGACCTCGTAACCTCGGCCGAGTCCCTTTCGGGCCTTTGTCGAGAGTTCGTCCCTCACCCTCACCCTACCGGGCCTACCGGGTCCTGGAACTGGCAGCAGGCGCTCGTGTTTTTCACATGATTCATCGTTACTCATGTCAGCATTCTCACTTCTGATATCTCCAGGTGTTTTCCCTTCCCCGATTGACAGAAAATCCCGCTACTGACACTTGGTTGGCACTTTCTCACCGGCGTAGTCGAGCCACTAAATGTACCTCTCGATGGCGGTGCCATATGAAGAGTGAGTCCATCCCGGACCTATGCTCGGGTATTCGCTGGGTGGGTGGGTAAATAGATCTCGATGGAGGCCTTTTAGTCAAGTGTGCTAACACACCCATCAATCGATCAATCACGAAGGACCTTGTCCTTGTACGTGATTCCAGTTATGAATGAGATATGTCATTATGAGTTCATTCATTATATACATAATTATGCTTTAGCAGACAATGTTGCTATTATATATGTAATTACGTGATCTCGGAATTGATCAAATCATATCTCGGTATCTGATGTCAAACTAGAAATATTGTAAGTAAAGGGATTTATCGCTCACCTCCCCAAAGAGGTGAGGGACGGAGTCACTCACTATTCATATGGTGAGGCCCGGTAGGCCTGGTAGGGGCTCACTATTCATATGGTGAGGGACTCGACCAAGGTTACGAGGTCGGGGGATTTATCGTTCGCCTCCCCAAAGAGGTGAGGGACGAAGTCACTCACTATTCATATGGTGAGGGGCTTTGTGATCCTTCCTCCCATCATACCTACCTATGTGGTATGGGTAACCAACCGTATAGCCTAAAATAGAGAGGTGAGCATATCTAAATCATAGAGGTAAATGGAAGACCCGTTCATCTGAGAAGGAGTAACAGTCTTTCTTCAGCCTGTGTCCCATCCATATTTGATTTACTCCCTCCCCTCCTCATTGGCCTTTTCCAAGGCGCTTACAGCCACTTTTTACCTCCAAATCCATACCATAGCTCTGACCTCAAATCCATCCTCAATGGCCATTTCCCCTGCCCTTGTAGGCTCACCCTCACCATATGAATAGTGAGCCAATGGTGGCCTACTGTTCTTCAAGTTCCTCTCTTTTGGGGCCCTCCCCCTCCTTTGGTCGGGAGAGTGGGTTCGTAACCTCTCCGGTTGTCGAGAGTTCGGTAGGCTCACCCTCACCCCCTCCCCCAAAAGAAAGTTGCTCCTCTCCATATGAATAGAGAGTCCCTCTCCTTGTGTCGAGAGTTCGTTACCTCACCCTATCGGGCCTTCCTCGCACATCGATGGCGGCCTTTTAGTCGAAAGTTCGTCCCTCACCCTGACCGTATCGGGCCTCTATTTGAAGAAAATAGAGAGAGAAATCCCTCCGGGCCTTTGTTTGGTCAGCTTACTTTAGGAATGAATGGCAGGCAGTTGGATAGCTACCCATCATTGGATTGTTGGAACTGCTTTCTTGGATTGAGGAACTAAAGCTAGCACTTTAGAGAGAGAGCGTGGGAACTGCTGGATTGAATACTGCCTGATTTACTTCTCATCCTACTTAGGAATACCCCAAACAGCATTGGATCGGAGATGGGATTGAAGGGCTGGCTATAGAGGTTTCGGACGGGTCGGCATACGAAAGGCTTACATCACACTTCTTTAGGAATCCATCTTAGTGGTAGATGCTCCTTTCTTGCTCTGCCTACCTTTACCTTTACTTACGTGCATGCCACTTGTTCTACCAGACTTTCACTTAATGCCTTCAAGTTGATGAAGTGCTCCCCAACCCATTGATGAAGCCAGGAACACGTAGGGGAGGTATGCATGCTATTCACCCTTTACTTACTTCCTTGCCTTATGAATTCTTCCGGGTACAACTATGAACTTCTGAGTACCACTTGTGACCTATTACGCTGAAGGAGCCTTGCCAATATGTTTTAGTCTTACCTACTGCTTGAGAACACGAAGAGCCTTTACCTTTTAGGGCCTGCTACCCACCTATAGACACCCAACCTTACTGATAACCTATTGCTTCAGCCAGGAATGCTTCATAGGGGAGGCATGCTTGTCATTCACCCTTTACCCTACCAACCTGTGTTACCATACCGGGCACCCATCCACCTTCAGACCTATACCTGTGAGCCTATAGACCACTTGACTCAGGAATATTTTTTGCTATTCACAATACTTTTCTTCTCGGGACAGGATTCACCCAGCCAGCTTACATTTAGTATCACATATAGCAAGCACACCATCACTACTTATCCACCTTCAGACCTAGAATACCTGTAGCCCTATACACTTGTGAATTAATCGCTTAGGCGATACTGCTGTAAACTTATACGGGATGGGATGGGATGAAACAACCCTACCCTTACCTTACAGTATAAGCACTTATTCTATTGTAGGGACGGGATGAACCCCCATATATAATTTATTCATTAAGAAAGCCAGCATTGATTGCCAGGAGATGCTTTGATCACACTTGCTTTATGAATCTTAGAAGGTACGGCATACTATTAACTAACCCTTTACCTTTACTTTTCTATTTACCAACCAGACTACATAACCCTACTTAGTGAGTGGATGAGAGTATGCCCTTCATAACCACTTGATTACTTATGGGGGGTACCACTATGAATATTGTCCCAGCCCGAGGAAGACTAGTGAGGAATTATAAACTACTTACATTCCGAGTAAGAGCCCTAATAGCTTTTCTTAATACATCTCCTGGGTACCACTATTACTATCCCGTCGAGCCTTGCCGATACTATTCTGGAATTAGAACCCACAGCATTCTAGGAAGATCCCTATTTCCCTTTCATTTGAGTGTTACCAACCACCTGTACTCTTTACCTTGCATAGGCTCACAGACCTGAACTTTCAGATTTGAAGGGAGGACTTGTTGGGATAACATAATGCTAATCCATTTTTTACACGGCCAAGGTTCAAAATCTAAGTGCTTATCGAGATATTCAACCAGCCATTGGTTTGAATGGTGAAAATGGCCCTTATTCATTCTTTGATTGCATTATATAATAGAATCTCATTTTGGGCATTTCAACGGAAGGTCCAATTCTTTCAAATCTCTCGATAAGGTCCTTACACACCCACCAGCTTTTCCCGTTCTCCCTTCAGCTGCCGATCAACGCCCCTCTATCTCTATCTCGTCAAATTATCTCTCCAGGTCAGATTCTTCTTTTAGAGACTGACTTACTTACTGCCTCACACTTAGACTTACAACATTGGATTCCATGCATGGAAGAGCTTCACATAGAGCTGCACGGGCTTCAATATAGTACCAGCCTTACATTTTACCACTTTAGGATTTATTCTAGGTAGGGTACCACTATTAACTATCTCGCCAAGCCTTGCCGATAGACAATTCAGGAATTTGAACCAACTCCATTGCTAGGAATCATACCCCTACCCGCTTTTCTTTTCATGCCTGCCTGCTACCCACCTTCTCTTTTTCCACCTTAAGACCTAGACCTATTCTACCTATCACACTTCCTGAATTCATGCTTAGTGGGTGGGTAAAGCACTTTGAACCGACGACGATGCTGCCTTCTACCCACCTACCTACCTTACGACTTATCTTTGGAATGAAATGAATGCCCCAAACAGCCAGCCTTCCACCGGCTTCCCATAGTTCCCCCCTTATAGACAGCATTCACAAACAGACCTGGAATCACACTTACTTTTAGATGCTGGTTGCTGGGTACCACTATGACCTATTCTTCTGGCCGAGCTTTGCGGGTATGATTTAGTCTTACCTACTGCTTGAGAGAAAGAGCCCTACTTCACTCTTTTACCTACTCTATCAAACCACCCTACCAACTTGACACTACCTACCTCACTTACCCAACCAACTTGGGGATAGCTTGGGGATAGATAGATGCTGCTAGTGCTTCTAGGTATCGAAATGGATCTTGCTCTTATGGATCTATAAATGGCTATCGACATGAGAATGGATCTGGAACTAGTGCTTAATCTAGTGATGGATCAGAGGGAGAAACTACTACTCATAGCGGTGAATCTGGATAAGCTGCTACGACTGGCTTTGGTACTAGGTCAAGTACTGCTACCTTTGCTTCTGGTGCATCTGACTATCGATCTGGAACACCCAGTTCTTCATCCCGATCACAAGCATCTTACTCATGAGCTACAGGTGCTTCTACAGGTGGTGCTTAAACTGCTGCTTAACCAACGACTTCATCAACTGGATCAATTGGAACTGCTGGCTCAATGAGGTAAACTCGTGCACCTGAATTTGCTTGATATACTATGGGTCTATGGATATGGATCGGGACGAGGTGATTCCACTCGAACTATAGGCTCTAGCTTTCAAATTGGTGGGTAAGCTGGGACAAGAAGGGAGTGGGTTCTGGCCCTGTATCTTCGACTGGATACGGGTCTAAGGGCTCTGTATATGAGTATGGAGCTGGCTATCAATCTCGATTTGCTTCATCGACTGGATCAACTGGATCACTGGCGTAATCAACCGACACATTCACAGGGTTTCTATCTCGATCCGCTGCTACCTATGCCCTTTCCTATGGCGATGGGATGTTTTGGCATTGGGCTAGGAAGGAAGGCTGACCAATCAGCGGGCCAGGAAAAACGCTTCATTGCAGGCGGGGGTTAGACATCCATCCATGGGATATAATGGGATAACGGGGACCGGGCCCTAACCTAACTATAGACAGGAGCACAGGAAGTAGCGGGGGTAGCAGCATCAGAGCCATCTTGTACAATATCCCCCTTCGATAGCCAGACCCTGTAGCACCTGTAGCAGTAGTTTCACACTTTTTTCTATCTTATTTATTTAAGGCCTACCACCTGCACAACTTACCCTCTTTGCACAACCCTAGCTACGTTCACTGCTTCCAGAATCCAACAACTTCACCACATGCTCTGATTTCTTGGAGGGAGGCAGGACCTGGGAAAGCTGGATGAAAGGAAGGAAGTTCAACACCTACCAACCAACCACCTTACAACCAGATACTTGCTCACTTACCTGAACTTAGAGAAGAAAGAGATTCACAGGTAGAATTGCTTAGGCACTTACACCTTGAGTATTTACTTGGAGCATCTACCTACCGAACCTTTACTTACATGCATGCATGCTACCTGGTTTCTACCAGACTTTACTTACCGCGGTGTGATGCCACCTGACCTTAACTTTTGCCCACCCAACCCAACTTCGGCATTAAAACGCGAAGTTCCTAAACAAAAATGAAAAATGCGGAGATATTCAACAGTGACTGGAATGTCAATTTCTCCAAATCCAATTGTGCTTGGTATGAGAGAGAGAGAAGCCCTGACCAAATAAGAAGAAATGTTTTCAATTCATTTACCATAGCAGAAATAGCCCTAGACCCTCGAACTCGACCTAGACAGAACCAAAGCCCTCGACCCTCGACCCTCGACCTAGACCCTCGATGAAACCATATACTTCGGCCTCTTCCTCCAACTCTTCCTCCACCGAGACGTAACAATAGCTCTCTACCTCTACCTCGACCTAAACCTCGAGCTCGATGGAACCACAGCCCTCGAAATAGACCCTCGACCACAGCCCTGAACTCAGACATTAGAACCTCGACCCTAGAATTCTCCACATCACATAGCCGACAGGGAGGGGGCCTCCTATAGACACCCGACATAGCCCCTACTAGCCGAGTCACCTTCAACACATGCCACATCCACCCTACACGGTAAGGTACGGGACGGGAAGAAGGTACGGCACGGGAAGCTACACAGGGAAGGGGACTACATAGCCACCCTACAGGACATCCCGACAGAGCCCACATTTCTGGTCATTGTCAGACAGAAGGTCATTGCTGATAGCCGCTAGCTGATGTAGTCGATCCACTCGATACGCTACTTGATCCCGCTACTCGATGATGCGATGCCAGGTGGAAATAATCTAAGTGTTTATCCGGGTGTCGATCTAAGAGGCGATCATTCCCAGGAAGGAGGTACCGATTGATGGTTGCCGAGAGAAATAACCTCATTCCACACTGGTCACTGTATGCTGAGATAACCTCAGTCCCAGCGATTACCGCTACCACTAGCCGATACCACGGGAAGTCCCACATGGTGGTCACTGACAGGATGCCGAGAGTAGATCCTCAGGAAGGATGTTACAATTCCCACTAGCCAATACACGAGGGCCCATACCCACTGGTCACTACCTTCACTACCGAGAGAACCTCCATTCCCCACCGGTCAATGCCTGTCCCATAAGCGCTTGTCCGAGATGATGAACTCTACCCAGCTTATTTGATCACTTCGTGGATAGGATATGTAAAACCCAAGATCAAATTGGTTACTTAGTAAGAAAAAAAACCACTTCAATCAAATTGACTAAGTAGCACAGAATTGAAAGCTTATATCGTGCTGATAGGGCTGGTAGGTACATCATATAATAAGGCTGTGTCTATCCTAGAGGGAGGTAGGCTAGGGGAATAGGAATAGCTTTTATACAATTATGGATATGGGAGACGTAGAGCATGAATAACCAAACTAAGGTGGCAGGACCCATTATAACCCCAACAATAAGCGATCTCTTGCATTTTCGGGGAGTAGCCGGTGACACACTATTTGTTATCATTACTTGGTGGTGGCTTCGGGTCTGCTTGTCGTTTCTCTCTTTCTCTTCGAACGGCTCTAGGTGCTCCATAACCAACCTAGCTTCCCTGAATATTTCTATTACGGCATAGATCTAAGAAACGAAGCTCGCCCTTTTCCATCATTCGGAAATGTCTAGAGCATAGCGGGATCCGCTTACTAGTCATGATATTTCGTACAACTGATATCCCCCCGATATACTTCGTGTCTTTCTTTATGAGCACACCAGATAGGATGTAAAGGTAATCCCCAATATGTCTTGCATGAAAGACCTGTACGTCTGTTTCTAGGCATCCTCTTCAGGCGCAAGGGCCGAATAGCATACTACTCTTTATTTGATGGTCAGGTTCCTGGTATTTTTTACTCCGTTTGAGTGAATTGTTCGAATCAAAAGTAAATGCTCTCAAGATACCGGTTCACCTCCCTGGGGAATCTCCGGGGAAAATCTGTGGGTGGGACCCCGATTAGCATTGAGATCGATCGATGTTGCTCATGTGGATTTGCTTTGATACCTGCTTTGTATCTTATCCGAGTTAACCAGCGTAAAAGGGGTGGGCAGTAGGGGAATTGTATTGGTCCATTTGTTTTGTTCCATCCCTCTTTTTATATCCCATACCTACTTATTATCTAACCTAGCTCATGGGGTGGGTGGGTAAATAGTATTGGTGAGCCATCCTTCCAGTTTAGCCATAAAACCTAGGTGGTTTACCTAGACATTACAGGATGCACAGGAGCAAGTTGGAGCTCCTAAGACTTCATTTCGGGTAAGTCATCCCCCTAAGAAGTTTCTGAATTACGTATCACTGATATCTTCCATCATTGATGCACGACCTTCTAGTTTTGAGGAGGCAGCAGGTCAGCAGGTTTGGCAGGATGCCACAACCTTTTTCATATATCAACCCCCCAAGGAGTACAACTCCATTATGAAGAATGATGTCTCAGAGCTTGTGCCTAGACCAGAGGGGAAGTCAGTGATTTACTCCAGGTGGCTGTACAAGGTTAAGCATGCAGCAGATGGTAGCATAGAGAAGTGAAAAGCTCGATTTGTGGCTAGAGGATTCTCCCCAAAAGAGGTAGTTTAATAAAAGGATAATTTTTCTCCTCAAGTATACCTCTACTTACAGAAAGTTTAGAGAAACTCATAGCATGGTGCAAAGCAGAGTTGGCCAGAGAATTTTATATGAAGGACCACTATTTATTAGGGGCTTGATGCACTATTTATTAGGTATATAGGTGTGGCAGATTCTAGGTGAGGTATTACTCGGACAGGGTCAGTTTGTAGTTTATATTATGAATATATTGAAGATGATGGACTGTAAGCCCATGGCTACTTCTATGGTAGAAAATATGAAGTCATTTTTTGATTCAAATTTAGATTTGATTGATACATCTGTGTACAGACTGTTGATAAGTTCCCTCATGTATCTGGTAAATACCAGACCTTCTCTTTTTTTGCAGTGAACACCTCTCCCTCGACCTAGTAACCTCAGTCGAGCCGATGGCGGCCTTGTGTCGAGAGTTCGGCAAGCTCACCCTAACGGGCCTTATGGTCGAGCAGCCTTCCGGCTCCTTGAGCCAGTATATGGTGGAGCCCAGGTAGGTTCATTGGGTTGCTGCAAAACATGTGCACTGATACTTGAAGGGCACAATGCATTTTTGTATGAGGTATGTTGGTGATGGAGAGTTGGTGTTGCATGGGTTTACAGATTATGATTGGGCAGGTAGTGCTACTGATAGGAGGAGCACTTCAGGGTGTTGCTTCAGTTTGGGTTCATGTATGGTTTCCTGGTTTAGCAGGAAGCAGGATTCAGTCACACTTAGCTCAGCCGAGGCAGAGTACATGGCAGCCAGCTCTACTAGTTGATAAGCGAGATGGCTTCACAAGCTATTACCAGAGTTGACAGATCAAACTTTGGACACTAACATGATTTACTGTGAAAATCATAGTTGTATCAAACTCTCTTAGAATCCAGTGTTCCATGATTGTTCCATGCATATTTATATAAGGTACCACTTCATCAGAGACAGGGTCTAAAAGGGAGAAGTGGTTCTTCAGTACATTCCTATAGATAAGCAGGTTGTATGTATATTGATCAAGCTCCTGGCAAAGGGGAAGTTCGATATGTTTAGGGAGGGACCTTAGTTTTCTAAGGTATATCGGTCGATCCACCCACGAAGCACTTCGTCGTAAGTACCATTTGCAACATGTTGGGATAGTAGGGCGTCAAGGTGGGAGTACTCACTCTGTCTGCCTATTCCGGTTTTTCGTAAAATGCCTGGCATCTATCCCATATTATGGTATAGTGGCGTGACTAAACCCGTAGTTGGATCAGCACCAGCATACTCACTAGTTCCATTATAACCCATTGTATTGGTTTGAGACACTCGACCGAAGGGTTTCCGAAAGAGTAGCTACGTGTTGTGATTACAAAGCTAATGACCTCAACCCTGACTATCTTAGCGTTCCATCCTCGGGTTCATCATTACCGCGTTCCATCCTTGGGTTCATCATTACCTTCCTATCACTCTATCCTACTTTCCTAACCCTAATTCTATACCTCCCTTTCTTGGTACCTAGGCCTTAGATCTTCTACAAGGAGGTCATTACCTAATCAGGCCTAACAACATTCCTAATAGGAGCAACGAATCTACTCCTAAGCCCTTAAACCTTAGCCTATGCACTTAGCTCTCCTACATGCCATCCTAGGCTTGACCTAGCCCTCCTTAAGAAAATGATTTGCTAAAGGGATACAAGCGCTAGCTCTCCTTCACGTACTTACAAGCCCTACATGCCTAGGAATAGTCTACAAGACCAATAGTTTACCTCCCTCCAGCTGCTAAAGGGTATAACGACTTTCCTCCAATATCCTCCTCTGCTTCCAGAGTTGCCTTAGAAAGAAGCTGTTACGTGCCCAAGGGAAGCCTCCTATCTCATTCTTCCTTCCCCCTTCCATACCTTTAGTCTTAAAAGAGAAACCCAAACATAAGGCTCGTGCCTAAAGACTGAGTGACATATGCTCTCCAAGACTTATATCATTTGACCATAAGAGACTTAACAAGGAGAAATACATCTGTTGGCTTAGCCTGTTGAAAGCTTATCCCTTGCTCATGTCCTGTTCTTTTACCTGTAGGGATACCCCCCTTTCTTCCTCAAGAATATAAAGTGAGAAGGCCTGTTGCTTAGGTGACAGTGGCATCAAGCCTTTAGTTGACCCCAAGCTATAACCTGTGAGCCTTGCAAATCCTAGGGTGCTAGTTTGTGCATCAACAATGCCTATATCTCATAAAGACACTAACGAAAGCCGTTCCTTCAAGGATTTGAGCAAATAAAAATTCCTTCAAATTTGGCTGATACTGAAGGGTATTGCTGTAAGGTGACACTTGATGCTACAAGCTTGTCAAGACATGGTTCTGCTGCTGGTGTATTGTGCCAAGACATGTCACTTCTGCAAGTCCTCTATTTTCAATCTGTTGGAATACTTGACTTCTGATGTTACAAACATGCCCATACAGTTTATAAGATTAGACCTCTCCTGTTAGTCGACCCATGCTTATGCATCCTTGAACGCATCTTAAAACAGCCTTCATCAAGCCTGTAAACCTCTGTTTATGAAACTCAGACCTCTTCCACCTGCTAAGCCACTTGCTTCAAAAGTGCAAAAAATGCCCATGTCATTTTACATACTAACACCTGGCACATAGTAGACATTGAGGAACATAAGCATATTCCCTCCAATGGTAAATCTGGACATTTATTTTACCAACTACCGTATACTCCTCCCCACCACCAAAGATCGCGGAATCCTTGGACGAACACGACACATACTCTGTGAACCAATCCGTCCTGTTAGTGAAATGTCGTGAGGCCCCTAAATCAATATACCAAGCAGATTACCTGGACTGATCATGATCTGCTTGTGTCGTGGCCATGAATGCATAGAAGACTGACTCCTCCTCTGTGTGCTCTATGACATGAGCCTTCTGTTGAGGCCCTCCCTGGTTGGTTTTCTGGTCAGAAAACTGTTTTTTGCAGTGCTTCTTCATATGGCCTGTGTTTCCACAATAATGACAAATGGTCTTTTGTCCCTAGGAGCCATCCTCCCCGCTGTGCTGCCCTTTCTTCTTGGCCCCTTTTCATTTTCCTTTTAAATTGGCCGCAAAGGCCTGCTTGGAACCCTCTGTCTCAGTGTTGCTCCCGAACTGTTTCTTCCATCCGTCCTGCTGTAAGAGCTTGTTGCAAAGCTCTCCAAACTTCAGGTCAACATCCGTAGCAGTGATGTTCAGGGTCTCTATGAAGTGCTCGTAAGCACGTGGTAAGCTTTTCAGCATTATGACTACCATGTCCTCTTCTTCCATCTTCTAACTAATTGCCTCCACCTGGTCGAAGATGTCCTTTATCTTGAGTAAGTGCTCCTGCAATGAGGCACCCTCACTCATCGTGATCGAGAACAACGTATTCTTCATAAAAAGGCTCACCCTTTGTAATAAGTCTCATGCTGATCTTTTCAATGTTTCCAAATGGCTGCTGAAGTCTTCCCTGCCTTAACTTCAGGAAGCATTTCATCTATTACGGACAATTTGATCAGCATCACAACCAGCAGCTGAGGTAGCAAGATCAAAGGTAAAGCCTGTTAATCCAGTGCTTGATCAAGCTGTTGATCCAGAAGTTTATGCACCCGGCGAAAGAGAAGCATAGGTAGCACCAGCAGCAACAACATCGTATCTAGTAACTCATCCAACAGCGGCTGTAGCACATGTAGCAGTAGCAGTTCCAAAGCCATACCCCTACCTTCCTTTAGCACGGTTCCACCAACGGCACGAGATCCAGCACCTATAAAAGAACCTATAGACCCAGGTGACCTAGTTCCAGATCCTGTTCTATATCAAGAGCCGGATCCATCTTCTCCAGTATATCCAACTTATATACTACCATCTATAAAAGCAACAGAGACAGTGGCATAAGAAGAGTTCCTAGTTTCAGGTCCATCCATTGAAGCACCAATAATAGCACTTGTTTAAACACCACCCGCAGTAGTGCCTGTAGCTTACCCAGTAGAAGACCCAGCAGCATGGGTGGGAGTATAAGTAGCTAGAGAAGCATCAAGGGATGGGCGGGCTTGAACTCCGAGATGGGAGTTCGCCATCATTAGGGTGGGAGTGGTTCTTCACTCCGAGAGAGAGTTGAGAATCGTTTTACCTGCTTACCTTATTCACCCCAGTCAATTATAACTACCTTAGAACTCACAGGCTTAACATTTAGATTACCCATTAATTAGTTGCTTAAACCATACCCTTTCTCTTTTTTATGAATATACACCTCCTATAGAGAAGGAAGACTTTCTCTACCCTAGAACGAGAGGTGGTTAGTTGATGGCTAGCTGGACCCTTCCCTTCTTACCTGTATAGAGACGCGCACCAGTATATAACAAGTACCACACCAAATTACTTGGGTGGGTGGGAATCACTTCATTAGACCGAACAAACCCTGGGTGGATCAGATGGTTGATCATATGGTAGCACGGAAGGAATAATTGCATCATCCTTACCCTTTAGTTAGACTGCCCGGAACCCTAGATGCATGGCGTGGTGGGATGGAATAGAATGGTGTCTCCTTGAAGCAGCGATGGTGGCCCTCACCATCTGAATAGTGAGTACCTCTCCCTTTAGTCGAGAGTTCGACAAGCTCACCCTCACCATCGGAATAGTGAGTTGATGGCGGCCTGTTGTCGAGAGTTCGGCAAGCTCACCCTTATAGCTAGGATTCATAGTAGTAAGATTCAAGGCACTCTCAGTCCAATTAATCTTATCTGCCAATTCAATAAGAAATATCAGGACCTTACTGGCTGGTTCAGGACCTAACTACTAAGCCTTAGTTACTAGCTTCTTAACCTAGCTAAAAAAAAAAATTTATCTCCCCATCCAGGAGGTGGGCTTGGAAGCAGCCATCCTTCGAAGAAAGCGTAATAGATTATCTTGAGGGGAATCAATATCGGGGACCTTCTAGCTAGAGATTTGAGGGTCTGAGTATGATTGGAAGATCCTTGCCCGATGCGGACAAGCGACTACGTTGATGGCGGCCCCCTTGTCGAGAGTTCGCTTGCTCACCCTTGCCCGATGCGGACAAGCGACTACGTTCCTTAATTTTAGATGTGAATTTGAATAAACATCTACCCAATTCCACACTTAACCCAATCCACCGGAACCAATCCACTGGACCCAATTCCACGCAGGAAAGATATAGTGAATAGAGAAACCTCGCTTAATAAGGTAAGTACTAAACTACCCGACCTAACCCATAAAGTCTGGATTCGGATATTGATTTGGAAGATACGGCCCACTCCACTCTAGACGGGAAAGAGAATGTTAATGAACTTATCTCGCCATACAACCATCCCCACAGAGAAATTCTTCATGACTGTCCCAACCCAATGGCAGGAGTTAGGGTGATTTCCCCACTTATTCTCCTAGAGAATTCCCGTGAACTTCCTAAAACCCATAGTATACAATCAGGGATGTAATGCCAAACCCACCAATGAAAGGATAGAGTTGGGTACTGATTTCATCCCGCTATAAAGGGGACTAACCTCTGCGTAACGCCGAGTAGTTGGCTCCCCTCCTCACAGCAAGAAAGGAGAAGCCTTATCCTCACATAGAAAGCTAAGAAAGTTTGTAAGTAAGGGACTCATACAACTACATACTAGCTAGGATAGGTAGGTAGAATTCTTACCCTTACCCTCTCATTCCATTCAGCTTAGAAAGGAAGGTAAGAAGGAAGAAAGGAGAAGCCTTACCCTCTCACCTCTCATTTAGCTGCCTAAGCAGAAGTCCTACCTCTTCGCAAGCAAGGAGCAAGCCCGCTGTCAAGTTCATTATGTAAGGTCTCAATTGAGATCTCCTCAGTAAGGCATAAAGATATCGAGCATGGATTCGATTCCCATGAGTTTTTTGAACTGCGGACTCTAGGTTCACAGAGCATTGTTGCTAGCTGTGTTCTTGAGGTAAACGTTGTGTCTTATTCGGTGTTTAGCTGGGTGAAGTGTGGTTATGGGTGCCACTCACTTGGTTTTGTCTTGTCTATCCACACGTCTAGCAAGCACCAGCCCTTTGTCGTTGGTTGTTCAAAGTAAGGCAAGCGAGTAAGCGAGCTCGCAAGTAGGCAAGTAAGAAAGCGAGTAAGAGAGGGAACACCAGTTGGAGTTTGTTTGGGGAATGGCTCAACCTCCCTAATCTGAAAGGCTCTATGTGTTATGTCTATGGACCTAAACAGGTGAATCGTATATAATGCGCAGTAGTAACTCGCTCTTGTTAGAAGGTATCACCACCAACATAGCCGTTGTTAAAAGCACATATTCCCTATTCCGGGGGTATGGTACATCTTTTTCATGTATGTGTGAAGGGGGATTGAATCCGGAAGGCAAGGACTAAGCACGCTGCTGAAGGGTCTCAATGCTTGGTGAGATACCAGCGGTTATCTGAGAGAAACGCTAAGTCAGAAAGGGTATGTTTTATAGCGAATCAAATCCATTTTCATGTGCCGATGATATATTCTTCTTCCTCTTTCGTCAACATGTCCTGGGGGAATGAATTCACGTCACCCACTAGTTGAATCGTAAATAACCAAGCTGTTGTACCCCTCGCTCTCTTGGTGCACCTGACACTACTACGTTGGAGTTGTCCGTCCGTAGTTGCTGTATTCGCCGTAGCTGTTGCCGTATTCGTATCCGCAGCCGTATAATCTGTCGGTGTAGCTGCCGTGTGCCATATCCGTTTGCCGTAGCCTGGTCCCACCCCAACGATGTTCTAAAATAGAATAAAGAACTCGTCATCCATCAGTGACTTAATCCTCTACGTGCATGTGAATTGGGCTCTACTAGGAATCAATAGTGCTATGAGAGAAGACGACCGCTATTGGCGATGTCGAACCTAATCAGTAAATTGTTGGAACCTTATCTTATTAGAGCCATTCATTGTAAACCCCGGCCGGTTTTACTAGTCCTAAGGGTTCAAAAGTATATGCAGAGCGATAAACGGTGAAGAAAGAGCAGCAGGTGAGCATGAAGATTGAAGTCGTTCTGCGTGCACTCTTTAGTCTTGTATTATGCGATTATGCAAATGAATATCTATGTGTCACTCTATGTGAGCTCAATGTGTGGCTTAGTATCCTGTGCCCCTGTGAGTAGGCCTGGATGAAGTTTCTCCCTGTGAGTAGCTGTAATAATTCCTTCCTGTTCCGTATTGATTGGTAAGGCTGCCAACGCTCAAGCTGTCATTTGTCCAACGCCTCTTTGGGATTCATCCACTGTCTGTAGCGTATGATCTTCAGATTGTGAATCAACGTATGTAACGCTTCGTCATTCCTTCCAGTGAGGTAGAAACTATTGTTCTTCCTTAGCGGTAAGTTTCGTAGGGGTATGTGGGAACTTCTATCTCGGGTATGGGAGTGAGGTTGCACGGGGTCTGTTGCCACGGGTATCGTGTGATGGGTTCCTTTTATGGTTGCCAGGTCTAGCCGCGAATGAAAGTGCCCACAAGGTTGAGGCCTAAGGCATCCCCTCTGTATCCTGACAGGTCCAACAAGCTTTAATGCTTACAGAACCCTTACCTATTTAGTTGGTTCAGGGATCTTATTTACTAACCTTCTCATTGATAATGTTCTTTCGGATTCCAGGCCCAAGGCGGATTGAATGCATGTAAGGTTATTCCTTTCATATTAATAATAAGGTTTCTGAAGACTAGTCCCTTCGCAAAAGAGACTTTCGAAAGACCAATGGCCAAGCTAAAGTCTCAGGGAATGACACACGCTATCTCTTTCTTCCATTCATTCATTATATATGTAATTACGCTTTTTTATTTTTCTTTCAAAGCGCTTCAGTCTCTTTTCTTCCTTCTATGGGAAGAAGCTATTACTTCTAGGGGACCTCTCTATGGTTCAGTGGGCATTTATATACCAAAAGCTAATCAGGTACTTATTTTATTTTTCATTTTCTTTCCTACGATGCGGTAAATCTTTGCTTTATTCCCGATCTATAGCAGTAAATGGAGGGCTCTTTCCTTATTTCCTGGAGTTGTATTTCCTTCCCCTGATGAAAGATTTCCCTTATTTCATTTCATTTTATTGAATAATGTTTGTTTATTATAGAATAATAAGTGGGGTCAAAACCAAGGAGGATGCTGAGGTGTGGGAAGGTAGAAAGCATGCTCAGGTAGGCTCCTTCCTCGTTCGGGATGGGTAGTTCACTCTTTCGGTTCGGGTGGTCAAGTAGTTTATGGAGGTGCCTAGAGAAGGTAGTTTATGGAGGAAGCTCTCATTTCCACCCTTCTTCTTACTCTACTACCCCCTAAATGCTATTTGTAGTTAGTTAGCATAATTACGTATATAAAACACTATGTAGTAGATTGCTTCAATCTCTCTAAGATACCCCGCCTTCCTTTCACCATTCTCAGTCTTCTCTGCTGAAGATAAGGAAGCGTAGATGTTTCCACGCTATAGATATGGTCAGTCTCTGCCCAAGCAAGTGACCGACATGAATTGGATAAATCGGAAGAAAGAGATCGATGCGACCGAACGGGATCAGATAGAGTTCGAAAGATTGAGGGAAGAAAATAGGGTGCTTTCCAAAAGGATAGAGTTTTCATACTTGCCTGAGTTTGAATGCTTGCTTGCTGGGTTCTCGGGCTAGCGAGAATTGGTG
Organism: Pinus albicaulis; assembly: GCA_034641835.2. Taxonomy (NCBI): domain Eukaryota; kingdom Viridiplantae; phylum Streptophyta; class Pinopsida; order Pinales; family Pinaceae; genus Pinus; species Pinus albicaulis. The sequence continues at coordinate 59,953 of JAXQQM020063022.1, forward strand.
GGTTGGGTTATCGCTTCGCTTGCTGGGTTCTCAGGCTTAGGAATTGTTCTCGGGCTACATCGGGAAGTGGGCCATCCCGTATAGATACCTTCATTATGAAAGGTCATTGGTGGAGCTACTTCCTTGGCTCTTCCTTGGTATTGCACTTCCTTATATTCAGCCTACCTTCCTACTAATCTATTCGGCCTTTCTATCTTAGGCCTGCAAGGAAATATGGGTGGGTAAAGCCAGCCACCGAAGGTCATGGGTGAAGGTCTGGTGGGGCCAGTCTGATTGGAATATTATCTGTAATTACTAGCAAGAAGGATTTTGTATACTACTTCACTTGACCGAAGGGCTAAAGGAGATGTTACTAGAAAGAGATTTGACAAGCCATCACTGGCTGGAAAGAGAGTTATTATCAGTGGGCCATAAAAAGGAAATACATTCTTTTCGGGCCTGCGCTGGTGACCGAAGATAAAGGAGAAGGGGTGTTGCCTATCTTCCTATCTTATCAGTTGGCAGGAAAGTGACATTCATGAGTGGCCTGCCTGCCTTATCCATTATATTCGGCCTGCTTGCCTTTCGAGAGAGATGCAACAAAACCAAGATCGCCCGTACAGTGGGTTACAAGAGGAGGCCCACTGACTGTTGGTGCATACTGGAGTGGCTTTTCTTTAAGAATCGCCTCGTTGGCCAGAGATATTTAGTGAGAGATCTTGAGTGGAGGGCCCATATGGACAGTGCTAGGGGTGAGATAGCTACATTACAAGGACATGTGGCAGCATTGCAGGCACAGGTGGATACACTGCTGAGTGATAGACAGACAGGGGCAGGTCCTAGTGATTCTACGCAGATGGCTGCTACTGCTATGGACAAGGATGCTCACATTGCCAGTTTTGAGGCCCAGTTATCTCAGCGAGATGCTAGGATACGAGTTTTGGAGGATTCCTTGTGAGAGCGCCAGTTGAGTGAGGTTTTGCAGTCACAGGTTATTAGGGTTACGAGGAATGTATCATTGTGTCCAGTGGTACCGACAGGTATAGAGATTAAGAGTCCTTCGGGACTTTACTAGGGTTTCTTAGAGGGATAGTTGGCACTATAGAGGAGGGGGTTAGCTAGGGTTGCTGTAGATGACACCATCAGATGGTATGGAATAGATCCTGGGTGACTCATCGGTGTTGTGATAGAGAAGGATAGGACCCTTTAGATTAGGGAGACTAAACTGCAGAGGACCAGTGATAGAGCCACTAGGTATGAAGTCGAGTTTAGGGGTATTTCCTTAATGAACCATTACCTTCAACAAGAAGTCGTAGGTCCCCCTTTCTATTACTGGGAAATTGCTCCTAGCAGTCGCCTATTACTGCAAACACAAGAAAAGCTAGCGCATGGTCCCCAGCACACACATTCAACCCAAGACACGAAGAACAGCGCTTACAGACACAAAGAATGGACATAGGGCTAAAATCCGGCTACTCTCCGTCTCACATACTCTGGCCATGTCCCAACTAGCGCATATATATGCCTTGGGAGAGCAGCCCATTGGGGTCCAAAAGCCCAACTATGACAGATCTTTGCCTCCAATGGTATAGCTTACCACTAAACATACATTGGTGTACAAATCCTTACATCCATAACTAAGGGTATTAGGCAAAATAAAGGGTCTCACCCAAGAAAGACTACTAAAAATCCTTCCCCTCCTATGTCGGGAAAGCGGCTTCACACCTTAAGGTGGATTCAGTAGATTCTATTGATGGGGCATTTTATGCCGTCCTTGATTAAGGTGATCCAGTAGTTTACCCAGCACCGGGCTTAGCCGTTGTTTCATCTATTGATGTTGTTAATTAAGCAGTTGATTCAGTAGTTGGTTCAGCTTTTGATCCTGTCGATTCTGTCGGTTCAGCCCCTTGAAATGGTTAAGCCACGTCAAACTGCTCTTGCCTTTGAGCCTACTAATGGCTCTCGAAATGAAATTGGTAGGGATGCCTTAGAGGTGCTAGGGATTCTCCCACTACTCAATCTGCTGCCTATCGATCTGGAAGGGATGCCTCATGAGGTGGTTATCCTGGTCCTAGCTCTGGGTCTTTATCTCTAATAGGGTCTGCAACTGAAGGATATGAAACTAGTAGGGCTACTGGATATGGATCTGAGCGAGGTGATGGCGATGGCTCTATACCTGTAATTGGATATATAACTGCTTCTAGGTAAATAGGGTCCACTGATCCACAACTCGATCTACACCTGTATTTGCACTTGGTTTTGCAACTGGTCAATATTATCGATCTATCACTGGGTAACAAACTACCTCTCCCGTTGTTCATTGACCGGCTATGCTCGATAGGGGTGAAGGATAGAGAGCCTACCCTACCAATTTCATCGATCGGGATGGGATCGTACGCAGCAAAAACTACAGTGACAACTTCGGGTATAGGTATCATGGCGGATATGCTTATAATCATCGTACGGGTATGCCGGGTACGCCTATCACGGGTATGCTTTCACCACCTAGGCCGCTACTAAGGATGCCGCTAATGATGACGTCGAATAGCTTTCTCGAAGTTACCGACCACCACCTTATCTAGATCCAGTAGCTGCAGAAGTCGATCTAGCAGTAGACTCTGTAGATTATGCAGTTTCTTCAGTTGAAGTTGTTTATTATGCAGGTGGTTCAGGTGGTTCAGTCAAATAAACAGTGAACTCAGTTACATATATAGAGCTATATTCGGTCTTTCAAGAGCGATACCCAGACCTTCGTTATCGAGATGAATAACCTGTCGATGAAGCAGTCGATTTAGTCGTTGAGTCAGCTTTTCAGTCTATTATATTGATCCTGTCAATGAAGCCCCTTGAAATGGTTCAGTAGACCCTACAGTAGCAGTCCCAGTTACGGATCCATTGCCTGCAGCACAAGTTGGGGTAGAGACAGTAGCAGCAGCAATACCAGTAGTAAAGGCAGCAGCAGTTCCAGGTCCATATATATAAGATCCAGTAGAAGCAAAGGCAGCTAGAGCATATCCAGTTCTAGTAGCATACCCATAAGCACATAAAGCACACGTTGAAGAGGCAGCAGTTGATCCGGTTGAAGCAGTCGTAGAAGTTGCAGTTCCAGGTCCAGCATAAGTAGTTCTGGTCCTTATGGGTTCATATCCCTAGCCAGTTTATCCAGTATCAATAGCACCAGCATAAGGGCGATCCAGTACTAGTAGATCCGGCAGAAGCCATTAATCCGGTCAATGAACCAGCAGCATCAGCAACAGAAGTGGATTCAGGCGATTGAGCAGATCGAATACGAGTAGTATATCTAGCATCAGTAGCAGCTTGACCAACATCCCTTGTTACTTATACAGAGCTAGATTCGGTTGATACGATTGATCCAGCTTATCTACCAGCATAACCAGTAGCAGCAGGAGAAGTAGAGACAGTTGACCCAGTTCCAGTTGCTATACCACCAACATCACTAATAGCAGAGTAAGTAGCAGCATCCCTTACAGATCGATAGCCATAGCTAGTAGCAGAGCCCGTTGAGCTAGTGGTTGAACTAGTCCCAGCTTTCCCTTATATGTATGTGGTTCCAGTTCCATATCGATAATAACCACCATAAGCATCACCAAGAGCAAGGGCAGGACCAGAAGGACCAGATCGATAAGCAGAACCAATTGACCTAGCATAGGAGGCAGCAGGTCAATGAAGCAGAGAAATGCGTCAATCAAAAACCCTGGCACATTACAGCTCGCTCGAATATGACCGAAGGAAATAGCTTGGTCGATTGATCACAGAAGAAATTGATTGTATAAATAAAAACTCCTTCCTATTAGGGCTAACCTAACCGATTAGGGACTTTATAAGAGGCGGATCTGATCCCTATTCGTGTTGGCTGCTGTCCCCTTTCCAACCCACATTCATTTTCGGAAATTTGTCTAGCCACTCTTTTTGGTTCCCCTACTTAAATAATAATAGGGGTTGTGGCTAAAGCACTAGACCCCAAAAACGAAACATTCAAGTGGGAATAGCATTGATAAATTGACCTCAGCATTCTCGAGGTTGATTCGGCATGCTCTCCTTTCATTAACTCCCCCTTTTTCATAATAGAAAGTAGGGCACCTAACTCAATTTGGTCAGGCTTGCAATCCTCCTTTATATTATTTGCGATTGATTAGTGGTTGGGCTGGAGGACCATGGAAAACGGTAAATACATTAGGAATCGGGTAGGTGAGCCATCCTTCCTTTCGTAACACCTCCAGTTTTAGGGAATTTTTTTTTTTTCAAATATACTGATGCTTCCCCTTTGTTCACATGATTCTTGAATGGATGATTTCAGCATTCTAACTTTACTTTAAATCTCATCTATCATTTCTATTCTCATAGAATATTTAGAATGCACTGATATTCTAGATATCAGTGGTAGAATATATTCCATGTATACATACACTAAATATCCTCTCCTCTATCTACAAGCAATGCACCCCACCTATATTCCTATATATATATATATATATAACCATGGTTCATATGGATATACATCCCATCCAATAACCTCTCCTAGCCCCTTATGCATTCAACTTTGATATTTGTGAATTCCGTATATACTACATACATATATTGGTGTATCCACATATATATGGGGTTAACGTTCGTAATACTCATATATATATATTCATCACATATACTATTTGTATATATAGCTTTTTGCACTATCCCCTTAAAGAGCACATGTATAGCACTTTATAGTATATATAATATACATGGGTTCAAAGCTTTTTATATAACAAATCTTGCATACCTAATTTTTTTCCAATATTAATCGAGGAGCATTTATATATAACTATAGCGCATCTATCTTTTTATATGCATCTTATGTATTTCCCAACCCCTTTTATATCATCTATGGGGTCCCTACTCGTGGGAGCGCTATCATATATTGCATGTAAATAAAATAAACCCCCCCCCCTTAATACCGAACAAAGGTGGGGTTGATGACCGCCATAGGGTTTCGGGATTTGTATTGTTGAATTTCCTTGTTGGTACGTGACTAACCCTAACTATAATTGTTTTACCACTCCTCATTACTCCGCAGACTGGTCGCGGTTTGGCGCCGATCGCATAGCCATGAATCGCAACGGACTGCTCGTCGACGTATCACTTCCGAGCCAAGTTACCGGACAAAGGTATAATACCATTCTTGCGTCGTTTAACCCAGCCCAAACTCGCCGTGGTTTTTTCACACGCAAGCATACCCAATTCGTACTAGTTAATATTCGTATACGCCGCCGAGCACCAGGTTCTGTGCGACTGGGTTGGCGTGTAACTTCTGGTGATAACATTTACCTGTTCTTGGTTGCAGGACATAACATTTCTCCCGTGGGAGAGAACAGCTAGCGGCGGCCTACGTTGTTCTATGCCCCTTAACTTCGACAGGTGGATTTTTTTTTTTTGACTAGACATTCTGACGGTTCTAGCTTCTGAAAGCGCAGAGCTTCAGTATGATTTACTCAACACCTAGGTGCCTACAACTCTAACTCTACCCTGCGCCGAGTCATATCACCTCGTACCCTTCTAGTGAAGAGCTGCGTCCGTTCAATCACCCTCGGGATTTGCTGAGGTTATCGGCAAAGAAATTAGGGTTCCGGGAGCGCTTTAACTTGGAGTTTCTGTTATCAAGCTATTTACCGGAGGGTTCAGGTTCGGTCTTGCTGAAAAGCTGCAGACCTAACATTTCCTCTGATCTTTTCGCCTTATATTACTTACGATTGTAAGATCATCCCATTGCCTTCTATTGTTCTTTGTTGTTGTTTTTGTTTGATACTCAGTACTAAGTATGTTAAAATAGATTTCGCAGAGAGACTGTAGATTAGCGTAGCAATCGGTCTCCTCAAAATAGAGCTTTAGCCGGTCCTCTTTGGCCGCGTTCTAGTTCTCTATGCGTTCGGTTCAGTGTATTTGGGTTCAGTGAATTTCCACCTCAGTGTTTATTTCATTTCCATGCGGCCACTGTCAAACTCAGATATATTTCTATGCGGTCATGCCTATTACGGGTTTATTTTTTTCCAGGTTACTCAGATACCAGTAGGTTTCATACGAGGTAGGGTGTCGAATGTGTGATTTCGGTCGTCCTCCTCTCTGAACAACATCTCCACGCTTTTCTTTCTATGATTTTTCCTGTGGATGGCACACCCTCAGCGCGTGGATCATGATACGCTGAATTTGGGAGGGTTACCGCACCCTCAGACGTAGAAAGATCTGTTACTTAGGTTGCATGCAGATCCACACTAGCCGAAATCAGGTTTTCGACCATTACTGTGGATGTATTGTTTCCTAGTTTGATTTCCATATCCCTTTACTGGGAGATGCCGCAGCCTTCTTTATATTGGCTTGACCGAGAAGTTTTTCTTTTGTTATTGAAATCCTTTCTACAGTTACGAAGTAATGATAATCGCACAAAATGCATTCGGACTCGTTATCATTTGTGGAGAAATCCCTTACAACTAACCTTTCTCTGAACCTATGTTAAAAGGGCTATTGGTTTCCTGTTTTATTTCTCTGTACACATTGCAATAGGATTTCAACGAACTAGGGTTAGCTCTCGGTATCAAATGCACGGTAAAACCTAACCGCGCTACCGTAGGTTGTCTACATGTTTGTTTCAATTAGCGAACGGAATTATTCATATACTTCCTGTTAGCCTCTTTGCGTTGGGTCGCCACCTATTTGTTTTTTTTTATATATATATAGTTCGCAGTTATATGATTGGCATTTAAAAAAATTCGTATTTATAACTCTTGTTTGACCTTTACTTTATTTATATACATATATTAATCTAAGGTCGGACGAGCTCTTATATAGCTCTCGGCGCCATCAGGGTTATGTATTTGTTATTTTATGTTCACACCAATACCTTTATCATGACCCTATGTTGAGGTTAAGCCTTCGCTTTTTATTTCACTTATATATCGCAGTTTAAAGAAATAGATGTAAAGATCATATGCGCATTCAAATGTTTTAATACTATTTCACCCTTACATATAATTAGTGTTAGGCCGATATAAGTATTCATTTGTGCTTGAATGAAGATACTTAGCTCTAAATGCAATCCTTGGGTATGGTAATGGATTCAAAGACTCAGGATAGATGTAGATTTATTTTGTGGTGTAATGAGAATACGAAATACATTCTAGAGTCCTTAATCATAATTTCGATTGTTATTTGAAGTACACCTTTATGCATCCAATAATGCTTGGCTAGAGAACCTTAATTATCAATTCAATCCTTTGCTATGATAATTATTTTCTATGTTACAGTTTTGTCAAGGAGTAAGAATATATATTTTAGATATGAAATCCACACCCATATAAATGATAGCATGCTCATCTAGAATATAATTACTCTTTTTCCAGCACCATTATAATTGTTAGAATGCTCATATATGCAGTCTATAAATGTTATAAGTGTTAGAATGCTCATGGTTGCAATGTAAAATCTGATATCTTGCTTTCTTCCTTTCTGCTACATACTATGTATATATTTCAGTAATAATATAATGTTTCTCTAGCATACACATAAGTATATCATATCATTTTTGTGTCTACATGAGCATAACAAAAATTAATCATCTGTAGAGGTCAAGTAACTTCAGATTTAAACCGACCTTGGTTTAGAGATTCTGGGGTTTCTACTCTATGGATTTGCTGGTCTACAACAAGACAAAATCTGAAAGGTGATTACCTTAAGATGGATTCTGTTAAATGTAGTACCAAAATTTCTCATTGTCATAAAATTAAATTTTTATATGTAGCCAATTCATACTGTAATAAGACAGAGTAACAAGAATTTCAGAACATACCACAAAATCTGCAAAATGACCAACCTCCCAACCTTAGAATTCTCTTTATCTCCCAGGATTCACCCCCAAGCAGAGATCACCTCCTAGAACAAATCAACCTCTGATCAGCCTAGGAGCAGCTTATTTAAGCTCATAATTCCCCAAAGCATGTTTCTAATTCTGCGTCCAGAATAACAGGATGCTTTCTTTCCTGTTTAGCCTAGGCTTCCCATTTTTGGGATACTTTAAAGCTGCTTTAAGCTTTTCCTCAGCTTTTTCAGCTTTTTCTCACCTCTTCCCAACTACTCCTCTTCATTGGGGAAATTTAGATTCCTCCTCAAATCTAAATAAATTTCTTTCAAGGATTTTTGAAAGATTTTTTGGGGATTTGTTGCCTTATCCATCCTCATGGATTTTGGCAAGTGATCTCAAATTCTCTTTTTTGGTCAAAATGCACAATCATTTTATTTATTTCCTCAAATAAAATATGCAAATACATTCACACCATACTCATCCCTTGGGGTCCACCCCCTTAGGATTTGAGTTCAAATGTCTAACTTTTAAAAATTCAACACACAAATTGGGGGTGTTACATATTCCCCCTCTGAAAATAAACACCGTCCTCGGTGTTATTATTCAACTACTAGAGTTTACTTAAACAAAAATGGATATTTCTCCATCATTTCAGCTTCCCTTTCCCAGGTAGCTTCTTCAGCAGTAAAGTGCTTCCACTGCACTTTTACTCTGGCCACTGTTCTGTTTCTCAATTCAATTTCTTCCCGCTCCAATATTTGAAGCGGTTCTGGCAGAAACTCCCCTTCTGGTTCCACCTGTACAACATTCCAATCAACTATGTGAGAAGCATCGTGTACATATATTTTTAATAATGAAACATGAAATACATTATGCACTCTAACATGGGGTGGTAAGGCCAGCTTGTAAGCCACCGGTCCCACCCTTTCTAACACCTCAAAAGGCCCACAATATCTAGGTGCAAGTTTTGCACAACTTCCAGCATATAGTGTGCTCTTTTTGGGTTTGATGCGTAAATACACATGATCCCCCACTTTGAATTCTCGGTGCACCCTTTTCTTATCAGCATAGCTCTTCTGTCGGTCTTGTGCTGCCTTTATATTTCTCTGTATTTGTTTAACAATTCTTTCCATCTCTTGTAGTGCATCTAGTCCCAACACCAGTTTATCCTCTGGTTGACTCCAACTCAAGGGAGTACGGCACTTTCTCCCATATAGTGCCTCAAACGGACTCATCTTAATAGAGGATTGGTAGCTATTATTATAGGCAAACTCAGCTAGATGCAGATACTCTTCCCACTTTGATGGTCTATCCATCACATACATCCGCAACATATCCTCCAAGATTTGATTCGTCCTTTCTGTCTGCCCATCTGTTTGAGGGTGATAGGTAGTACTAAAATTCAGCTTAGTACCCATCCCTCCAAACAATCCCTTCCAAAATGCTGCTGTAAACTTAGCATCTCGATCTGAGACAATTACTTTGGGAACTCCATGAAGCCTTACTATCTCCTTCAGGAAAACATTGGCTACTTGAGCTGTTCCGAAAGTAGATTTCACTGGTATAAAGTGAGCAGCTTTTGTGAGCGTGTCTACTACTACCATCACAGAATCATGTTGATATTTAGTATTGGGTAATCCTGTCATAAAATCCATGGAAACTGTGTCCCATTTCCATTTTGCAATTGGTAGGGGATTTAAAAGCCCTGCTGGGTGTTGATGCTCAACCTTAACCAGTTGACATTCCATACACCTACTTAGATATTCTGCCACATATCTCTTCATTCCTGGCCAGAACAACTTCTTTTTCAAGGCTGTTAACATCTTTTGATATCCGGGATGTCCTGCATAGGGATGTTTATGATATTCATCTAGAATTTCTCTTTTCAATGACTCTATATTTGGAATATACAACCTGTTTTTGTAATAGAGCAGCCCTTGTGGGTTTTTTAGTGTAATCTGTTTTATCCCTTGTCCGTAATTTCACCAAGAGTGCTTCATAGTTGGGATCTTGAGTTGCTTCTTTTCCCACCAATTCCTCTATCTCCATCTGGGCACTACTCCCAATGCTGTTTAAATGTTGACAAGCATTTCTACTTAAGGCATCAGCAACTTTATTTTCTTTTCCCTTGATATGTTTTATGTCCATATCAAATTCACTTAGAAAAGACAGCCATCTGGCTTGTCTTGCATTCAAGTCAGTTTGGGAAAAGAAATATTTAAGGCTAATATGATCAGTCATCAATGTGAACTTCTTCCCCAACAGATAGTGCCTCCACATTTTTAAAGCATGAATAACAGCTGCAAATTCCAAATCATATGCACTATAATTCTGTTCATGAGTTTTCAATTTCCTAGACTCATAGGCAATAACTGAATTTTCTTGCAATAGGACTCCTCCCAGCCCTTCTTTGCAAGCATCTGTACATACCACAAACTCTTTATCAGGATCAACAATTTTTAATATAGGGGCTGAAATAAGTTTTTGTTTCAATTGTTCGAAACTGTTTTGACATTTCTCTGTCCACACGAACTTAACACCCTTCCGTTGTAATGAGGTTATGGGGTTTGCTATAGCAGAAAATCTCTCCACAAATCTGCGATAATAGCCTGCAATTCCCATAAATGATCTTACTGCTGAGACATCAGTGGGGACTGGCCATTCTTTAATGGCTTTTATCTTTTCAGGGTCAACTGCCAAACCTTTTTCAGAAATTATATGACCTAAATATTGAATTTTATCTTTATAAAATTCACATTTACTGAACTTGGCATATAGCTGATTTTCTTTCAAAGTTTGCAACACTATTCTTAGGTGTTCCTTATGTTCTTCCTCATTTTTGGAGTAAACTAAGATATCATCTATGAACACAAGAACAAATTTTTCCAAATACTTATTCAACACACTGTTCATCAGACACATAAATGTGGCAGGGGCATTTGTCAAACCAAAAGGTAGGACTACAAATTCATAATGCCCATACCTGGTTCGAAATGCTGTTTTGCTGATATCTTCTTCTTTAATTCTGAGCTGGTGATAGCCAGTCCTGAGGTCTATCTTGGAGAAGACTGAAGCTCCTCTCACTTGATCAAAAAGATCATCAATTCTAGGAAGTGGATATCTATTCTTAATGGTCAATTTATTCAGTTGACGATAGTCAATACACATCCTAAAAGTTCCATCCTTCTTTTTTACAAATAAAACTGGGGCTCCCCAAGGAGACACACTGGGTCTGATATACCCTTTATCTAACAATTCCTGTAATTTCATTTTCAGTTCCATTAGTTCAGGAGGGCTCATTCGATAAGGTGCTCGGGAAACAGGTGTTGCTCCCGGCACCAGATCTATAGAAAAATCAATCTCTCTTTTGGGTGGAAGATGAGGGATTTCCTTGGGAAAGACTTCTTTAAATTCTCTAATGACTGGTATGGCATCCAGAAACTCTTCCTCAGTTTGCGGTTCTATTTCTTCTACATGCACTGCATATACTTGGTATCCTTTTCTAGCTGTTCTTTTTAACTGTAAAGCTGATATTTGTCTTATTGAAATGGATTTTGGTTTCCCTCTTAGTGTAAAAGGTTTCCCTTCCTCATCCACACAATGCAGGGTTTTATCCCAGCAATTCATCAGAGCTTTCTTCTTTTCCAGCCAATCCATTCCTATCAGCAAGTCATATGATCCTAATGGCAATATGTTCAAATTTACTTCTGTTGTAAAGCCATTTAATTGTAGTGCTGTTTTGGGCAATTTATGGGTGACTTTTCTCTTAGTTCCAGTGGCCAGCTGTACTAACCATGACTGCTGAAATTTTTCAGGTTTAATTTTACATTTTTCTACAATTCCAGGACTAATGTAACTCAAAGAAGCACCTGGATCAATCAAAACAGTAACAGGTAGGTCAGAAATCTTACCCTCCATTTCCACCATGGTTGCTTGATGTTCTGCTTGCCTATTTTCCAATGCTGCACTGATGGTTGGTATGTTTCTGGCTATGTCATTGACTGTTGTTGCCTCTCGCTCTCTGCTGATCATATGAATATTTCTATGGGGGCAGTCTCTCATCATATGGGGTTCTCCACAGCCCCAACATTTCAGAGGTTCCTTCATTCTGACTGTCCCTTCCTTTCTATTGTTCCCTTCTACTGGTTTTGAAACCACTTGAGACTGAGCAGTTTGACTTTCCTTTGGTTTGCTGAACTTTTTCCTTTGATGATCTCTACCAAAATTCCTTAAATATGCTGGTTTTGGTCTTTTGCCTTTAAACTCACCCTTGTTCAGCCAACTCTTCCCTTGTTCCGCTTTACCTTTAAACTGCTGATAGCATAATCTTTCTTTTCTAACAGCTTCATCCATGGTCTTTGGGTTGTCAAATTCAATTTTCTCCTTGTAAACAGTAGGCAAACAATTTAAAAACCTTTGCACTTTTGCCTTTTCTTCCCTAATGTAAGGAACATACCTCAGTAAATTAGTAAAGTTAGTGACAAACTCATCAATAGTGAGCTGCCCTAGCCTAAGTTCATGGAATTCTTTTGCTTTATCGTCATAATAACGTTCATTCAAATAACGACTTTTGAACTTAGTCTGAAAATCTTCCCAAGTAACTGTCTTTTCATCAATGGCATGCACCATTTTTGTCTCTTCCCACCATAGTGTAGCTTTTCCTTGTAGCTGGTACACAGCTAATCTAGCCTTCAGATTGCTCTCATATTCATAGACTTGGAAATACTTGATCATGTTCAGCAACCAAGCTTCAACATCCTCCTCCTTCTCCCCATCATAGGAGGGAGGTTTGATCTTTCTAAATTCTCCCTGCAACTCTCTTTTCTGCTTATGTTGATTTCTAGCTGCATCCTCATCCTCAGATTCATCCATCTTTCTTTTTCCAGAACCTTCCTGGCTGTTCCGGGAAGTTAGCTCTCTGATGAGATTTTCCTGCTCCTTACTGGCTGATGACAACATGTCATTTTGGCTTCTTAATTCAGCCAACTCTCGTTGCATCCTGTGCAACATAGCCAGTACCGGGGCATTGGGATCTGGAGTAGCGAACTCATCCCGTAGATCCACATAAATCCCTTCACCTTCAGCCATTTCAACTGTACACACTTACAACAAAGATTAGCAAATTTTATAACTTCAGAAAAAAACAAAATATGTAATAAGCAGTGAGCACAAAACGACAGCCCAATTTGTTGTAACTAGTGCTCCGATACCATTTGTAACACCTCCAGTTTTAGGGAATTTTTTTTTTTTTTTTCAAATATACTGATGCTTCCCCTCTGTTCACATGATTCTTGAATGGATGATTTCAGCATTCTAACTTTACTTTAAATCTCATCTATCATTTCTATTCTCATAGAATATTTAGAATGCACTGATATTCTAGATATCAGTGGTAGAATATATTCCATGTATACATACACTAAATATTCTCTCCTCTGTCTACAAGCAATGCACCCCACCTATATTCCTATATATATATATATATATATAACCATGGTTCATATGGATATACATCCCATCCAATAACCTCTCCTAGCCCCTTATGCATTCAACTTTGATATTTGTGAATTCCCTATATACTACATACATATATTGGTGTATCCACATATATATGGGGTTAATGTTCGTAATACTCATATATATATATTCATCACATATACTATTTGTATATATAGCTTTTTGCACTATCCCTTTAAAGAGCACATGTATAGCACTTTATAGTATATATAATATACATGGGTCCAAAGCTTTTTATATAACAAATCTTGCATACCAAAATTTTTTCCAATATTAATCGAGGAGCATTTATATATAACTATAGCGCATCTATCTTTTTATATGCATCTTATGTATTTCCCAACCCCTTTTATATCATTTATGGGGTCCCTACGCGTGGGAGCGCTACCATATTTTGCATGTAAATAAAATAAACCCCCCCCCTTAATACCGGTAACAGCAGGCTTGACCGCCATAGGGTTTCGGGATTTGTATTGTTGAATTTCCTTGTTGGTACGTGACTAACCCTAACTATAATTGTTTTACCACTCCTCATTACTCCGCAGACTGGTCGCGGTTTGGCGCCGATCGCATAGCCATGAATCGCAACGGACTGCTCGTCGACGTATCACTTCCGAGCCAAGTTACCGGACAAAGGTATAATACCATTCTTGCGTCGTTTAACCCAGCCCAAACTCGCCGTGGTTTTTTCACACGCAAGCATACCCAATTCGTACTAGTTAATATTCGTATACGCCGCCGAGCACCAGGTTCTGTGCGACTGGGTTGGCGTGTAACTTCTGGTGATAACATTTACCTGTTCTTGGTTGCAGGACATAACATTTCTCCCGTGGGAGAGAACAGCTAGCGGCGGCCTACGTTGTTCTATGCCCCTTAACTTCGACAGGTGGATTTTTTTGACTAGACATTCTGACGGTTCTAGCTTCTGAAAGCGCAGAGCCTCAGTATGATTTACTCAACACCTAGGTGCCTACAACTCTAACTCTACCCTGCGCCGAGTCATATCACCTCGTACCCTTCTAGTGAAGAGCTGCGTCCGTTCAATCACCCTCGGGATTTGCTGAGGTTATCGGGCAAAGAAATTAGGGTTCCGGGAGCGCTTTAACTTGGAGTTTCTGTTATCAAGCTATTTACCGGAGGGTTCAGGTTCAGTCTTGCTGAAAAGCTGCAGACCTAACATTTCCTCTGATCTTTTCGCCTTATATTACTTACGATTGTAAGATCGTCCCATTGCCTTCTATTGTTCTTTGTTGTTGTTTTTGTTTGATACTCAGTACTAAGACTGTTAAAATAGATTTCGCAGAGAGACTGTAGATTAGCGTAGCAATCGGTCTCCTCAAAATAGAGCTTTAGCCGGTCCTCTTTGGCCGCGTTCTAGTTCTCTATGAGTTCGGTTCAGTGTATTTGGGTTCAGTGAATTTCCACCTTAGTGTTTATTACATTTCCATGCGGCCACTGTCAAACTCAGATATATTTCTATGCGGTCATGCCTATTACGGGTTTATTTTTTTCCAGGTTCCTCAGATACCAGTAGGTTTCATACGAGGTAGGGTGTCGAATGTGTGATTTCGGTCGTCCTCCTCTCTGAACAACATCTCCACGCTTTTCTTTCTATGATTTTTCCTGTGGATGGCACACCCTCAGCGCGTGGATCATGATACGCTGAATTTGGGAGGGTTACCGCACCCTCAGACGTAGAAAGATCTGTTACTTAGGTTGCATGCAGATCCACACTAGCCGAAATCAGGTTTTCGACCATTACTGTGGATGTATTGTTTCCTAGTTTGATTTCCATATCCCTTTACTGGGAGATGCCGCAGCCTTCTTTATATTGGCTTGACCGAGAAGTTTTTCTTTTGTTATTGAAATCCTTTCTACAGTTACGAAGTAATGATAATCGCACAAAATGCATTCGGACTCGTTATCATTTGTGGAGAAATCCCTTACAACTAACCTTTCTCTGAACCTATGTTAAAAGGGCTATTGGTTTCCTGTTTTATTTCTCTGTACACATTGCAATAGGATTTCAACGAACTAGGGTTAGCTCTCGGTATCAAATGCACGGTAAAACCTAACCGCGCTACCGTAGGTTGTCTACATGTTTGTTTCAATTAGCGAACGGAATTATTCATATACTTCCTGTTAGCCTCTTTGCGTTGGGTCGCCACCTATTTGTTTTTTTTTATATATATATAGTTCGCAGTTATATGATTGGCATTTAAAAAAATTCGTATTTATAACTCTTGTTTGACCTTTACTTTATTTATATACATATATTAATCTAAGGTCGGACGAGCTCTTATATAGCTCTCGGCGCCATCAGGGTTATGTATTTGTTATTTTATGTTCACACCAATACCTTTATCATGACCCTATGTTGAGGTTAAGCCTTCGCTTTTTATTTCACTTATATATCAGAGTTTAAAAAATAGATGTAAAGATCATATGCGCATTCAAATGTTTTAATACTATTTCACCCTTACATATAGTTAGTGTTAGGCCGATCTAAGTATTCATTTGTGCTTGAATGAAGATACTTAGCTCTAAATGAAATCCTTGGGTATGGTAATGGATTCAAAGACTCATGATAGATGTAGATTTATTTTGTGGTGTAATGAGAATACAAAATACATTCTAGAGTCCTTACTCATAATTTCGATTTTTCTTTTGAAGTACACCTTTATGCATCCAATAATGCTTGGCTAGAGGACCTTAATTATCAATTCAATCCTTTGCTATGATAATTATTTTTCTATGTTACAGTTTTGTCAAGGGGTAAGAATATAGTTTAGATATGAAATCCACACCCTTATAAATGATACCATGTTCATCTAGAATATAATTACTCTTTTTCCAGCACCATTATAATTGTTAGAATGCTCATATATACAGTCTATAAATGTTATAAGTGTTAGAATGCTCATATTTACAATTTATACTCTAATATCTTGCTTTCTTCCTTTCTGCTACATATCATGTATATATTTCAGTAATACTATAATGTTTCTCTAGCATACACATAAGTATATCATATCATTTTTGTGTCTACATGGGCATAACAAAAATTAATCATCGGTAGAGGCCAAGTAACTTCAGATTTAAACCGACCTTGGTTTAGAGATTCTGGGGTTTCTACTCTATGGATTTGCTGGTCTACAACTAGACAAAATCTGAAAGGTGATTACCTTAAGATGGATTCTGTTAAATGTAGTACCAAAATTCCTCATTGTCATAAAATTAAATTTTATATGTAGCCAATTCATACTGTAATAAGACATAGTAACAAGAATTTCAGAACATACCACACAATCCGAAAAATGACCAACTCTCAACTCAGAGTCCTCTTGTCTCCCGTGACTCACCCCAGCAGATCACCTCCTCAGAAATCGTATCAACCTCCTCGATCTCACTTAGAGCAAATTTTGCTGCTTCATATTTCCCAAAAGCATGTTTCTAATTCTGCGTCCAGAATAGCAGGATGCTTTCTTTCCTGTTTAGCCTAGGCTTCCCATTTTGGGACTCTTTAAAGCTGTTTTAAGCTTTTCCTCAGCTTTTCCAGCTTTTTTCACCTCTTCCCAACTACTTTCCTCTTCATTGGGGAAATTTAGATTCCTCCTCAAATCTAAATTAATTTCTTTCAAGGATTTTTGAAAGCTTTTTGGGGATTTGATGCCTTATCCATCCTCATGGATTTTGGCAAGTGATCTCAATTCTCTTTTTTGGTCAAAATGCACAATCATTTTATTTATTTCCTCAAATAAAATATGCCAATACATTCACACCATAGTCATCCCTTGGGGTCCACCCCCTTAGGATTTTAAAAATTCAAATGTCTAACTTTTAAAATTCAACACACAATTTAAAGGCATCAAGATATTTCTTTAGCTGCCTTTCCATCATTATTCCGAAGCAGCAAGAGGATCTAATGCTGGGGACTAGTCATCAGTGGGATAGGCTAATGAGGGATTCAGGCATACATATCCGAAGAGAAGCAAAAAGGATATTACAACAGCTAGAGAATCCTCGGCATAGGAGGGATAGGCAATTCATGACTCGCCACCCATCGTATCAACAACAGCTAATGGAGAGGGTGGGTAATTCAGTTACCCGACTTCAATGAGAGGTACGGATCGTGTGGTGGTCGCAGCAAGCTTTCCATCTATTCCAGCTAGAGCAGTAGTACTAAAAGGTCGGGTTGGACCGGTTGGTGGATATTCCCTTCAATCGGTAGGGGAAGGAGATGACAGATTCATATCAAATGTTGAGGGAAGGGCATCCATTTACGGCGTGGGATAGAGCGTAGTGAAAGCTGCTAGATCGTATCCCATCTCAGTTGGGGATCGGTTTGCGACAAGGGATGCATAAGGTACTGCGGGAAAATAGAAGATGGCTAGAATGAGAGGAGCATCGAATCGAGATTAGTCCAACACTTATGGGTCAGGGGTATTGGTTCGTGATATGCCAGTGCGTAATGGTAAAGCACCAGTGCGTAATAGTCGCAAAGCACTAATTTTTTAGCCTTAATTTTTTTTTATATAATGCTATTCCAATGCATGTGGGTTCTAGCACACCGGTGCTCTTAGAGAAGAATGTAGCGACTCATTTCTGTTTTTGTGTAGTGTTTTATGATGCACCAGTGCAGAAGAGTATTTATGCCCTGGTGCATTACAGCAATTGGATGCCCCAGTGGTGTGTGTACTTCGTGCATGTTGTCCAGTGTGCTAATGTTCGATGCGCACCGGTGCGTTCTATGTTATCGTGCTAATTGCCTGGCTTTTTTGGCACGCATTTTATGATGCACCGGTGCGGTTTCTGTCTATCGCACTAGGTGGTTTTGGTGTTGGCGTTGTTTTTTGTAATGCGCCGAGGAAGACGAGTTCTGAGGCATCGGTGCTCTATTATATTATGATGCACCGGGTAGGTGTGTATGGAGTGCACAATGTCTAATGTGCCAATGATTTTGTCTGCACTGGTGCATTCTTTTTTTTACAGCACCGGGGCGGGTTTTAACGATAAGAGCACTGATAGGAAAACATCCACAAAACCCTCTGCCCGCCAACCTCTTCTACTAACCTCTGATAGAAACACATGTATGGGGTATTTTTATTTGTGGTTCCTCAAAAACATCCGCTAGAGGGTCTTTTCCTTGTAGTGACTCTACTCTAGCCTACTAGGCTACTATAGCCTAGCCTAGCCTAGCCTAGTGTAGCCTACTATAACCTAACATAGCTTAG
Organism: Pinus albicaulis; assembly: GCA_034641835.2. NCBI lineage: Eukaryota > Viridiplantae > Streptophyta > Pinopsida > Pinales > Pinaceae > Pinus > Pinus albicaulis. The sequence goes on from JAXQQM020063022.1 coordinate 78,532, forward strand.
TGTACTAGCCTACTCTACCCTAGCCTACTCTTGCCTACTAACCTAATCTAGCCTAGCCTAGCCTAGCCCACTTTACTTTAGCCAATAGTAGTCTAGCCTATTCTACTATTACTCTAGCCTAGCCTAGCCTACTCTATCCTAACTTAGCCTACTCTAGCCTAGCCTAGTCTAGTCTAACCTACTCTAGCCTAGTCTACTCTAGTCTAACCTACTCTGGCTTAGCCTATCTTAGCTTACTCTACTCTAGCCTAGTCTAACCTACTTTAGCTTACTCAGTCTATCCTATCTTAGTCTACTCTATTCTATTCTAGTTTATTCTAGTCTATCCTAGACTACTCTAACCTAAGCTAGCTTAGCCTAACCTACCCTAGCCTACTAAATTTATAAAAGTTTATATATGTACATATTGTAGTTAACACAATTAGTAAAACATTTTTTCAAAATCAATCTTAAAAAAAATTACATATAATTTTATTTTAATATATATATATATATATATATATATATGTTATATTATATAATTCAACCAATTTTTCATTATACATTATCTTATTTTTAATTAAACCTTATAAAAATTTATAGAAATTTATATAGATATTGTAATTGACACATATTCAAAATCAAATTTTAAAAATATTAATATTTAAAATTAAATTCTACAATGAAAATTTAAATATAAAAGTAGTGTCACTTTATATTAGATAAATTCAAACATTTTTCAATCTATTATTTTAATCAAACAAATAGACTATATTACATTATCAATAAAATATAATATAAAATTTAATAATATATTAACTATTTAAATTTCAAAATCATTTGAAAAATAAATTAAATTAAATAATATTAATAAAGAAATAATTTAAAAATTAAGATACATAATATTAATAATAAAAATTAAAAATAAATTATAATTAATGATATTAATGAGCAATTTAGAAAATGTATAAGTGCAATTCAAAATCTTTTTGATAATATTATTTAATATAAAACAACATCGTTCTAGAGATCGGATTTAATTATAAGAGAAGGGAGACACTCAAAATTAGATTTTGAAAGCACATATTACACAAGTAAATTTTATAACTCACACCAAAGTGCATTTAATTTAAATAAAGCTAAAGTATGGCTGAATTAAGTGGTACACCACATTACAGTAGTGGAGAAATCAAAATTTGAACCCATTGGAAAGTTTAAAGTAAATTACAATGATTTAATAAGCGTGGCATATTGGATGGAATAATCTGAATAGAATGGAATAGAGATTGAATGAGTAGGGAGGAAAGATTCATGATCAACAGAAAACCTAGAGATAACGGTTATTTATGGTGATGAATGTTTCTTGTTTATTATATGCTAGGTTCGAAATCCTAAGGATGGAGTACTCAGAACGGTCGAAATCCGAAAGTGGAGTAAGAAGAAGGAAGTTATATGACTGAGCTGCTATGCCCACAGTTTCTTAAGGTAAAAAAAGAAAGTCACTGACAAAGGTTGATCGTTATAAAGAGTGTCAAATATTGATCGTTATAAATAGTGAATTTGACGAGAAGTCAGCCTCCAAGGACTAGCACTCTCCAGCTAACTTGCCGCTATTTGGGGTATTGTCAGACATTGTTAGTTAAATAAGCCGTAGTTTAGCTAGATTGTTTTTTTGTCATGGAAATTCTGTTAAGATTTTAAGAAAATCTGGCAGGGATTTTTGTAAATCCAAGTTATAGCTATCAAACTTCAATATTTTAGGTGTCCTAGAGGTCTTTAATGGTGTTGAATCCATTTCCACTATCAAAAACATGATTCAAACACTGCTACTACAAGATTTCTTTAAAAAATTACTGGCCATCCTAGAAATTCGTCTGCCTCCTTAAACAACTCCATTAAATAATATGATAAAATTGTTTTTGTAGCGATAAACCCAAAAAAAAAAAAATTAACCACTCATTCCCTACTCATAATCATATAAGCTTGTGATGGTATGTAGCACTACTTTTAGTGCTAAGTCTGGGATAGTTTAGATATCAACTTTCCCACTTTCTGTTCCTTTCTGTGCCCCTCGACACAACCTTTCCATTATTATGGACATAATCTCCATGCCAGGACGGGTGCTAGTTAGGATCGGTGCTGGTCCCCTCGGTGACAATCCTGTGATAAAGTAGACGTCAGAAACATCAGTCTCAAGTTCCTGATCTCGAAGGATGAACTTTTACTGATGCTCATCCCATATGTTGATCTAATATTGTAGCAGCTCCAATTGAGCATGGAGACACGGTGTCAAGAAGAACTTTTTCAGTCCACGCCTCTGAGAACTTCCATGCATATCTCATTCCCCATGGCAAGCTCATCCTCTTCATCGTGTTCCAGTTCTTTCCATTCGATCACCTTTTTGCCGCTTTCTATTTGCAAACACATTCATATGAATAGTATTAGCCATTTTTGAAGTTTGGATTTGTGAATAATTGCAGTATTTGACTTGCATTTTGCACAAAAAATTGTTTGCGCTGTTGGCGTGCCCTAGTGTAGAAAATTGGGCGATTGACGCAACTCCATGCCCAAAACCGGCGTTAACTGTCGTGCCCTAATATTCACATTTCCTCCCCCAGAATTCAAAATTGGAAGTTGTAGGTAGTAAGAAGTGACTTAAAATGAAGGGAGACCTCTCAGCTCTTACTTGGAACTGACAGATTTGAGATTGGTCTGCTGCATTGTTCGTTATCGTCGCTCCAAAATCACACTATAAAATGGGTAAGTATTGCTCCACAAGAGGTAAAAAGTGAAAGGTAATTATTTTTTGCCATTTTTGGCATTTTATAACTTTTTACAACCCTAATTAGGTTTTAAGACATGTTTTTAGATTATTTTAGTATATTATTTTCGAGAAATGTGTTTTACACGTGTCTCTTGTGCCGCAACAAGTTTCAGGACATAGTGATGGAGTAACGAGTTAAGTTTTATACTTTTTCAGACTCGGTAAAAACACAAAAAGTCACTACTGGAGTCATCTTTCAGCTCTTTTCTGACTCTCTAAAATTGAAAATATTGCAGAGACTTTTGTCATTTTGAACTCGTTAAATGGCTGTGAAGCAATATGTACCCAGTATATGTTTACCCCTTTTTCGGGCGGCAACTAAGAGGTTATTTTAGATATTTTTTTCTACCTTTTCAAATCTGAGAGACTATTTACGAAAAGGGCCATGATGGAGTTTTATTTTCTGCCTTCTTTTCAAACTCTCTAATCATGAAAAGATGTCGAGTTCTCACTTTTTCAAACTCGTTAAACCATGATGACATCAGATTTCGTCACCATGATGTTACTCGAGTTCCTCCTTCCTAGAGCTCGTAAAATGTACTAGGATGGATTTGTCCAAAGCAAAAAATTACAACACAAGAATATGTTATCCCCTTCAAGCTTGTTTTAAAGAAATAATTGGGGTACTTACCAGAAATGGTGGGGCAAAATGTAACCAAGTTTTAGTTATGTTGGTAGTATGTCGCTCTTGAACATGGCACTTGTCTACATTCGTGTCGAGTTCGGGACATTTAATTTCATCATTTTTTACTCCATTGGATTTGGTAATCTCTGTTGACCTCTCATATAGTCTTTTCCATGTCAACATGAAATCAGATCCTTTGATGTCAAATACTGCGAAATCCGGTGTCGTGCTGCTCATATGTTCAAGAGAAGCTTGCCTCTGCAGTTTTCAACCTCCCTCTATTTCTCTGTTGAACCTATTTCATCATCATATTTCTTTGTCTCATATCGATGATGTGAGAAACATTATGGCCCACCTTAGATCAGGTCACATCCTGTTCACTTCAACTCATTATTTAGAAATTTGATCTAGAGACTCTCTTTTGGTACCTTGGAGCCTGCATGCCTCAATGGCAGGTTCTTCGCATTCGACGCAAGGTCCACATCATTGGCCTTCGATCGAGTGATTCTATGGATGTTCGACACGAGATCACTGTTCAAATTCCATGGATTGTACCGGTTGTACCTTGAGAGCCATTTTCATTATTGGTGGTTTCTCTCATGCCTGTTAACAAATTTCATCATTGGTTGGTAATCAGGTGATTTTCTTGCATGTTTGACTTCAGCTCATATATTCGCATACTTGAATTTGTACTTGTTTGGGTCGAGATGGAGCGCAAGACCCTGGATTTTGTCTGATAAAATCCAGGTTGTGAATTTTGGTAGATTATCATGACTTATTTGCATAACTCTTTTGATTGGATGGATGCGACCATACCCGAGTATATTTGTTGATCCTTACTGCTGGATGTTGCATCCATAACTTGTATGCCAGTTTTTTTTATATACTCTATTATGGATGGCTGCACCCATACCACATGTTCATGTATCAGAGATATCAGTTGTATTCATAATTTAAGGTTATCAGACAACGGTGTTTGGTTCGAATGTGTTCTCATAAATTATTTCGCCCCTCCCTCTCCCTCAGACCTTATGCTTTAAGTGGCATCTGTTACATAGAATTTTGTCACTTTCTCTGAAATCCCCATCTCACCCATTGGAGGGTCATTTCCGTGATCAATAAGCAGTGTCATGCCTTGCAAAGATCATCATTATATCCCTTTACATGAGAGTAATATTCCTTCTGTTGACAATTCCCTGAGCAGAGACTCAAAAACCCTTCTTTTTTCCTTGGTGGGGGTATTTAGTTATGCCCTCACGCCAAAGAGGAAGACTAACACTTGGCCCCATGCTAGCTAGCGCTCTGTCCTAGCTTTCCACCCATGCCAAGCTGTTTATGGAATGTTTTTTAAAATCAGAGCCAGAGATTCCACTCCAAGCACCTCGAGGATGAGTCATTGGGAGTGGTTGAATTGAAAAACCATGGAATCCCTCCTTTATTTTATGGTTTCCACCTCTTATGGCAACTCCCTAAAGGATACGCCTCCCTCCCACCTTTGTAGGGATCCTAACCTCCTCCTTTTCCTCTATAAAAAGAAGCTATCTCTCTTTGCACAAGCTAGCTGAACAATTGAAGAGATGAACTTGGAGAATTAAACATACTATAGTAGAATACTGGAGAGATAGAATAAGAAGGAATTACGTTGAGAGAGCTTGAGTCCATGTCTTTTGAGACAGCTTGAGTCCATGCCTTTATCCCGTCCGAATTCCCTGACGAGCATCTGAGACGCACTCCGACTGAACCCCGTTGGAGGAGATTGTGACGTCAAAGCATTGGTTGTAACTCTTGCTTCTATCAATACATACACGTGACTATTGTTTGGTTCCCATTTTGTATTATGTTAGACGTTTAATGAAATATTGTTAGCCCTCTTTGACTGGCTAGTAGTTATGACTGAAATTATTATTTTGTATGTTGTTCTTGTTTTTTTTCTATGTGTAGGTTTCCTAGCATGACTGTGAAAGGATCATGACTTACAAAGACAAGAGCGAGAGGCCACCACCACTACATCAACGACGACAACGTTGGAATCCCGCTAGGTCGATTTACCGTGTTCTCTTTTCATTCAATAATTAGGAATCAACACTCTAACATGTCTCTTTGTTTCTAGACCCACTCTAGGGCTAGAGGGATCGTCTCTGTCCGTAGAGAGGATTTACCAGCATAACAGTTGCTGAAGGAGAATACTTTGCAGAGAGCCATGGAAAAATTGAAATTTCTTTGGTCTGAATCTGTGTAAATGAAACAAATATAAAAAGAGATAATACAGGTTTGAAATAGGGTTTTAAAATGGGAATTGAGGGTAATTAATAGAATTGTTGCCGTTTTTTAGTGTAGCCTTTATTAAAATTCATATTTTGGCAGGGAAAATGTTAATGGCCAATGTCTATATGACTGTTGGCAAGAGATTTGAAATCTGATGGTCAAGTGACGTGGACAATGTGATGGGTGGCATGGTGAGGACAGAGTGGGAGAAAACTGGCAGAAATGAAATTGGAAGGTGGTATTTGTGGGGGTAGAAGTGGTAAGTGGTAAAGCGAGGAGACCCCCTAAAAACCCTATGGAGAAACAATGTTAGCTCAGGTGGTTCCATGCTAAACACATTTCTCCCCCCACCCCCGCTTTTGGTATGTCATGAAAGCTTGCGAGGGTTGGTGTAGAACATCCTCTCACGTAATTTATGTGGGTGGGGATGATCTTGACCATCTGAAAGTACAAATAATTTATTAAAAAAGACAAAGTGTCACATCAAAATTTTTATTTTAAACTTAAAAAAAATAAAATAAATTTTGACAATTGGCAACATTTGAACTTGTGCGCCTCTTTGGGGATTTAATTTTCATTTTTATTTTTATTCATTCCAATTTATTTTCATTTTTATTTCCATTTTCTTTTCTATTTTCTATTTTTTTCTAATTTTCTTTTATTTTTTATTTTTTTCTTTCTTTTTTTCTTTCTTTCTTTTGGGCATACTCTACTGTATCCTTGCCTTTCCTAGCCTAGAATACCATAACTTAGCTTATTTTACCCTATCCTAGCCTCCTCTACCCTAGCTTAAATTAACCTACTCTACTCTAGCCTACTAGGCTACTCTAGCCTAGCCTAGCCTAGCCTAGCCTACCTTAGCCTACTCTATCTTATCCTATCATAGTCTATAATTTCCTAGCCTACTGTACTCTAGCCTATCCTAGCCTAGCCTACTCTACCTCAACTCAGTTTAGCCTACTATAGCCTTGCCTAGCTTACTCTACCTTATCTTAGCTTAGCCTACTCTAGCCTATTCTAGCGTACTATAGCCTAGCCTAACTGAATGTAACCTAAATTAGCTTAGCTTAGCCTACTATATTCTAGCATACTAATCTTCTCTAGCATACTAAGATACTCTAGCCTAGCCTACCTTAGCCTACTCTACCCTATCCTATCCTAGTCTACTCTATCCTAGCCTACTCTACTCTATTCTAGCCTACTATAGCCTAGCCTAGTCTATTCTAGCCTAGCCTAGCCTTGCCTAGCCTACTCTATCCTATCCTAGCCTAGTGTACTCTATCCTATCTTATCTTAGTCTACTATGTCCTAGCCTACCGTAGCCTACTCTAGCCTAGCCTACTCTAGCCTAGCCTATTCTATCATAGCCTAGTCTAGCATATCCTAGTCTAGCCTAGCATAGCCTACTCTATTGTAACCTACTCTAGCCTAACCTAGTCTAGCCCATTCTACTCTAGCATAACATAGCCTACTCTAGCCTAGCCTATTATAGTTTAACCTATACTAACCTAGCCTAGGTTAGCTTACTTTACTCTAACCTAGTAGACTACTATAGGATATCCTAACCTAATTTACACTATTCTAGTCTAACCTACTCTATCCTAGCCTACTCTTATCTAGCCTACCTTAGACTACTCTATCATAACCTATCCTAGCCTACTCTACTCTAACCCAATCAAGCCTTATGTAGCCCACCCTAGCCTACTCTAGTTTAGTCTACTCTAGCCTAGCCTAGCCTAACATAACCTACTTTGTCTTAGCCTAGTCCACACCATCCTAGCCTAGCCTTGTGTACTTTGTCCCAGCCTAGCCTACTCTACTTTGTCCTAGCTTAGTCTACTCTGTCCTAACCTAGCCTAGCCTAGCCTAGCCTAGTCTTTCCTAGCTTAGCCTACTCTAACCTACTAGCCTACTCTACTGTACCCCACTAACCTACTCTAGTGTATCCTAGCTTAGCCTAGCCTAACCTACTCTAGCCTACTCTAACTTATCCTATTTTAGCCTATCCTATTCTACCCTTACTCTAGCCTAAGCTAGCATATTCTATCCTACTCTAGCATAACTTTGCCTACTCTAGCCTAGCCTATTATAGTCTAGCATATTCTAGACTATCCTAGATTAGGTTACTCTACTTTAGCCTAGTAGACTACTCTACGCTAGCTTAACCTACTTTAGCCTACTCTAGTCTACCCTACTCTAGCCTAGCCTGGCTTAGCCTACTCTACTCTAGCCCTAATAGCTTAGCCTACCCTTAGCCTACTCGAGCTCATTCAAGTTAGCCTACTATATTCTATCCTATCCTACCGTAGCCTACCTTAACCTATTCTATTGTGTCCTATCCTATCCTACTCTACCATAACTTAGCTTAGCCTACTCTATCCCACTAGCCCTACTCTAGCCCACTAACCATACTCTAGTCTTACCTAGCATAATCTACTCTAGCCCTCTAACCTACTCTAGTCTAGTCTAGCCTACTCTAGCCTAGTCTACTCTATCCTAGCCTAGCATACTCTACCCTACTGTAGCCTATCTTAGCTTAGCCTATTCTACTCTAGCCTACTAGGCTACTCTAGCCTAGCCTACCTTTTCTACTCTATCCCATCCTATCCTAGTCTAGCCTTTCCTAGCCTAACAACACCTACACTAGCCTATCCTAGCCTAGCTTGGCCTAGCCTAGCTTAACTTAGCCTACTCTACTCTAGCCTATGCTAGCTTAGCCTAGCCTAGGCTAAGGGCCTACGCTAGCCTTCCTTAGCCTACTCTGTCTTGTCCTATCTTAGTCTAGTGTATCCTAACCTAGTCTACTCTACTCTAGCCTAGCCTAGCCTCCCCTACTACTCTAGTCTTACCTAGCCTAATGTACCCTAACATAGCTTAGCCTACTCTAACCCACTAACCTAATCTAGCCTAGCCTAGCCTGGCCTAAGCTAGCATAGTCTACTCTAGCTTAGCATAGCATACTCTAGCCTACTCTAGCCTAGCCTACACTAGCCTAGCCTACCTTCTCTACTCTATCCTATCCTATCCTAGTTTAGCCTCTCCTAGCCTACTCTATTATATCCTAGCAATGCCTACACTAGCCTAGCCTAGCCCACTCTATCCTAGCCTAGACTAGCCTACTCTATCCTAGACTAGCCTAGCTTACTCTAACCTAGCATAACCTAGATTGGTCTATCTTTTCTTAGCCTAGTCTACTTTTTCCTAGCCTAACCTAGTACACTTTCTCCTAGTCTAGCATAGCCTACTCTAGCCTAGCCTCCTAACCTACTCTAGTGTAGTATACCCTAGCCTAGCCCACTCTACTCTAGCCTAGTCTAGTCTAGCCTATCTTGTTCTACTCTTACTCTAGCCTAACCTAGCCTACTCTATCCTACTCTAGTCTATCATAGCCTACTCTAGCTTAGCCTATTGTAGTCTAAACTACTCTAGCATAGCCTAACATAGCTTACTCTACTCTAGCCTAGTAGACCACTCTAGGCAAGCCTAACCTACCTTAGCCTACTTTAGCCTATTCTAGTCTAATCTACTCTAACCTAGCATATTCTAGTATAACCTACTATATCCTAGACTTGCTTAGCCTACTCTATTATAGCTTACTAGGCTACTCTAGCCTAACCTAGCCTACATTAGCCTACTCTATCATATCCTATCATAGTCTAGCCTATCCTGGCCTACTCTACTCTAGCCTTGCCTAACCTACTCTACTCTAGCCTAGCTTACTCTAGCCTAGCCTAGCCTAGCCTAACTTACTCTACTCTAGCCTAGCCTACTCTACTCTAGCCTGCCCCACCGAACTCTACCATAGCCTAGCCTATCTAAGCCTAGATTAGCATACTCTACTCTAGCCTAGCCTAGCCTAGCCTAAGCTACCTTGGCTTACTCTATCATATCCTATTCTAGTCTAGTGTACTCTACTCTAACCAAGCCTAGCTTACTTAGCCCTAGCTTACCATACCCTATTATAGTCCTTCCTATCCTACTCTACCCTAGCTTAGGTTGTCCTATTCTAGCGAGCCTAGCTTACTCTAGCCTAATCTAGTCTAGCCTAGCCTATCCCAACCTACTCTAGCTTAGCCTAGCCTATTCTACCCTTTCTTAACTTAGCCTACACTACTCTAGCCCACTCTACCCTAGCTTACCGTAGCCCACTCTAGCCCACTAGCCTACTCTAGCCTTTCCTAGCCTACTCTAGCCCACTAGCCTACTCTAGCCTTTCCTAGCCTACTCTAGCCCACTAGCCTACTCTATCCTTTCCTAGCCTACTCTAGCCCACTAGCCTACTCTAGCCTTTCCTAGCCTACTCTTCTCTAGCTTAGGTTACCCTACCCTAGCCCACTAGCCTACTCTAGCCTAGCCTAGCCTACTCTAGCCTAACCTAACATAGCCTACTCTAGCTTAGCATAGCCTACTCTACCCTAGCTTAGTTTAACCTACTCTAATCTAGCCTACTAGGCTATTCTAGCTTAGCCAACCCTAGCTTAACCTACCTTATTGTACTTTATCCTATTCTATTCTAGTCTATCCTATCCTAGCCTACTCTACTATAGCCTAACCTAGCCTACTCTACTCTAGCCTAGCATAGCCTACTCCAAAATAATCCAGCATACTCTAGGCTAGTCAAGCCTACTCTAGCCTACCTAGCTTAGCCTAGCCTACTTTGACCTAGAATAGCCTAGTCTACTCTTGCCTACCTAGCCTAGACTATTGTAGCCTAGCCTAACCTACTCTAGCCTAGCCTACTTTGTCCTATAATAACCTGGTCTACTTTGTCTTAGCCTACTCTGTCCTAGCCTAGGATAGCCTACTCTAGCCTAGCCTAACTTAGCCTATCATATTCTACTCTTACTTTAGCCTACCCTAACCTATTTTATCCTACTTTAGCCTACCCTACCCTAGCCTACCTTAGCTTACTCTATCATATCCTAGCCCACTATAGCCTATTGTATCCTAAGCTAGCCTATTCTAGCCCTTTAAATTTGTAAAAGTTTATATATATATACATATTGTAGTAGAGATCATTAATAAAAACATATATTCAAAATAAGTCCTAAAAAACATTTACCTACAATTTTATTTTATAATATATATTTAAATATAAAAACATTGTCATTTGATATTATATAATTCAACCATTTTTTCATTTTACATTATCTGAATTTTAATTAAATCCTACATAATTTTATATGAATTTATATAGATTTATAAATAGATGTTGTAGTTAACACATTTAGTAAAAGACATAAACAAAATCAATTTTAAAAAACATTTACATTTAAATTAAATTCTATAATGTAAATTTAAATATAGAAAAAGTGTCAATAGATAAATTCAAACATTTTTTCATTATATCATTTTAATTAAACAAATATAATATATTAATTATCAATATAGTATAATATAAAATTTAATAACATTAACAATCTAAATTTTAAAATCATTTTAAAAAATAAATTAAAATAAATAATATTACTAATTAAATAAATAAATTATATTAATTATCAATATAGTATAATATAAAACTTAATAATATTAGCTATCTAAATTTTAAAATCATTTAGAAAGATAAATTAAAGTAAATAATATTATTAAAAAATCATTTAAAAAATAAAATATATAATATTATTAAGAAAATAAATATAATAAAAATAATTTAAAATAAATTATATAAAAACAAAAAAACAAAATACAGTAATTAAAAATAAATTATATACTAACAAAAATAAAATAAAAATTTATATGATATTAATGAATCACATATTTAGTTTATATGTTATTAATGAATTTAGTTTATATGAAATCAATGAACAATATATTTAGAAAAAGATATAAAAAGACAATCCAAATTTTTTTAATAATGCTGTTAAATATAAATCAACATCATTAGAGAAATTAGATTTAATTATTAGAAAAGAGTAAATCTGAAAAATGGATATTGCAGCAATAGATTACACCAACTAATTTTTATAACTCATACCAAAATAGATTTAATTTAAATAAACCTAGACTAGCCAGCTTTATAACTCACACCAAGATGGATTTAATTTAAATAAAACTAAACTTTAGTCAGCGGTTGAATTAGGCGGTACACCAGAGTGCACTAGTGGAAAAAACACATTGGAATGTTTAAATATACATGCAGTTGAAACTAAGCTACAGTGATGAATAATCTGAACAGAATGGAATATAGAATGGATGAGCAGGGACTAAAGATTCATCATCAACAGAAAAACCGGAGATAAGGGTTATTTATGGTGACGAGGGTTTCTCTTTTACTCCCCAGGAAGGCGAAGAGGACGGATACCATTATTTTCTTTGTTCTTTTAAATTTTAGTTGGCAAGGAAAAGATGCTTTGGTTGAAATCCCGAGGGTGGAGTATTGAGAATATGGCAAAAAAACTATCTTAGTTTAGAGAATGTGAGATTTGGTTCCTACACATCATGTTTCTTCCATGTTTCTTCCATCCCTGAGGTACTAAGATGTATTGAAATTTGGTTCCTACATATCATGTGGTTCCATCCCTGCTGTACTAAGATGTATACCTCAGATGTATTGAAAACAAGATTGCAAATAATTATCTATTTTCAATAGTGAATAATTTTAGTGGCAGTTGGTAATACAATAAAAGCTATTTTATCGGAACTTATTTTATTTGATTAAAAGAAGAAAAATAAAAATAAAAATTATTGAATAAAATGTTTTTTAGAGATTTATGTTTATGGGATTTCTCTAGCTTATTTGATAATATTTCAAACTTCAGATAATTGAACCTCAAATAATTGATGATAAAAAGAAAGACAACCCAATAAAAGAAAATAGGGAAATTTTTTGAAAAGAAACTAATAGGTATTAAATTGAAGCAAACCACCTTATAATTAAATAACTAATAAATATTAATTTAGAAAAAATCAAATGAAAATCCAAAATAATATTCAGTAACACTATGAATACATCTCAATATAAATTCACATCATATATTTAACTATAAAAAACCTCCTTTTATATAACTACTTTTTAATTAACAAAATAAATTTATTTTATAATTATGCTACCAAAGTAAGAGCTGCAATTAAAATGATAAAGAAAAATCTAAATATACATTTTTTAAATTTAACTATCCTTAAATTAGCCATGTCATTTTTTTTATAATTATCATGTCAAACCTAACACTAAAATGACAAAAATGACCAAAGAAACAAATAAAAAACTATCAAAGAAAATAATTCAGAAACCTACCTAAAATAAATAAAGCTTTTGAGAAAGGAAGCTGGTCCACGCCAACGGCTAGCTGCATAGACCCAAAATGAAGAAACTCTGTCAAAATAAAAAAACAGAAACATTAGGATATTTATGTAACAAAATGAATTAATATAAATGACTGAATCTAACATAAAAATTGTTTAAATGGCAATTGGGTATATGAACTTAACCATGAAAGACAAATTAATCTCAATAAAAACTACAATAATTTAATAAGCATAAGCATGGAATGGGTGGTTAATTTGAACAATAACTATGCGATGAATTGATAACCCAGCTAAAAAGATCAATACAAAATAGTTTCAGAAAATAAAAATAAAATATCGTGTTCTATTAGACACATTGGAAGCTGATGCGGATGAAACTGCAACAATTAAAGGAGAAACTACATAGATTTAAGAAACAGGGAAAGTATGCGAGGAATACTATGAATATAATGGAATAACGATGGAACGAGTACGAGCTACAATAATGAAGGGAGAAACTAGGTCAAAAAAAATGGATGGATGGGATAATTTGAACAATAACGATGGGAGGATGATGGATAACCAATAGAAAATATTTTCAGAAAATTAGCAAAAACAAAAAGTCATAAGAAATCTTGATTGCTCAAGAAATTAAAATAAATGTACCTGTAATGACCTGCAGTAGATGATCGATACAGCCTCCTCCCCTGTCACATAGCACGGGCACAGACTCACTCATTGACCTCCTCCCCCGTCACATACCAGAAGCACAGACTCACTCATTGACAGACTTGGCACATGCATAGAGACAGACGCGCAAACACACAGACTCAGACTCCCAAGTACACAGACCAGACCAGGCATACATAGATAGAACCAGATTCGAGCAGACCAGAGATACATGACAAGGAGGAAATAAATGGGAAATTTCTGCAACTCTTCGATAGTTATAGTGTAGGGTTTTCTTCAACGGATATATTGGCCTCCTCCTCTTGAATAGCCGTTTCGGAGACAGATACCCTGAATTTAAAATTGGCCACATAAGGTTGGAAATATAACGTTCACAGTAATAAAAAGCTGGCATGCTTTTCTTTTCTTTAGTTTTGATTTATGCTTTTGGTTTTTCAGTTTGTTTCAATTATTATTTTGTATGATCTTAGTTTACCGTTATTTCTTAAATTTAGAATAAGTTTCCAATGACCTGAGATAATCTATTGATGGACCAACGCCGAACAGAAGCCAAAATTTTAAGACATTAGAAATGGAATGGTCAGACTGATTAAACCAGTTAGCTATGTTAGCGCTTCTTTAACGGATACATCATCCTCTTTTTCTTAAATAACCTTTAACACACAAATCTCATGTTTCTTCAACAAATGAGTGAATTTTTTAAAAATTAATCTCACTCTCTATTATTAACTATGCTTTTGTTGATTATTGGTAACTTTTATTTATTTTTTATTTTTTTTAAATAATAAGACACAATAGAAAGATATCTTTGTTTAGATATCGATAAGGTATTTCTATTTTGCATATTTTGTTGTAGGATTCTATATCCAGAAATTTCACAACAATATATACAACTTCTAATTTAACAGGATATATTGGTCTCTAAACTGTTTATCTTATATAGATATGTAATATGTTGGAATATAACGTTCAAAGTAATAAAAATCTACATGCTTTTCTTTTTTAGTTTGATTTATGCTTTTGGTTTTTTCTGTAGTTTGTTTCAACTATTATTTTGTATGATCTTAGTTTACGTTACTTTTTTAAATTTAGAATAAGTTTCAATGACACCTATTGATGGACCAATCACCAAGAGAAGCCAAATTTTAAGAGATTAAAAATGTAATATTTGATGTGTTGTTTAAACCGCTAGCTTTGCTAGCTTTTTTAACGGATATATCAGCCTCTTTTTCAAATAACCTTTTCACACACAAATCTTATGTTTTTTTCAACAAATGAGTGAATTTTTTAAAATTAATCTCCGTTTTTGTTGATTATTGGTAACTATTAATAAATAATAAGTAATAATATAAAGATATCTTTATTTAGATATCTCGTAAGGTATTTCTATTTTGCATATTTTGTGGTAGGATTCTATATCGAGACAATATATACAACTTTAATTTAATCGATATATTAATTTAACTGATCAATCAGCTTTTATATATATATATATATATATATATATATATATATATATATATATATATATATATTGACATTCTTTATTGAAAACCCATTTTCTAAATTTTGAAATTAGTTTACCACATTATTCATATAACAAAAAAAGGTTGGCAAAGTTTAATTTTAATTTCAATTTATGTTTTTTTGTTTTTCATTGTATTTTAATCTCTACATTTTTCTCTCTCTAGCATATCTCAATTATTGATGACGATTACTTTTTCAAATTACAAGTATAACCCAAAGTTGCTTAAATATTATGGATGGAAATTGTTTAAAATAACATAGATCACTTAGTGACTCTACTAAAGGATAAAGACAACTTCCCTAATGTGTTGGTGAGCGATTCCTTATTGAATTGAAAAGGCGATTCCTTATTGAATTGAAAAACTTATAGGTGACTCCACCGTTTGGGGATTTCATTGTATTATATATAGAGTTGATAATTGTCTTATGATGATGAGATTGATAAAGTAGATGATAGAGTAAGTATGTTAGATCTAAGATTTTTATGATCCATAATATAGAAAAAAATGCTTTGATTAATCACATTGTTAGATTAGATGACGTTCTAACTAGCTAATGTATTCACTTAGAACAAGGTGGAGAGACAATCGATCTCAAAAATAAATGAAGGATGTATCATTACCCACAAGTAACTGCTGAAGAATAAGGATGCTTATGCATCATTACAATTTTATTATCATAAATTTTTAAATTAAATAAACATCAATGAAACAAATAATTATTACATGATTAATAATTTAAAAGTAACAAGTTTTATTTTCAAATAAAAGGATGTGTGAAGAATAATCTTTTGATCATAAAATGTTCTACTCATCTCAAGTAAAAGGCTATGGTATGCATGAGGTAGTTACGTAATTTATCATCCAATGAGTTATTTTTGAGAAAGGATCATTGATATTAGATGATTTTCTTATGTGATGATCTACATAAATACTAAAACAAAAATAAAAAAGTCCATGCAATTTTTCCTTCATATGGATGTGAATTAAGTGAAGGTAAAGAGTTCACCTGAATTTAAAAATAACAATCAATTTGAATTTTCACATAATGAATATAACAAGGTTGTGAAGGAACTCTTGCAACCCGAAAAGTTTTAATGAATATAAAATAAATCTCTCAATCGAGAAATGTAATAATTTTTTGAACTAGATCTGTGATCCTAAAATATATTTAATATGCAGAAAAATCAGTAATCAAGGGAATATTATTCATCCCTCCGAAATCCACCAAGTGCATAATATGAGAGCATTGATGGACGCCATCTAGAATTTTTTTCTACAAATCCATAGAAAAATATATTAGATATTTTTATAATGTAGAAGTGTGTTAATACACAAAGGATGATTTAAATATTTTAACTGTATAGAATTTGATTGTGAAGAAAAAAATGTATGAGGAAGGAGGTTTCTACTATTTTTTTTTGTAATGTTCTTATGTGATTTGATATTGTATATAATATAAACTAGCAATTGCACTAAGCATGTTGCAAAAGAAACACTGTGAAGGGAATAGCATAGGAAAAAGTAGCCTAGAAGAAAAACATCAATCTCAAGTTCCTGATCTTGAAGGATGAAATTTTCTTGATCCTCATCCCATATGCTGATCAAATTTGTAATAGCTCCATTTGAGCATGGAGACATGGTGTCAAGAAGAACTTCTTCATTCCACAGTCTCTGAGAGCTTCCATGCTTCTCTCATTCCCCATGTCAAGCTCCTCCTCTTCGTCGTGTTCCCATTATTTCCATTCAATCACCATTTTTCTTCTTTCTACCTGCAAACACATTCATATGAATAGTATTAGCCATTTTTGAAGTTTGTATTTGTGAATAATTGGGGTATTTGACTTGAATTTTTTACAAAAAATTGTTTGCGCCGTTGGCTCAACTGCTTCCTAAACATTCGTGCTAATGGGTGTGCCCTGGTGTACAAAATTCGGTGATTGGCATGACTCCGTGCCCAAAACCCGCGCCAATCTTCGTGCCCTAATATTCACATTTCCTCCCCTAGAATTCAAAATTGGAGGTTGCAAGTAGTAAGAAGTGACTTAAAATGAAGGGAGAGATCTCAACTCTTACCTGGAACTAACGGATTTGAGATTGGTCTGCTGGATTGTTCACTATCATCACCGCAAAATCACGCTATAAAATGGGTAACTATTGCTCCACAAGAGGTAAAAAGTGAAAGGTAATTATTTTTTACCATTTTTGGCATTTTATAACTTTTTACAACCCTAATTAGGTTTTAAGACATATTTTTAAATTATTTTATTATATTATTCCGAAGAAATGGGTTTTACACATGTCTCTTGTGCAGCAATAGGTTTTAGGGCATAGTGATGGAGTAATGAGTTAAATTTTATACTTTTTCGGACTCGGTAAAAACATGAAAAAGTCACTAATGGAGTCATCTTTCAGCTCTTTTCTGAATCTCTAAAATTGAAAAGATTTCTGAGACTCATGTCGTTTCGAGCTCGTTAAATGACTATGAAGTGATATCTACCGAGTATACATTTACCCCTTTTTCATGCTGGGATAGATTATCTATGAAAAAATAATACCTTAGCCTATCGTGACTAAGAGGTTCTTTCAGATATTGTTTTCTACCTTTTCGGATCTGAGAGACTATTTACAAAAAAGGCCATGATGGAGTTTTCTTTTCTACCTTCTTTTCAAATTCTCTAAACATGAAAAGATGTTGAGTTCTCCCTTTGTCAGACTCGTTAAACCCTGATGACATCGGATTTCATCGCCATGATGTTACTCGAGTTCCTCCTTCCTAGGGCTCATAAAATGTACTAGGATGGATTTTTCTGAAGGACAAACTTACAGCACAAACATATGCTATCCCCTTCAAGCTTGTTTTAAAAAATAATTGGGGTACTCTCTAGAAATGGTGGGGGAAAATGTAACCAAGTTTTAGTTATGTTGGCAGTATGTCACTCTTGAACATGGCACTTGTATGCATTCATGTCTAGTTGGGGACATCTCATTTCATCATTTTTTCCTTAATGGGTTTGGGTAATCTCTTTTGACCTCTCATCTTCTCTTTTTCACGTCATCATGACCTCAGATCCTTTGATGTCAAATACTACCAAATCCAGTGTTGTGCTACTGATATGTTCAAGAGAAGTTTTCCTCTACAGTTTTCAACCTCCCTCTGATTCTCTGTTGGTCCTGTTTCATCATCATATTCCTCTGTCTCGTATCGATGATGTGGGAAACACTATGGCCTACCTTCGATCAGGTCACTTCCTGTCGACTTCATCTCATTATCCAAAAATTTGATCTAGAGACTCCCTTCTGGTACCTTGGAGCCTGCATGCCTCAATGGAAAATTCTTTGCATTTGATGCAAGGTCCACGTCATTGGCCTTTGATCGAGTGATTCTGCGAATGTTAGACACCAGACCACTGTTCACATTCCATGGATTGTACCGATTGTACCTTGAGATACATTGTCATTATTGGTAGTTTCTCTCGTGTCTGTTAACATCTTTCATCATTGGCTGGTAATCAGGTGATTTTATTGCATGTTTGACTTCAGCTCATATATTCGCATGCTTGAATTTGTACTTGTTTGGGTCGAGATGGAGCACAAGACCCTGGATTTAGTTTGGTAAAATCGAGGTTGCAAATTTTGGTAGATTATCATGACGTATTTGCATAACTCTTTTGATTGGATGGTTGCGACGATACTTGAGTCTATTTTTTTATCCTTACTGCTGGATGGTTGTGTCCATACCTCAGATCCCAATTTTTTTATATACTCTATTATGGATGGTTGTGCGCATACCACATGTTCATATATCAGAGATACCAGTTTTATTCATAATTTCAATTTTTCCAACAATGGTGTTTGGTTCGAATGCATTCTCATAAAGTATTTCACCCCTTCCTCTCCCTCGGACCTCATGCTTTAGAAGGCATCTGTTACACAAAAAATTTTCACTGTCCTTGCAATCCCCATCTGACCCATTGGAGGGTCATTTCCATGATCAATGATCAGTTTCATGCCTTGCAAAGATCATCATTGTATCCCTTTACATGAGAGTAATATTCCTTCTGTTGATAATTCCCTGAGTGGAGACTCAAAAACCCTTGTTTTTTCCTTAGTGCGGGTAGTCAATTATGCCCTCGCACCGAAGAGGAAGATTAACACTGGGCCCTGCACTAGCTGGTGCTCTATCCCAGTTTTCCACCCGCACCAGCTGGCACTCTGTCCCAGTTTTCCACTCGCGCCAAGCTGTTTATGGAATTTTTTTTTAAAATAGATGCGGAGATTCCACTCCAACCACCTTCAGGATGAGTCATTGGGAGTGGTTGAACTGAAAAACCATAGAATCCCTCCTTTAGTTTATGGCTTCCGCCTCTTATGGGAACTCTCTAAAGGATAGGCCTCCCTCCCACCTTTCTAGGGATCCTAACCTCCTCCTTTTCCTCTATAAAAAGAAGCTATCTCTCTTTGCACAAGTTAGCTGAACAACTGAAGAGATGAACTTGGAGAATTAAACATATTATAGAAGAAGAATGGAGAGATAGAATAATAAGGAATTACATTGAGAGATCTTGAGTCCATGTATTTTGAGAGAGCTTGAGTCCATGCCTCTATCCCATCTGAATTCCCTGACGAGTATCTAAGATGCGCTCCGATTGAACCCCGTTGGAGGAGACTGCGACGTCAAAGCATTAGTTGTAACTCTTCCTTCTATCAATACATACACGTGACTATTGTTTGGTTCCCATTTTTTATTATGTTAGATGTTTAATGTAATATGCTTAGCCCTCTTTGACTGGCTAGTAGTTATGAGGTAAATTATTATGTTGTATGTTGTTCTTATTTTTGTTCTATGTGTAAGTATCCTAGCATGACTGTGAAAGGATCGTGACTTGCCGAGATAGGAGCGAGAGGCCACCACCACTACAGCAACGACGACAACATTGGACTCCAGGTAGGTCTATCTACCGTGTCCTATTTTCATTCAATAATTAGGAATCAACACTCTAGCATGTCTCTTTGTTTCTAGACCCACTGTAGGGCTAGAGGGATCATATTTGTTCGCAGAGAGGATTTACCTACATAACAGCTGCTAAAGGAGAAAAATTTGTAGAGAGCGATGGCGAACTTGAAATTTATTTGGTCTGAACCTGCGTAAATGAAAAAAATATAAAAAAGAGATAATACGAGTTTGAAATAGGGTTTGAAAATGGGAATTGAGGGTAATTAACAAAATTGTTATCTTTTTTAGTGTAGCGTTTATTAAAATTCATATTTTGGTAGGGAAAATGTTAATGGCCAATGTCTATATGATTATTGGCAAGATATTTGAAATCTGATGGTCAAGTGACGTGGACAATGTGATGGGTGATGGGTGGCGTGGTGAGGACAGAGTAGGAAAAAATGGGCAGAAATGAAACTGGAAGGTGGTATTTGGGGGGGTAGGAGTGGGAAGGTGGTTTTTGGGGGGGTAGGAGTGGTAAGTGGTAAAGCGAGGAGACCCCCTGAAAACCCTATGGAGCAACAATGTTAGCTCAAGTGGTTCCATGGTAAAACACATTTCAACCACCCCCCTTCGTTAAGTCATGAAAGCTCGCAGGGGTTTCTGCAGAACATCCTCCACGTCGTTTATGTGGGCGGGGATGATCTCGACCATTCGAAAGTACAAAAAAATTATTAAAAATGAAAAAGTGTCACGTCAAAATTTTTATTTTAAACTTAAACAAAATAAAATAATTTTGACAATTGGTGACATCTGAACTAGCGTGCCTCTTTGGGGATTTTTTTTTATTTTCTATTTTTATTCATTACAATTTATTTTTATTTTTCTTTCCATTTTATTTTCTATTTTTTCCTTTTTCTATTTTTCTTTTATTTTTCTATTTTTTCTTTCTTTTATTGAACAAAAAAACAAAAAATGAAAAAATCATTTACAACATCCCACTACGAAAAATTATTAGATAATCACATTTTTATCAGTATATTTATAGCACCCTAACATATTCTAACCTACTCTACCCTAGCCTATCTTAGCCTACTCTAGCCTAGCCTTGCTTAGCCTACTCTATCCTAGTCGTGCTTAACCTACTCTAGCCTAGCCTAGCTTACCTTATTCTAGCCTAACCTATTCTATTCTAACCTTATCTAAGATAGCCTAGCTTAGCCTACTCTACTCTAGCCTACTAGGATGCTCTAGAATAACCTCACTTACTTTAGCCTACCATAGAAGAGCTTAACCTACTCTACTCTTTCCCACTAGCCTACTGTAGCCTAGCATATCCTAGCCTACTTTATCCTATCTCACCCTAGCTTACTCTAGCCTACTAGCCTACTCTACCCTAGCCTAGCCTCGCTTACTCTAGAATAGCCTAATCTAACCTATCCTTTCTACTATAACTTACTCTAGCGTGTCTTAGCCTACCCTTTCCTACTCTCACCTAACTTCGCCTACTCTAGCTTAACCTACTCTAGCCTAGCCTATTTTGGTCTAACCTACTCTAGCCTAGCCTATTCTAGTCTAACCTACTATAGCCTAGCCTATTGTGGACTAACCCACTCTATCCAATCCTAGCCTAGCCCTACCAGGCTAATCTAGCTTAGCCTATCCTAACCTAGGCTACGTTAGCCTACTTTATCCTATCCTATTTTAGTCTAGCGCATCCTAGAGTACTCTACTGTATCCTTGCCTTTCCTAGCCTAGTGTACCCTAGCTTAGCTTATTTTACCCTAGCCTAGCCTCCTCTACCCTAGCTTAAATTAACCTACTCTACTCTAGCCTACTAGGCTACTCTAGCCTAGCATACCCTAGCCTAGCCTACCTTAGCTATTCTATCTTATCCTATCATAGTCTAGAATTTCCTAGCCTACTCTACTCTAGCCTATCCTAGCCTAGCCTACTCTACCTCAACTTAGTTTAGCCTACTCTAGCCTATCCTAGCCTAGCCTACTCTACCTCAACTCAGTTTAGCCTACTTTAGCCGAGCCTAGCTTACTCTACCTTATCTTAGCTTAGCCTACTTTAGCCTATTCTAGCATAGTCTAGGCTAGTTTACTCTAGCCTAGCCTAACTAAACGTAACGTAGCTTAGCTTAGCTTAGCCTACTATATTCTAGCATACTAATCTACTCTAGCATACTAAGATATTCTAGCCTAGCCTACCTTAGCCTACTCTATCCTATCTTATCCTAGTCTACCCTATCCTAGCCTACTCTACTCTATTCTAGCCTACTATAGCCTAGCCTATTCTACTCTAGTTTAGTCTACTCTAGCCTATCCTAGCCTACTCTATCCTAGCCTAGCCTAGTATACTCTATCCTAGCTTAGCCTAGTCTACTATGTCCTAGCCTAGCATAGCCTACTCTAGCCTAGCCTAGCATAGCCTATTGTAGCCTAGCCTATTCTATCCTAGCCTAGTCTAGCATAGCCTAGTCTAGCATAGCCTAGTCTAGCCTAGCGTATCCTACTCTAGCCTACTAGCCTACTTTATAGTACCTTACTAACCTACTCTAGTGTAGCCTAGCATAGCCTACTCTACTGTAACCTACTCTAGCCTAACCTGTCTAGCCCATTTTATTCTACTCTTACTCTAGCCTATCCTAACCTCCTCTATCCTACTCTAGCATAAGTTAGCCTACTCTACCCTAGCCTATTATAGTTTAACCTATACTAACCTAGCCTAGGTTAGCTTACTCTACTCTAACCTAGTAGACTACTATAGGATATCCTAATTTATGTTTATGGGATTTCTCTAGCTTATTGGATAATATTTCAAACTTCACATAATTGAACCTGAAATAATTGATGATAAAAAGAAAGACAACCCAATAAAAAGAAATAGGGAAATTTTTAGAAAAGAAACTAACAAGGTATTAAATTGAAGAAACCACCTTATGATTAAATAACTAATAAATATTAATTTAGAAAATCAAATGAAAATCCAAAATAATATTCAATAACACTAAGTGAATACATCTCAATATAAATTCACATCATATATTTAACTATTAAAACCTCCTTTATATAGCTACTTTTTAATTAACAAAATAAATTTATTTTATAATTATGTTACCAAATAAGAGCTGCAATTAAAATGATAAAGAAAAATCTAACTATACATTTTTTAAATTTAACTATCCTTAAATTAGCCATGTCATTTTTTTTTGTAATTATCATGTCAAACCTAACACTAAAATGACAAAAGAAACAAATAAAAAACTATCAAAGAAAATAATTCAGAAACCTACCTAAAATAAATAAAGCTTTTGAGAAAGGAAGCTGGTCCATGCCAACGGCTAGCTGCATAAACCCCAAATGAAGAAACTCTGTCAAAATAAAAAAACAGAAACATTAGGATATTTATGTAACAAAATGATTTAATATAAATGACTGAATCTAACATTAAAAAAAATAAAAAAACAGAAACATAAGGATATTTATGTAACAAAATGATTTAATATAAATGACTGAATCTAACATAAAAAAAAATGGCAATTGGGTATATGAACTTAACCATGAAGACAAATTAATCTCAATAAAAACTACAATACTTTAATAAGCATAAGCATGGAATGGGTGGTTAATTTGAACAATAACTATGCGATGAATTGATAACCCAGCTAAAAAGATCAATACAAAATAGTTTCAGAAAAATAAAATAAAATATCGTGTTCTATTAGACACATTGGAAGCTGATGCGGATGAAACTGCAACAATTAAAGGAGAAACTACATAGATTTAAGAAACAGGGAAAGTATGCGAGGAATACTATTAATATAATGGAATAACGATGGAACGAGTACGAGCTACAATAATGAAGGGAGAAACTAGGCCAAAAAAAATGGATGGATGGGATAATTTGAACAATAAATATGGGAGGATGATGGATAACCAATAGAAAATATTTTCAGAAAATTAGCAAAAATAAAAGTCATAAGAAATCTTGATTGCTCAAGAAATTAAAATAAATGTACCTGTAATGACCTGCAGTAGATGATCGATACAGCCTCCTCCCCTGTCACATAGTACGGGCACAGACTCGCTCATTGACCTGCTCCCCCGTCACATACCAGAAGCACAGACTCACTCATTGACAGACTTGGTACATGCATAGAGACAGACGCGCAAACACACAGAGTCAGACTCCCAAGTACACAGACCAGACCAGGCATACATAGATAGACCAGATTCGAGCAGACCAGAGATACATGACAAGGAGGAAATAAATGGGAAATTTCTGGAACCTTCGATAGTAATATGTAGGGTTTTCTTCAACGGATATATTGGCCTCCTTTCTTGAATAGCCGTTTCAGAGACAGATACTCTGAATTTATAATTGGCCACGTAAGGTTGGAATTTAAACTTTAGTTTTGATTTATCTATTGATGGACCAACGCCGAACAGAAGCAAAAATTTTAAGACATTAGAAATGGAATGGTCAGACTGATTAAACCAGTTAGCTATGGTAGCGCTTCTTTAACGGATACATCATCCTCTTTTCTTAAATAACCTTTAACACACAAATCTCATGTTTCTTCAACAAATGAGTGAATTTTTAAAATTAATCTCACTCTATTTTTAACTATGCTTTTGTTGATTATTGGTAACTTTTTTTATTTTTTATTTTTTTTCAATAATAAGCACGATATAAAGATATCTTTATTTAGATATCGATAAGGTATTTCTATTTTGCATATTTTGTTGTAGGATTCTATATCCAGAAATTTCAGAACAACATATACAACTTCTAATTTAACGGATATATTGGCCTCTTAACTGAACAACTGTTTCTTTTATATAGATATGTAATATGTTGGAATATAACGTTCATAGTAATAAAAAGTTAGGCATGCTTTTCTTTTTTTAGTTTGGATTTATGCTTTTGGTTTTTCAGTTTGTTTCAACTATTATTTTGTATGATCTTAGTTTACGGTTATTTTTTAAAAATGGAATGGTCAGACAGGTTAAACCAGTTAGCTATGCTAGCGTTTCTTGAACGGATATATCAGCCTCTTTTCTTAAATAACCTTTTCACACACAAATCTTATGTTTCTTCAACAAATGAGTGAATTTTTAAAATTAATCTCTCTATTATTAACTATGTTTTTGTTGATTATTGGTAACTATTAATTTTTTTTTTTAAATAATAAGTACAATATAAATATATATTTATTTAGATATCTGTAAGGTATTTCTATTTTGCATATTTTGTGGTAGGATTCTATATCGAGAAATTTCAGAACAATATATACAACTTTTAATTTAACGGATATATTGGCCTCCTTAACTGACTAATCGTTTCTTTTATATAGATATATATATTGACATTCTTTATTGAAAACCCATTTTCTAAATTTTGAAATTAGTTTACCACATTATTCATATAACAAAAAAAGGTTAGCAGGTTTTTTTTTTTAATTTTAATTTCAATTTATGTTTTTTTGTTTTTCATTGTATTTTAATCTCTACATTTTTCTAGCATATCTCTATTAACTCTAATTTACGATTACTTTTTCAAATTTACAACTATAACCCAAAGTTGCTTTAAATATTATGGATGGAAATTGTTTAAAATAACATAGATCACTTAGTGACTCTACTAAAGGATAAAGACAACTTCCCTAATGTGTTGGTAGCGATTCCTTATTGAATTGAAAAACTTACTTGGTGACTCCACTGATTGGGATTTCATTGTATTATATATGGAGTTGAAATTGTTTGATGAGAGATTGATAAAGTAGATGATAGAGTAAGTATGTTAGTCCTAATATTTTTATGATCCATAATATAGAAAAAAAAAGCTTTCGGATTAATCACATTGTTAGGATTAGGTTGACGTTTAGAACAAGCTAATGTGGTTCACTCTCAGAACAAGGTGGAGAGACAATCGATCTCAAAAAATAAATGAAGGGGATGCATCATTACCCACAAGTAACTCCTGAAGAATAAGGATGCTTATGCATCATTACAATTTTTTTTTTTATCATAAATTTTTAAATTAAATAAACATCAATGAAACAAATAATTATTACATGATTAATAATTTAAAGTAAATAAGTTTTATTTTCAAATAAAAGGATGTGTGAAGAATAATATTTTGTTCATAAGTGTTCTACTAAAATAATTTACCTCCAATGAGTTATTTTTGAGAAAAGATATTGTATTAGATGATTTTCTTATGTGCTATATAAAATAAAACAAAATAGAAATCCATACAATTTTCCTTCATATGGATGTGAATTAAGTTAAGGTAAGGGGTTCACTGAATTTAAATAACAATCAATTTGAATTTTCACATAATGAGGATAACAAGGTTGTGAAGGAACTCTTGCAACCCAAAATTTTAATGAATATAAAATAAATTTCTCAATCGAGAAATGTAATATTTTTTTCAACTAGTTTTTGATCCTAAAATATATCTAATATACAAAAAATCAGCAATCAAGGGAATATTATTCATGCCTTCGAAAAAAATCCACCAAGTACATAATATGAGAATTGATGGAAGCCATCTAGAATTTTTTTCTACAAATCCATGAAAATATATTAGATATTTTTATAATGTAGAAGTGTCAATAGACAAAGATGATTTAAATATTTTAACGAGAATTTGATTGTGAAGAAAAGAATATATGAGGAAGGTATTCTATTTATTTTTGTAATGTTCTTATGTGATTTGATATTGTATATAATATAAACTAGCAATTGCAGTACATGTTGCAAAAGAAACGCTGTAAGGGAATAGCATAGGAAAGAGTAGCCTAGAAGAAATAAGTTGTTACAAAGAATGAGCCATTGTGAAGGAATGAAAGGCAATTTTTGCTTCCATGGAAGCAGGTCATGGAGGTTTCAAAGATATTGATGATAAGAGTTGTCAACCAAAAAATATTTTTATAGATAGAAATAGGCAATTATGGGTGAAACATATATATAAACCAACATAAAATGTCCACACATATAAAAAAATTGCTATAGATATTGAAATAGGAAATTGGGGGTGAAAATCCTTTGTGATTAATCATCCTATGAAACAAGCATGTAACTCAAATAAGATAATTTAAATACATTCAAGTACAATCTATCTAGCATAGATGTAAATAAACAGATTATTTATCAACAGAAATAGAGTTCAGTCAATTTCATCTACATATCCGAGGATTAATTTCATGCTTGTGAGCAATTTTATATTGTATATGAATAACAATAGTCTTGGTATACAAGAAAGTGAATGTGTTTTTAATATGGAGACATTTTTTGAAGGACATATTCTTCTTTATGCTATGGTTCATTTTCTTAACTCCAAACTTGGTTGATTCTTTCTCTATATACATAAGAAACAAAAAATAAAAAGTAATTTCACAATTTTAAGTTATAGTTTCAGATTTTATAATTAGATATCTAGTTTCTTATTAAACTATTTTACACACATCCATTTATTCAAATAAATTAAATTCTGAATATGTTTTCTCCTATTATTTGATTATAAAATTATTGTACTCCGTACTAAGTAAAAAAACTTTATTAATAAAGAATTGAATGCCAAATTGAAAGTTTCTCAAGCGAGAACTACTATAATATATAGAATTGATTATTTTGATGTATAAAATATTTGTTTTATATGTGGTTGGAATTTCCATTACCTATTATCTTCAAATCCCATGGGGAGTTATTGAACATGGGAGCCAACTTTAGCTAAATAAAAATTCACATTGTCAACTTGGAAAAAAAAATTATATTCCTAAAATTCTCTTACCTAATCATATTTTCAAATATATAATTGAGTTCCATTTATTAAAAACAAACGCAATATCCTCTTAGAGTTATAAAAGGTGATTAACATGAAAAATAAAAGAATCTCCTCATGACAACATACAAATGTTAATCTTAATTGAATCATTAAAAAAATAAAAAGGGGTAATTGATAGTATCAGAATTTTGTTATCAGAACTAAATGCTCCTATATGAAACAATGATGGATTTCATTAGTTCAAGAGAAGTAAAAGCATGTTTGCTGAGAAAACAACTCTAGCATGAGAGAGATTTGGAAGCAATTGTTGAATTGGTGAACATATCTTGCTCTATGGTGTTGGATATTGGGCATGGGCAACTGTTGAATTGGTGAACATGTCTTGCTCTATGGTGTTGGATATTAAGCATAGATTTCTTGATCTTGTATACAAGACTGTCAATTTTCATGTACCTTATACTACATTAACCATGATCTTGTCAACATTTAGAGCGCACTTTCCATCACATTTGTAGAGAAAATTACAATAGAGTATCACATTTTTCTTATCATATCTAAATGTTCTTATATGCATGAAATACCTTGTGCCTCATAGTTTAAATTTGTGCACGGAGGAGGAGAGGAGTGTCAAGGTGCAAGCTAGAATAAGAAGAGAACGAAGAATCTTGTTTGGGACATGATAATATTGTTTGGAACTTGAGATAGATTCATTCTCTGCACATCTAGACTCCGAACTATAATAAAACAAAGCTCACCATACTTTGAATTTTCAAATAAATATCTTAAAAATTAGAATATCAATTTAATACATTTTACTCAATTACACATTTAGCAATATTCATTTAAAAAAATACAAATATAACATACTATTTTAAAGAAAAATATTACAACACATTTAACAATATTCATTTAAAAAAATACAAATACAAATTACTATTATAAATAAAAATAGTACAAATAATCGCATTATTTACCATGGCCCTCATGTACCTTCCTCTTATTACTTTTTAAATACCTTTTTAAATACCTAATGTTTGTAACTTATTCTTAATCGCATAGTGTCAATTTTGTATAACTATAATCTACAAGTCTCACTTTTTATAACTTTGGTGGAAGGATAGAGTATCTAAATTCTCTTACCTTTTAAGAAGAATCCTCAATTATTGTACGGACCACCTCAGCAGCCAATCTAGACATCTTAGATTATTCTAAATTGAACAAGAATATAGAATTTTTAGGGTGTTGTCTTATGTTGACTAAAATTCCCATGATGTCCATCACTATGTATGGGGTTCATTGCAAACTTGGATATATTATGTGATTTGTTGTGATTTTTTTTCTTGTGGCTAGAAATTATTTTTGGTTGTCATCTAGTTATGATGATTCAAAACATTTCTATCATCTTAGATCCTTATAGCATTAGATATATTTTGTGAGCTAATGTGATGTTATGTTTGTCACAATGACTCAAAAATTAGTTATTATACCATATTATTGAATTTCTCATTATCTTACTTGTGGATCTAATGGCCTAAAACTTTTCAATCGTCTAATATTTGATCCAATGGCTAATACATGGACACATTGGAAGCTAGGGAAGTTGTTTTCGAATAAGTTCAATACCATGGGCTGTTTTTATAGTTTATTATTATTTTATTTTAATATTTTTATTTTTTATTGAATTTTTACCTAGTTAAAATGTTTGTTACATTATGTCAATATTTTTATTTAATTTACTGTTATTTTTATTTTTGTGTAATTTGACATAGTCAAAATGTTAAAAATGACATTACAACATTTAGATTATACACCTAGAATCAATCTAAATTATTAAAAACAAAAAAGAACTAACATTATAAAAAATATATAAAAAACTATTTACCTGTGGATCTAATGGCATAAATCATGTCAATCATCTAACATTTGATCCAATGGCTCAGAAATGGACACATTGGTAGCTAGGGAAGTTGTTTTCAAATAATAATTCCTTACGACGTAAAAATTATAGTCATAGGGTACTAAGAAAGTATAATATTAATAACTGTAATAATGAATAAGGGTTTTCAATGTTATAGGATGATCTATTATGGCTAGAAGGCTATTTACTTATTATAAAATTAAAAATAATTTTTTTCCATCCATATTTAGAAGATGTAGATCCAAAAGGAGTTAATTGACATGATTTTATAACTAATGAGAAGAAGTTTTCATCACTATTAATTTATATTTATTTCCTATTTAAATATGCTAATTTCTAAATTATGCACATTCTCTCTTATTGTCAACATTTAATTCTAGTTATAATATTTGTATAACCATTGGAATAGGTTGAATCAATTGAGTTATGCATAAAATATTTTTCATAATGTTAGATCATAATATTTTATATTGTAAAGGGATTTATGGATAAATAAGATATATGATTTTTGATCATATTTGTGTTCACAACCAATATTAATATTAATTTTTTCCTGTAGATGTGGAGAAACTATCCACCCATCCATGAAGATATACGATTGATTACATTGAAATTTTGAATTTCCTTAATATATTATTTGTTATAAAATATAGGTTAGATATCTATTTATTATTATAATAAGTTGCGTTCATTTTCCAAATGAAAATTAATACAATCTTTTAAAATAGTTATGTTTCTTTCATTGATAGTTTTAGATAAACATGTAATGGAGCTAGAATATCTTGATATCATGGCTTGAATTCTTGGTAAAACCAAAAAGTGATGGTTTTGGCATAGGTATGATTTGAGTTTGAATAAAAAATTAAAGCCTACTTTCATGAATTGAAATTACAATATTTTCTCCATTATTGCAAAAAGTAGAAGATTCAACAATCCCACAAGGGAATTTTGTCCCCGAGCCAAAACCTTTGTTAGAACTTGATATGGAAGATCCATTGATGAGTATCATTTAAAATTCTTATGACTCAAAATCATGCATGTAAAATTGAAAAATCATTAAAACCTTAGCTTCATTAATTGATTATGATATTTAGAAGTAGAAAGCTTTATGAGCCTTTCTAGAAGCTTACTTATGCTATATCTTAGAGCTACACCCTTCTTCTTAACCTAAAAATATCATGTGACCTTACATGTGACAAGTATTACTATGAGAAAATGCCCACATGTTCAAAGTCATTAGTAATCTCATTGTTGAGTTAAAAGAACAGGCACAACTCATACTACATGGAATATTGAATTGAACTTTATGTCAAATGGTGAAAACCTTATCCATTTATACTCTTAGGAAATAAATTACCTTCTTTTACCATCTTAGAATCACACATATTAAACCATGGTGAAATCATAGTGTAGTTGAGCAACATATAGAGAAGAAAGAGTCCAAATAAAAAGGTGGTCTTGAATACATTTTTTATGATGTACTCCTTATCACCTCCCTTCACTGGATTCAATAACATTTATTCACATGGTTCAAATATATTCTCCTTCAGAAAATTCTAAAATACCCCATCATAATTGTGTGACTTGGATGAGTAATTGATCTACATAATGAATTTTTCCCATGGGAGAGATGTATTTTTGTTAGGAAGGTGGGATTGTCCATGTGTTTTGAAGGTAACGAACTTAACATCAGGGAGTGCCTTAAAAGTACACCCAATTAACATCTATTCAAAAACCACGTGGTATGGGGCAGAAAGTATAATCATAAAGTAGGGTTTCTAATTTCATTTTGAAGATTGGGTATGTTAATGTGGTGGATATGTATCATAATCACAAAGACTTATTTAACAAACAGATTAAAATCTTCCCATGATATATAATTTTTCCAACAAAACTAGATTAATGATGTATTATCATCTGACTTATAACTCTCTCCTGTCAATGAAAATACTCACAAATAATTAAATGAAAATTATCAACCACAATTAACAAGTTGGTAAGAAACTTTGCATGTCCACTCAAGCACTAGGATAGACACATGTCAACATTATGAATTTTTCAGTAACATTAACTTTAACACCATGTTCGTGCGCATGGACTATATGATCATTCAATATCAGTTGTGTGGTTTTGTTCTTTGAGACATTTATGCAAACATGAAATAAAAATCATAGCCAATGATTTTTTTTCTCATGGCTTCAATTGGTGGGTAATTAAAAGAAGAAAGAATGAGGAATTATGACGAGAATAAAGGTATTCATAGTTGGTTGCCCTTCATTTTTCATATCCGATTGAAACCTTTGGTACATTTTTCTCTTAAAATTAACACTCATATATAAAAATTATGCTTTTAATTGATTATGAAGGTTATTTTTATATTTATTTTTTATACCCACAATATTTTCTTATATTACTAAAATGGAGGATTGAATTTCATAGGGAGGTTGAGCTCTAAAAAACAATGTATGATTAATGGATAACACTAATCAATCAAGAAAGTGATTAGAATTTCAATTAGATGTTCCCTCCAAGCATAAATAGGAGCATAGGTTGATAAAATAGAGAGATTATATTGTTTTCAATGTTATTATTTCTCTAGTGCTAGCAAAAACTCATGTTGAAGTAGAATAAATCCTAGTGCCCTAAAATTATGATAGGTTTTCAATAAGAGAAGAAGATGACTTTGTTTCATTTTTAGTGTTTTTGATTTAAATAAGGGTTCCAATATCCTCCTTGAGTAGGATCCCACTCAAAAAGAGATCCGAGAACACATATACATATCTCCTTTCTATATTTTGATTCTATTTCGCTGTTGATTATATGATTTTCTAGTAATATTAGTACTTCCTAAAGTATACTAAGACAACTAGTTAGTTCATGTTATTCTAGAATTTATATATTTTTCTTCTTGCCTTTAAATAATTCTTATGTGATTTGTACTTCCTACATTTCTTTGCTATGATTTAGTTTTAAATCCTTAGTACCTGAAGCATGTTTCATAAGATATCTAATATTTATAAAAGCTATAATTATTAACTATATAATATCATCCCTTAGTATCCTAGTCCTAAAAATGCATTAACCTATTTCTTTATTCCTTAATAAATGAATTGATATATTTATCCACACTTGTACATTGTGAAGGGAGTTACAATGAATATCACAATATTGATGGTATAAGGCCACTATAAGGCATACAAAAATGACTTGCTAAACTCCAACATTCTATCTATGCAATTATTTATAATGTGATTTAATTTCAAATAAAGATCTTTCTAATTGCATACATAGTGCATCACACTTCATAAGTTTTCATAAGTTTTCAAAAATCTTAGGTTTACATTTAAAGTGCGCTAATATATTCAATATTCATTGTTCCATTAATATTCATTTTCAAATATATTTAAAAAAAAATATCATTTCATAATTAGTTTGCATGAATCAAAGTACATAAAAATATGGTATATTTTTACCCAAATATTCACTTTTTGGGGTAGCTAAAGTACATAGAAGTGCTCAAGTGCAATAGAAAGAGGAATATGTATAAAAAATCCTAAATATTCTTGAAGAAGTTTCTAGTCTATGTGAAAGTTTGGCTAGAAATTTTATCAATCATTCGTTTAATCTAGTTAATCCTCTCGTTAATAGAAAAAGTTAAAGATAATGAAGGATATCAATATCAAAGCAACATGGAAAAAGGAGAAGAAGAATAATTTGAAATATTTGAAAGAATAATGAAGATGAAGAATATAAATCCTACTATTCTTCATTTCCATGGCCTTACTATATAATACCCTAACATATTTCTCTTTAATATTGATGTTATCTACACGACATATATCTATGATTTATATGCTAAAAGACTCAAAATTTTCTCTTATACCTTAAAATATTTATATTTTAGGTGGTTTATGAGTTTGGAAGGAAATAACATTACTAGTTGGGAGCAAGCGATGTTGGATTTTAAGAATAGCAACAAGATCAAGTTGTGTAAACAATAACTACAAAAGAAATTACAAGACAAGGAGAGAAGAGACAATGAAATAGAACTCAAATAGATTAAATGATAAGAATACCAATTTTAATTACTTATCAAGAGACTAAATAATTATTTGAATTGATTACAATTGAATAACAATAATAAAAGGGCAATTCTTCATTTTCATGCACAACTAGTGGAAAATAAAATATCCCTTACTTACAATCAAATAGAAAAAATATGGAGTTATATGGTCTAAAATTGAGTTAGATCCAATAGTTAGGATTAATAAGAGAGTTGGATAAGGATAGGATGAGTGCTAAATAAGTGATAATTGTAATAATAACTCATACATGCAACTCTTAAAGAAATAAATTAAGAAAGAGTCCGAGAATATGAGTAAAAGTCAAAGGATAAGGTTTCATAAGATAAAGTGATTTGAGGATAATGTTTTGGATAAAGTTTTCCCCCATGAATAGGAAGGAAATGCTCACTTGTGGATAAAGACTCTAGGGATAAGTGAACATGAGTTAATGGATAACATATAACTATGTTATTGCCAAGTCACACCCATATATAATACTACATGGCATCCCTTGCTAAAAATAGACATATTATAAAGAGCAAATGTTAAAAATAATAGGACCACCTAAAGGGTAGGTGATTTTCATCTACACCAAGACCCCCCTGAACCACAACTAGTATGTGCCCAATAAATGAGTCTCAACAATTTTTAGGCATGTTAGGTACTTAAGTAAAAAAAACTATATTATCCCCAACAATTTGTGGTCATCTTAGGTACTCACGCAATAAAAATATATGAAAAACACCAATTTTTAAAAGGTTTGGTAAAGTGGGAAAATATCATGGGAATAAACCTTCTTGCCCCAAAAAAATAGAGGAAGCATACTATGTCTACCATGTGGTGGCTATGAAGAAAGATGGTGTTTCTCATCAAAAATAACATCATGAAAATTTCCTTGAATATATATTTTACCATAATTTTATAAGCTCTAATTTATTATTTGAGTCATATACCTTCATATAAAATTAGTGATTGCTCATTTAGTACAAAAAAATTGAGATATAATTATGTGTACCTTCGTAATGCCAACCACTATTTACTAGTTATGTGTAAAGTATGATTCACCCTCCATGGGTTGTGATCTAGATCTGCAAATACTCATGGAATTTTAAATGAGTTTCTAAAATGTGATCAAAAAATAGATTTTAGGAATGTGTAGATCAACCTTGAAGATATAGCTTAGGGAGAGGGGACAATGGTGAAACTAATTCCTAATGGAGTGGATGCAAGCGGCCTTCCTCAAATTCATAATCTATGTTTTCTTTATTTCCTTAATTTATGTGGGTTGGAAGAGAGACATAATCTAATTTATGAATTAAATGAGAGAATGTAAACAACTAAAAAGTATGATCAATGTGAATAATTACAACTCTAGAACCATCCATCATCTAAAAATTATCATTGGGTTTAGTGTGAACTAAAATCACATACCTTTACCCAAGTCTTTAATTTGGTAGATAGAGAGGAGATTCATGGAGAGACTAGAAACATGTAACAAATTCTTAAATATTCTTTAATCTAAATGTTTTATTAACCTTATTTGAATACTCTCATAGGATTATTGTCTCCCGACAACATAGGTGGTCTACAATAAGGTATCAACAAAGAAAAATAATGAACATATGATTAGACACATATAAGTCTAAGACCCATATATTAAATAACGAAGTGATATTATTCAAATTATGTCCCTTATATTGAGATTTTGTTGGCTTGTCTTTAATTTCCTTCTTGACACTATTTGATATGGAATCTACAAAATTGTGTTACTAAAGTAATAGAGCCATAAGATAAATGACACTCAACATATAGGAACTCTTTGGATGAAACCCCTATTATCATTTTTTCAGTTTTCCATCTCCTTCTTAGAGTTTCCTCCCTTATAGAATTCAATTCTTTCTCCATATACAAAATCAAGGTCTCTTGATTTCTACTTTTTATGCTAGCTATCATCATGCATTACAAGTACACGAGCCTTGAGTATCTTGATATCCACCATTTTATTAATATTATCTTGCTCGTGAATGAATTAATTTATGAAGTCATCTATATAATGCATCTTTTAGGTTTTCCCCATATAGAGTCCAATATTGTGGAAAGAACAGACATACATGGAATACCTAGGTCTTGGATTTGAAAGAACTCAGAGGATAAGGTTCTTCTGTTTTCTATCAATGTCACATTTTTTAGCATTTTGAATTTAAATAATAAACCTAGAGAAGAAGTATTGTAGGTTTTTGAAGGTTCTTGGGCTCAAATATTTGAACTCATTTTCCAATTGATGTTATCTCAACTCATCGATATTTCCAAATAATCCCTCCAACCTAGTCCATTCTTCATTGGGAATTGTACAAGAATCAAAATGGAAGGGGAAATATATAGATATGGAAAATCATAAGATCAAATAATCCATATCCATTATGTTAAAGTACATTTCCTTCACTATATCTAAATTTGGATTTTCTTTAGTATGCATAATGACTCTATAAATTTCCTTACTTTACAAGCAAGATCTTGGGCTTCCCATTAAATAGTTGAATGGAGTATGAATCATACTGTAATGATTTGAACCATTCTATTTTGGTTGTTCAATCCTATATTCCATAAAAGAATGTGAGTATTTTTTTCACAAAATCCTTAAATTATTTGATAGCATGTTGGATTTTAAGAAGAAAAATTTATAGTTTTGTAAAAAATAACTACGTTAAAAATTGCATGAAAAATAGTGAATAAAGAATAAAATAACACTAAAATAGACTAAGAGACAGAAAAGCCAATTTCAATTTCACATCAAGGGATTAAGTAATTTCTTGAATTGAGTATAATTATAGAACACTGATAATGAGAACTAGTGTGCACTAGGTCTAGTTCCTTGTGCATGCATAAATAATAGAAAGGAAATTCTTAGATCCAGTTAACTGGTCCAAAAATGGAGTTGTATGGTCTAAAATAGAGTTAGGGTCAATAATAGGGTTGGATAAGGATATCAACAGCCATAAAATTGTGATAATTAAATTAAGAACTAACACATTCAATTGATCCAATTTGGATTCTGAAGTTTGTATTGAAATTGAAAAAATGACTAAGATGGTCATTTTGAAGTAATTAATTATCGATTTTGTAATAAAAAGGTTCAGTTGAAATTTTTTTGACCAATATGGTCATATGAAAAGGGATTGATCGACTCAAGTCATCAAGCGGAATCTTGTCGAAATTGGAAGGTGACCAAGATGGTCACATTCAAACTCTTACTAAGTGCAGGAAATTCATGTTAAAATGTTTGTCATCAACCTCAACATCAACATCAGTGACTTCGACAACAATCATCAATGTTTTTCTAAGTAAAACTATCTTCATAATAAAAAATTTTCATTATGTCGACCTCTGACACTTAAACAATAAAAAGCATTAGTCATGACTGTAAAGTGTTAAGTTTATGTAAAGACTTAAGGAAAAATAATCCTAAGTGTAAAACGTTAACACTATAAGTCTAAGTCAGCTAAAGTTAGGCAAACATGTTAGCCTTGACAACATTTGACTAAAATCTTCAAAATGCCTAAGTGACTTAATACCGTGGCAAGAAGTTGATGTAAAAGGTTTAAGTACTAAATTGTAAACCTAAGGACAAATCCTAAGGTAAGAGGACTAATCCTAAACCTAGTTTTAAATTCCTAGTTCTAAAAACCCTAAGTCCTAATGCTTAAGTATTAAAGTGTCTAAGTGATGAATGGGTATGTTAAAACCCAAGGCGCATGGTGTTAAAAAAATATGCTATAAATAAAATCTTTTGAACTTAGGTTGAAAACCCACTTTTAGGCTTAGGATTTCAAACTATGTAAAACAAAACCCACAACGCTAGTATAACCGCGCATTTATAAAATTGTGTCGGGAATGCAAAGTCATGTGACAAGGTTAAATGTCAAGTTTGAAGCCCGTAGTTTATACACCAGTCTAACTGTAGCTCTAAAACTATGTCGGAGTTGCATGTAAATACATTTTGTTTAACTGCGGAAAAAGTTGTTGACAGCTACTAAGCTGCCAGTTGTCACCGCATTGGGATTGTTATCCATGTGAACGTAGCGACGAATAAGGGTAGGCCTAAACTGAAAGAGTCAAAGGATGACAATTGTTAAAGACACGTTACATGAACAAGTGAAGCTAGAACTACAGAGGTTAAGATGGAACCGCCGGAGTAAGTCGTGACCGCTGGCGAAGTCATTGATTAGATGTCAAAAATCCCTATATCTATGCCGCTTACCAGTCTGCCAATGGATTTTGATAATCCAAAGTATATTTTGGGTTTTATTTCATATAAATTGGCGTTGTATTAAATTAATACCTTAGCCTAAGACAGTAGGTTTCAAAAAAACCCGAGAACAATTATATTTGATTCCTGATATGGGGTATTTTGAAAGTATCAATGCTTGGAAAAGGGTAACGACCCATTAAATCAATGTTAAAATTATAAAACCATTAAAATCTTCGAGATGTGAACATAGAGATGGAGGTTTTAATACCATTTTAATATGCTCTCATCTTATAAAAAAGGAAAAGGGTTTTTTTTGTAAGGATCATGAGGAGCATGAGAGGAAAGAGAGATTCTTCAATACAAGAAGAGGAAGAAGTGATTTTTGAAGGAGCACTAAACACTTGGTAGAGATTTTTTGGTTTTACGGGTACATTGTGGAGTAGGAGAGCTCATTTTCCTGCATAGTTTCAGAATTGAAGTTCATTTTAGAACAATGAGATCCACTTCCATATTCAAAAACTCAGATCATCTACCATTGTGCTAAAGGTGCCTATGCTTCAGTCCTTCAGATAGTGTGTGCACTTCATGATCAGATTTATTAGTTGATTGAAGACCCATCAAAGAAAAAATTCTATATCCATAAAGCCTCATCATGAGATTTTCCATTCTACAAAATCAGTAGTGCTACTTGGCACTTGTCAACTGATAGTTCTTTGTAGTCCTATTTTTCTTGGTTTTATCAATATTGTGGACACACACTTCTAAAGCGGACCCAGAGACGTAGTCTAGGAGGGACGAACTCCATCACAAATCATTGTTGTCTTTTGGTTTTATTGTTATGTATGATTCATAATTTTTAGACCTTAACATTAACAATATTATCCTTAAAAACACTTTATGCTAAACAATTAGATTCACTTAACAGTAACTGTTTCAGTGATTGTTTCTTGCCATTCACATTTTTTCAAGAGTTAGGAAAGATCGTGACTTTCCACATTCAGATCATATTTTGGTATTAGAGAATAATAACTCTTTTTAGGTACAAAATTGGAAAGAACTCGAGACAATAGATAAGGTTGAAAGAACTGGAGGAGTTCAATATACAATGTCAGTAGGATAATACTACATTACGAAGGATGGTGGAATCACTGGAGATTGACTAGAAAGTCTTGCAGTCTGAACTTGAAGTCTGGTGAAAGAATAAAAGAGGAAACAACCCTCTAATATAAGATACACATTCTAATAGAAAGAAGCCAACACTATATCTTCGTCAGGAAGATGAAGATAGTACTTCTCTTTCATCATCACCAAAGTCATCAAGAGAGGCCATTGGATCTTTTTCCTCACCTACTGAGGTAACTCCCAACATACTGATATCACCAAAAAGTGATTCAGATTACGATGAAGTTTCTAGTCAGAAGTCAGGTGCAGTTTCTGAAAGAAAAGGTTTGTCAATGATGAAGGCCTTGGGGTACCAGGAAGGAGAAGGCCTTGGGAAGAATGGTCAAGGGAGACTTATACCAATATTTGTACAAGAAATACCTAAGTGTCAAGGTCTAGGCTATTGTATAATGAAGTGTGACTATTGTGAAAATATGGGCCATATTTCAAGTCAATGTTGGTCTTTGCATCCTGAGCTTATGCCAAAGAAGCTCCAGGACAAAAATAGTAAGAAAAAACAATCCTATAGTAGTAATGATTCTGGAAGTGATTTATTTTATCAGAATTGGGTGGTAGAAACTATTAAAAGAATATATCCATGTACATTTTGTGGCTGTTCTTGGCATTGTGTAGAAATTTTTTGGAAACATAGAGCCTACAACAAGAAAGTCAGAGCTACTAAAATCCAACTGCTAGAAGATGATGAGACACCTCAGGTGAAAAAGAGATCAGGTAAAATCTTGCTTCAATCTGCTAAAGAGGAACAACATTCAGAAAAATCAATAAGTACAAATTCTAAGGAAATAATTTATCGACATTGCAAATTGTCGTGGCATACTAAAGGCAATTATCCAATCCTACCACAAGAAACAGCATTGACACCAACAGCACAGGAGACATCCAATTCACTTGCCAGAGAAAATTCAAATGCCAAATGGAACTAGGAAGACTTTATGCCATATGCCTAAATTGAGTCTGCAAAATTCTTTCTAGATCTAGATAAGTTTGTAACTAGGTTCTAGAGTTAGTTTTCTGGAAAGAATTGTAATAAAGCTTTTGGAGAAACAAAATTTATTTTTGTGGGAAGGTGTGATCCAATTTGGATTTTGAATTTTGTATCGAAATTTCGAAAATGACCAAGAAATTCATTTTGAAGTAATTAATTATTTATTTTGTAATAAACAGTTTGAGTTGAAATTATTTTGACCTAGATGGTCATATGAACAAGGATTCATCGACTCAAGTCGTTAAGTCAAATATTGTCGAAATTTGAAAGCAACCAAGATGGTCACATTAAAACTCTTTCTAAGAGTAGAAAATTCAAGTTCAAATGTTTTTCGTCAACCTTGACATCAACATTAGTGACTTCAACAACAATCATCAATGTTTTTCTAAGTCAAACTGTCATCATAAGAAAAAGTCATCATTATGTCGACCTGTGACATTTAAATAGTAAAGAGCATTAGTCATGATTGTAAACTGTTAATTTTATGTAAATAATTAAGGAAACATAATCCTAAGTCTAAAACGTTAACATTATAAGTCTAAGTCAGCTAAAGTTAGGAAAACATGTTAGTATTGACAACATTTGACTAAAATCTTTAAAATGCCTAAGTGACTTAATACCATGGCAAGAAGTTTATATAAAAGGCTTAAGTCCTAAACTATAAAACTAAGGACAAATCCTAAGGTAAGAGGACTAATTCTAAACCTAGTTTTAAAGTCCTAGTTCTCAAAACCCTAAGTCCTAAATAAAATCTTTCAGACTTAGGTTGAAAACCCACTTTTGGGCTTAGATTTTCAAACTATGTAAAACAAAACCCACAACGCTAGTCTAACTGTGTAGTTACAAACCGTGTTGAGAATGTAAAGTCATGTGAGAAGGTTAAATGTCATGTTTGAAGCCCGTAGTTTATACAACAATCCAACCGCAACTCTAAAATTGTGTCGGAGCTACATGTGAACACATTTTGATTAACCGTGGCAGAAATTGTTGACATCTGCTAAGCCGCCAGCTATAACCACATTGGGATTGTTATCCATGTGAATGCAATGGCGGATAAGGGTAAGTTGGAATTGAAGGAGTCAAAGGCTGACAGTTAAGCTGCGTTATGTGAACAGGTTAAGCCGAAACCGCTAGGGTTAAGCTGGAACCGCCGGAGTAAGTCGTGACTGCTGGAGAAGGTGCTGATCACATGCCAAAAATCCATTTATCCGCCCCGCTTGCTAGATTTCCAGCGGTTTTCAGTAATCCAAAGTCTATTTTGGGTATTATTTCATATAAAAGGGTGTTGTATTAAATTAATACCTTAGCCTAAGACAATAGGTGTGAAAAAAATCTGAGAAAAAGTATACTTGATTATTGATATGGATGATTTTGAAACAATAAAGGCTTGGAAAAGGGTAATGACCCATTAAATCAATGTTAAAAATGGAAAACCAATAAAATCTTCAAGATGT
Organism: Pinus albicaulis; assembly: GCA_034641835.2. Classification (NCBI taxonomy): domain Eukaryota; kingdom Viridiplantae; phylum Streptophyta; class Pinopsida; order Pinales; family Pinaceae; genus Pinus; species Pinus albicaulis. Next base: position 120,253 of record JAXQQM020063022.1, read on the forward strand.
GAAGATAGAGATAGATGTTTTAATACCATTTTAATATGCTCTCATCTTATAAAAAGGGAAAAGGAATGTTTTTGTAAGGATCATGAGGAGCGTAAGAGGAAAGAGAGAGGTCCTCAAATACAAGAAGTGGAATAAGTGATTTTTGAAGGAGCACTAAACACTTGGTAGAAGAGTTTTTGGTTTTTCAGGTACATTGTGGAGTAGGAGAGCTCATTTTCTTGCATAGTTTCAGAATTTAAGTTCGTTGTAGAACAACGAGATCCACTTCCATATTCAAAAACTCAGTTCAACTACCATTGTGCTAAAGGCCCCTATGCTTCAGTCCTCTTGATAGAGTGTGCACTTCATCTTCAGATTTTCCTGGTCGATTTAAGACCCATCAAAGAAAAGAGTTTGTATCCATAAAGCCTCATCATGAGATTTTCCATTCTGCAACATCAATAGTGCTACTTGGAGCTTGTCAATTGATAGTTCTTTGTAGTCCTATTTCTCTTGGTTTTATCAATACAGCGGACACACACTTCTGAAGCGGACCCGGAGATGTAGTCCAAGATGGACTAACTCCATCACAAACCTTTGTTGTATTTTGGTTTTATTGTTATACATGATGCGTAATTGTTAAACCTTAACATTAATAGGATTATACTTAAAAACACTTTATGCGAGATAGTTAGATTCACTTAATAGTAATGGTTTCAGTAACTGTTTCTTACCATTCACATTTTGTCAAGAGTTAGGAAAGATCTTGCCATTCTACATTCATATGGGTAACTCTTAACCAAAGAAATCATGAAAGACTCCAATAATAGGACAAGGATTGGGATACCTATGATAAAGGGATAAGAGTATAGGGTTTTGGATAAGTTATGTCCCTAGAAATAGGAAGGATTTATGCACTTGTGAATAATTAGGCTAGGGATAAGGAAGTGTGCATTAATGGATAACATATAGCCATGTCAATACCTAGCCAATGCCTAATCACTACCAGATGTCATCATACATGGAGACTCCTACTAAAAGTAATCATATTATAAGTTGTAACTTCTAAAAAAAGTAAGAGGTAATGTGCATGTACACTAACAAGTGAAGGAAACCTTCATAAATAAATGCATGGATTGTTATAATTCTAGAGACACTAGAGATGAGATATGTAGAATGATACAAAGAGTATATCCATAAAATATTGTAACAAATCCCTCCCCACATTTACCTATTTTTACAAGTCGTAAGGGTAAATATGAAGCATAGTGCGACTTTAACATGATACAACCTCGAAGCTCTAGTATGGAAGTGGGGCCAACAAACTGGCCACTGACTAACCACTCACAACATCCCTTAGGGCTGTAGAACACAAAGGGGGATAAAGGACAATCCGAGGTGACTAACCCTAATTTGAAGCTATTTTTGTCTAACCTAACATCACATTACATGCACAAGCCTATAAAAGTGTGGTTATTTCCCTCCAACAACATGCAGAACACTACCTCCATGTGGGTGCAACCCAAATCCTCGAGTTCAGAGGGAACGGTCCTGAAACCTCATCCACTATTTGAGGCCAACCTTTATACAAATTCCCATAACTTGTTGTAACTTATCAGAATGATAAATTACATAACGACAAAGCTATTCATACAAAACTTGAAGAAGAAATTGACTTAACTACGGCTGACCATGATAATCGTTTCGAAAAACATATGGTGAACATGTGAATTATAGGTCATGAATGAATATCTGATCGTAAGATTTTATGGTCCATATGATAATCTTCAAGAAGGTTTAATTCCCTCTCCTATTAGCGGCAATAATACTTGTTAGTGCATTCATTCATCAACCATTCATATACTTATCAAATAATGAACAATTCATAGCTAGAGCACATTACAAAAAAGTGGTTATAACCAACATATAACAATATCATTAACCATTAAATAATAACCATAAAATTATCATAATAACATATACAAGTGCTCATAGATTAAAATAGGAAAATAACTCTTATTAATTTGTGAAAAAATCAATCAAGTCAAGGACTTCCACATACCACCTTACCATAGATTGGGTTAAACCAAATATTTCTTTCAGCCAATCACCCCACACTATATTCCAAGCATGAATGTGGCCTTCCAAAGGCCAAACCACCTCATCCCTCAACCATAGTGATTCCACCTCCACGGTAGAACATTAATAACATCAACCATATCAGTCTCTATCTTAGCCTACCCTATCCTAGCCTACTCCACCTTATCCTACCCTAACCTACTCTAAATTACTAGCCGAGTTTAGCCTATCTTATTCTAATCTAAACTACTCTAGTCTAGCCTACCTTATGCTATCATACTGTAGCCTAGCTTAGCCTGCTCTATATTAGCCTATTCTAGTCTAACCTACTCCACCCTAGCCTAGATTAGCCTACTCTAGCCTACCTAGCTTAACCTACTCTAGCCTAGCCTACGTTATCCTACTCTACTCTAGCCTGGCCTACCATATCCTGCTCTAATCTAGGCTACTAAGCTACTCTAGCCTAATAGGTTAGTCTAGCTTAGCATAGCCTACTTTAGCTGACCATAGCCTAGCTTAGCCTACCTTACTCTAGCCTATCTTAACCTACTGCCCTACTCTAGCCTAGCCTACTATACACTAGCCTATTCTAGCCTATCCTATTCTACTCTAACTTAGTCTAGCCTAGCCCATATTATTCAGTCCTACACAAACATAGCTTAGCCTAATCTAGCTTAGCCTACTATATCCTATCTTATTCTAGTCTAACCTACTCTAGCATAGCCTAGCATAGCTTAGCCTACTCTACCATGGCCTACTATGCTCCTCTATCCTAGCCTAGCCTAGCCTACCATAGCCTACTCTATCTTATCCTATCCTAGTCTAGCCTATCCTAGCCTACTGTACTGTAGCCTAGCCTAGCCTACTCTACGCTAGCTTAGCTTAACCTACACTAGCCCACTAGCCTACTCTATCCTAGTCTACTCTAGCCTAGCATAGCCTAGCCTACTTTATCCTATCTTAGTTTAGCCTACTCTACTCTAGCCTAGCCTACCCTAGCCTACTTAATCTTAGCTTAGCTTACCCTACTCTACTCTAGCTTACTAGGCTACTTTATTTTATACTATATCCTAGCCTACTTTACTCTAGCCTAACATAGCCTAACCTTGCTAACTCTAGCCTACTATACCCTACTCCACCCTAGTTTAACTTAACCATACTCTATCGCACTTTCGTACTCTAGTCTAACCTACTCTAGCCTAGCCTACCCTAGCCTACTCTTCCCTAGATTAGCTTAGCCTACTCACTACAAGGAAAAGATCCTCTAGTGGAGGTTATGAAGGAGGTTTTTAGTGTTATAAAATTGGCCACAATTATCAGGAAAACATATGCTACCACATCCATTTCTGGTAACAAAGGTTTTGGCGGAGATTTTAACAAAAATTCAACACAACTAAAAAATAATGGGCGGCCGAAGGTTATTATGGATGTTTTTTCATTGGTGCTCTTATTAGGTTTCAACGCACTGGTGCGTATTGGTAGACAACGCACCAGGGTGGTCGAAGTAGAATGCACTGGGGAAATTGAAGGAGAATGAACCATGCCGTTAAGGAAAACAACAGCACCGGGCCTGGTGTTGGTGATACAACACATGGGGTCGTTCTAATTGGTCTTGGGATCTGAGCGGTGCCCATAGGTCGTATAAGCGCACCAGTGTGTGTATCTTTATGAGGCACCGGTGCTCCATATCACAGAAAGGAACCAAGATTTATAATTGGTATAGGTATTCATGTAGTGCACATGGCATCTACAAATGCACTGGTGCTTATAGATACATAAATGCCCCGGTGTGCAGTATTACACAAACGCACCGATATTTATAACTGGAATCGGTATTAGTGCACTGCCCATAGAATCATAAACACACCGGTGTGTATAGACACATAAACACACTGGTTTTCATTTTGTTTTTTTTAGAAACATCCACCTATGACATTCCAATTATTGTGATTGTTTTAAATTCATTATTTTCTAAACTTTATATATGTAATATCATAACAAAATAATGATAATTATAAATTACGTAAATTTATTTTCATTATTTTCTAAACTTTATGTTACAAAAATTCATGTTATTCTAGATTTGTTATTTTACAATTATTTGAAAATTTACAAATTTAAATATTTTAATAAAATCATTTCACATTAATACAATTAAAATTTTCACATTAATAGAATTAAAATTTTACAAATTAATATTTTACATACAATTATATTAATTAAAATTACAACTACAATTAGAATTAAAATTACAATTACAAATAAAATTACAATTTGTGAAATTTACATACAATTAGAATTACAATTACAATTTTACAATTTTTAATTACAATAATTTCAGAATAAATTAAATATTACAATTACAATTAAAATTTTACATTAATAAATATTTTACATACAATTACACTTAAAATTACAATTAGTACAAATACAAATATAATTTTACAATTTTACATAGAATTAAAATTTAAATTACAATTACATTCATGACATAATATTTAATAAATATCATGGTCATTTAATAATATTAAATTAATTAATAAACATCATCACGATCATGATAACCATCGTGCAAACATCATATTCAACTAATAAACACATTCAATTAACATCAAATTAACATTATATATTAACATCATCACAACACAAATATCAAATATACATCTCAATATAATGTCAAATAACTCATGCGCCTATCACATATACACATCTATCTGCAAGCTAAACATTAAATGAACATATCTAACATTACTAACAATATGTGCCACATCATGATGATCATCAACATGAAAATTAAGTACAACTGCAACATGAACATAAAATACATGGACCATATATATATATATATATATATATATATATAAGTGAATAATGTTAAAAATATACAACTGTAATATAAATGTCATGGATCAGGCGTTGGTGAGAGTATAACAACATTAATAACACTAATACAAGTGGATGTGGCTTGCTTAGTAAAGTTGGGTGTAGCCTCGACAGTCGATAGTCGACTAGCCTGCTCATGATCATGATGATCACTAGTACTGATGGATGCATTTGCTGGTGCTAGTACAACATGATCAATATGAGCAGAGTAGTAGTGGAGGCCTTCTCAGTCAATAGTATTGCAGCCTCGATGGTCGATGATGATCGTGACTAGTACTCATGATGGATGTTGTAGGCCGCTGACTGGTCTAGCCTCATCTCCATGATGGCTAGTGTCAGATGCTGCCAGTGGAGCCTCATGCTGATCATCAGGTGCGCCGCGAGGTGAACGATCATGAGATGCATCTGAGTCGCTACTGGGGGACTATCCATCATGTGGTGCAGCTCAACTATGCTTATAGCTATGGACAATCCTCCTTAATCACGTAACAACTGTCATACCTCCTACGAGATGCCGCATCAGCTCGTACATGTCACGCGGCATGCTTCTTCACATCCGTAATAGTCTATCATTGCCTTGTATCTCTCTGTAATGAGTGGGCCTGATGCCCGCATCTGCTATCAATCCATAGAGTTGGTTGCCCAACTCCATCCGGTATTTGGTCTCAGGTCGACCACGCCTAGCAAAAGGCAGTACCGGTTCACCATGAGGCGTAGGATCAACACATCTCTCTGTTGTGCCATCGGCCTCATCCTCCAGCACATCAGCCATCTCCAGATTGTAATCATCAGGATCAACACCTAGATCATGTGGTGGATTCGGCATCTCATCGCCATCAAATGAGCCAATGTCTGCAAAATATATACAAGTACGCAACAATAATTAGACAATTTCATTACACAATTTAAGAAAAACAAGTTAAAGAACATGTTAGAATAAATATAAATAAAACTGTAATATTACCTCTATCATCTGGCGGCTCATCAAGAGTGAAGAGGATGTTGGGACACCCTCGCTAATCTAGTCCAGAATAAGGACATGGGACCAGAATTAAGGGATGTAGCCTACAAACATTGGCTAGTAAGTCCAACGAATCATGTGATATCCTTGCTGGAAACATAGTGTCTCCCCTCTTGGGCATCATCTGCTCCCACATGCGCATCCGGGCCTCGAACATCGGCCTACGAGGCTGTCGAACAAAACTAGGTCTCATCTTTGGAAACCTCTCAAAAAATAAACAAAACAACTTTGAAGCAAAAGGGAAGTTGACCCTCCCTTGTGCATGAGCAGGACATCTATCTAAGGCCATACAAAATTGTTGCAAAAAAATGGCAAACCACCTCACAAGTCGTGGCTGCTATACTAAAGAATCAACGTAATATAAAAGTGAGCAACTAATGCGTTTCCCATCACTGGTGTTGTGCGAAATGATTGAAGCGATAATAGAGAGGCACTGCATGTCATGTCTACCAAAAGCACCTATACGTAATTGACCTCCAGGTATCTGAAACTCTGAAGGAGATAATACATGTGCTCCAATGTATCTCTGGGAGTAAACTAACTGACTCCCTGCTACACAAATAGCTGGCACGTCTGGGAATGAGGGAAAATCCACTCCTCTCCTCGATAGTCCTATGATAAAAGAAATGTCCTCCTCAGTGGGTGTGTACCACTAGTCCGGACCAACCTGAAAATCCTGTCGGTGGGCATTCCACCTACCGATAAGATGTCTCAAAAGCACACTATTGGCCTTTAGGCCGAAAATAGCCTCCTCATAAAACTTGAGGAGGCCTACCTGCATAAGAATTTTCCAGGTATTTGCAGTAATAGGGTGAGGGCATCCATCTCTCTCCCTCTCTCTTGCCTCCCATTGGTGAATCATGTCATATTGTCCTGCTTGTTGTTGCTGTTGTTGCTCATATTCTCTCTGAATCATTTCCATATTAAATAATTTTTTTTTATTAAAACATAAATGTATTTATAAATATACATATATAATTAAAAAAAAAAAAACATACAAGTTAGTGCTCTATAAAAAAAGTCACGCACCGGTGCTGGTGCATCCTAATATTTTAGCGCATCATCCCTGGGGCCCCTAATGAAATACATCGCACTGGATTTCGTGCCTCAAGCACTGTGGACTGTATATAATTCAGAATAGTGGTGCACTGACTGAAATATATGCCTCGATGTGTAAAGTCATGTCAGCGCACTGAATTCATGACAATGACATATTTGATGGTGCGGTCTTTTACCCGGCTGCACTGTTGACCCTCTTGGAATGCAAAATGTGGTGCACTGACCTAAACCAGGGCGACAAATGAATTCAACGCACCACACTGTGATTTTCGGGGTCAACGGTGCACCTGGATAAATGAGCGCACCGCATTTTTTTTTTTTTTAGTTTAAAATTATTCAGGGCACCTTCCAGGACCACCCCGGAAATGGTGCAGTTATCGTTAGCACCGGTAGCAGTGCTGCCTATAAATTTTACTGGTAGCACCGCTATGCGGTGTGAGCTGAAAAGCTCGAGCACACCGCTTGAATTTTTTTTCCTTTTTATTTTTTAATGGTTATTTTTAATTTTATTTCACTTTATAATCCACTAAAAGGCTTAATTATAGAAAATCTAGAAAAATACCTGTACATTTCGCCATCGAGGAGGCATATTGGCTATAAAATTTTGAAAATAAAATTTGCCCACTGTTTTTTAAAATGCAAGCTAGATATTGGTGGCCAATGTAGAGCAGAAGTGCGTGCAATGGGTGCAATGAGAGCACCGATGTCAGGGAAGCTCAGAAATAAGGAAATAGCACCGGCGCTTGAGAGCTCTAGAGCACTAAGGAAAGTGAATAATGAAGTTTTTTTGCCGTAATTTTTTTTTTTAATTAACATTGTTTCGGTGCGTGGGGTTTTATAAGCGCACCAATGTGGTTAAATAAAACCGCATCAGGCTATATCAATTTTGGCACATTGTTTATAACGCACTGGGGCGTTTCCCTAACCGTGCACTGGGATGTTTCAGTTTTGGCGTGAAAATTTGATGATGCACAAGGGCGGCACCAATTTTTTGGCCTTAATTTTTTTTTTTATATAATGTTATTCCAATGCATGCGGTTTTTGGCACATCGGTGCTCTTAGAGAAGAATGTAGTGACTCGTTTTTGTTTTTGTGCGGTGTTTTATGATGCACCAGTGCGAAAGAGTATTTATGCCCTGGTGCATTACAGCAATTGGATGCCTCGGTGGTGTGTGTACTTCGCGCATGCTGTCCAGTGTGCTAATGTTCGATGCGCACCGGTGCATTCTATGTTATCGTGTGCACTGGTAATTGATAGCTCAGAAGCACTAGAAAACTGAAAAATCCAGGTTTTTTGTCATAAATATTTTTTTAATTTAATCGTTTACCGGTGCACGTTGTTTATAGGCGCACCGGTACTGTTTTCTACAAACGCACCGGTCGGTTTGTGTTTTGGCGCATTTTTTATGATGCACCGGTGTGGTTTCTATCTACCACACCGGGTGGTTTTGGTGTTGGCGTTGTTTTTTGTAATGCGCCGGGGCAGAAGAGTTGTGAGGCATCGGTGCTCTATTATATTATGATGCATCGAGCAGGTGTGTATGGAGTCCACAGTGTCTGCTGTGCCAATGATTTTGTCTACATTGGTGCGTTCTTTTTTTGAGAGCACCGGGGCGGGTTTTAACGATAAGAGCACTGATAGGAAAACATCCGCAAAACCCTCTGCCCGCCAACCTCCTCTAGTAACCTCTGATAGAAACACATGTATGGGGTATTTTTATTTGTGTTTCCTCAAAAACATCTGCTAGAGGGTCTTTTCCTTTTAGTGACTCTACTATAGCCTACTAGGCTACTATAGCCTAGCCTAGCCTAGCCTAGCCTAGCCTAGTGTAGCCTACTATAACCTAACATAGCTTAGCGTACTAGCCTACTCTACCCTAGCCTACTCTTACCTACCAACCTAATCTAGCCTAGCCTAGCCCACTTTACTTTAGCCAATAGTAGTCTAGCCTATTCTACTATTACTCTAGCCTAGCCTAGCCTACTCTATCCTAACTTAGTCTACTCTAGCCTAGCCTAGTCTAGTCTAACCTACTCTAGCCTAGTCTACTCTAGTCTAACCTACTCTAGCCTAGCCTATCTTAGCTTACTCTACTCTAGCCTAGTCTAACCTACTTTAGCTTACTCAGTCTATCCTATCTTAGTCTACTCTATTCTATTCTAGTTTATTCTAGTCTATCCTAGACTACTCTAACCTAATCTAGCTTAGCCTAGCCTACCCTAGCCTACTAAATTTATAAAAGTTTATATATGTACATATTGTAGTTAACACAATTAGTAAAACATTTTTTCAAAATCAATCTTCAAAAAAATTACATATAATTTTATTTTAATATATATATATATATATATATAATTCAACCAATTTTTCATTATACATTATCTTATTTTTAATTAAACCTTATAAAAATTTATATAGATATTGTAATTGACACATATTCAAAATCAAATTTTAAAAATATTAATATTTAAAATTAAATTCTACAATGAAAATTTAAATATAAAAGTAGTGTCACTTTATAAAATTCCCAGACATTCTAGTCTATGCTAGGCTACTCTAACCTAAGCTAGCTTAGCGTAGCCTACCCTAGCCTACTAAATTTATAAAAGTTTATATATGTACATATTGTAGTTAACACAATTAGTAAAACATTTTTTCAAAATCAATCTTAAAAAAAATTACATATAATTTTGTTTTAATATATATATATATATATACATATTTTATATTATATAATTCAACTAATTTTTCATTATACATTATCTTATTTTTAATTAAACCTTATAAAAATTTATATAGATATTGTAATTGACACATATTCAAAATCAAATTTTAAAAATATTAATATTTAAAATTAAATTCTACAATGAAAATTTAAATATAAAAGTAGTGTCACTTTATATTAGATAAATTCAAACATTTTTCAATCTATTATTTTAATAAAACAAATAGACTATATTACATTATCAATAAAATATAATACAAAATATAATAATATATTAACTATTTAAATTTCAAAATCATTTGAAAAATAAATTAAATTAAATAATATTAATAAAGAAATAATTTAAAAATTAAGATACATAATATTAATAATAAAAATTAAAAATAAATTATAATTAATGATATTAATGAGCAATTTAGAAAATGTATAAGTGCAATTCAAAATCTTTTTGATAATATTATTTAATATAAAACAACATCGTTCTAGTGATCGGATTTAATTATAAGAGAAGGGAGACACTAAAAATTAGATTTTGAAAGCACATATTACACAAGTAAAATTTATAACTCACACCAAAGTGCATTTAATTTAAATAAAGCTAAAGTATGGCTGAATTAAGCGGTACACCACATTACAGTAGTGGAGAAATCAAAATTTCAACCCATTGGAAAGTTTAAAGTAAATTACAATGATTTAATAAGCGTGGCATATTGGATGGAATAATCTGACTAGAATGAAATAGAGATTGAATGAGTAGGGAGGAAAGATTCATGATCAACAGAAAACCTAGAGATAACGGTTATTTATGGTGATGAATGTTTCTTGTTTATTCTATGCTACGTTCGAAATCCTAAGGATGGAGTACTCAAAACGGTCGAAATCTGAAAGTGGAGTAAGAAGAAGGAAGTTATATGACCGAGCTGCTATGCCCACAGTTTCTTAAGGTAAAAAAAGAAAGTCACTGACAAAGGTTGATCGTTATAAAGAGTGTCAAATATTGATTGTTATAAACAGTGAATTTGACAAGAAGTCAGCCACCGAGGACTAGCACTCTCCAGCCAATTCGTTGCTATTTGGGGTATTATCAGACATTGCTAGTTAAATAAGTCGTAGTTTAGCTAGATTGTTTTTTTGTCATGGAAATTCTTTTAAGATTTTAAGAAAATCTGGCAGGGATTTTTGTAAATCCAAGTTATAGCTATCAAAATTCAATATTTTGGGTGTCCTAGAGGTCTTTAATGGTGCTGAATCCATTTCCACAATCAAAAACATTATTCAAACACTGATACTACAAGATTTCTTTAAAAAAATACTAGCCATCCTAGAAATTCCTCTGCCTCCTTAAACAACTCCATTAAATAATATGATAAAACTGTTTTTGTAGTGATAAACCCAACACAAAAAAAATTAACCACTCATTCCCTACTCATAATCATATAAGCTTGTGATGGTATGTAGCACTACTTTTAGTGCTAAGTCTGGGATAGTTTAGATATCAACTTTCCCACTTCCTGTTCCTTTTCGTGCCCCTTGACACACCCTTTCCATTATTATGGACATAATCTCCATGCCAGGTCGGGTGCTGGTTAGGATCGGTGTTGGTCCCCTCGGTGACAATCCTGTGATAAAGTAGATGTCAGAAACATCAGTCTCAAGTTCCTGATCTCGAAGGACGAACTTTTACTGATCCTCATCCCATATGTTGATCTAATATTGTAGCAGCTCCAATTGAGCATGGAGACACGGTGTCAAGAAGAACTTCTTCAGTCCACAGCCTCTGAGAGCTTCCATGCATCTCTCATTCCCCATGGCAAGCTCGTCCTCTTCATCGTGTTCCGATTCTTTCCATTCGATCACCATTTTGCCGCTTTCTATTTGCAAACACATTCATATGAATAGTATTAGCCATTTTTAAAGTTTGGATTTGTGAATAATTGTAGTATTTGACTTGCATTTTGCACAAAAATTTGTTTGCGTTGTTGGCGTGCCATAGTGTAGAAAATTGGGCCGTTGACGCGACTCCATGCCCAAAACCCGCGTTAACTGTCATGCCCTAATATTCACATTTCCTCCCCCAGAATTCAAAATTGGAAGTTGTAGGTAGTAAGAAGTGACTTAAAATGAAGCGAGACATCTCAGCTCTTAATTGGAACTGACGGATTTGAGATTGGTCTGCTGCATTGTTCATTATCGTCGCTCCAAAATCACACTATAAAATGGGTAAGTATTGCTCCACAAGAGGTAAAAAGTGAAAGATAATTATTTTTTTCCATTTTTGGCATTTTATAACTTTTTACAACCCTAATTAGGTTTTAAGACATGTTTTAGATTATTTTAGTATATTATTTTTGAGAAATGTGTTTTACACGTCTCTTGTGCCGCAAAAAGTTTCAGGACATAGTGATGGAGTAACGAGTTAAGTTTTATACTTTTTCAGACTCGGTAAAAACACAAAAAAGTCACTACTGGAGTCATCTTTCAGCTCGTTTCTGACTATCTAAAATTGAAAATATTGCAGAGACTTTTGTCATTTTGAACTCGTTAAATGGCTGTGAAGCGATATCTACCTAGTATATGTTTACCCCTTTTTCAGGCGACGACTAAGAGGTTATTTTAGATATTGTTTTCTACCTTTTCAAATCTGAGAGACTATTTACGAAAAGGGCCATGATGGAGTTTTCTTTTCTGCCTTCTTTTCAAACTCTCTAAACATGAAAATATGTCGAGTTCTCACTTTGTCAAACTCGTTAAACCATGATGACACTAGATTTCGTCGCCATGATGTTACTCGAGTTCCTCATTCCTAGAGCTCGTAAAATGTACTAGGATGGAATTTTCCAAAGGAAAAACTTACAACACAAGCATATTCTATCCCCTTCAAGCTTGTTTTAAAGAAATAATTGGGGAACTTACAACACAAGCATATTCTATCCCCTTCTATCCCCTTCAAGTTTTAGTTATGTTGGTAGTATGTCGCTCTTGAACATGGCACTTGTCTACATTCGTGTCGAGTTAGGGACATTTAATTTCATCATTTTTTACTCCATGGGATTGGGTAATCTATTTTGACCTCTCATATACTCTTTTCCATGTCAACATGAACTCAGATCCTTTGATGATAATCTTGTGAAATCGATTATTCGTCTTTATTTTGATATGCTCAGAGAATCTTGCTGCTAACTTTAAGTTCTATGCTTTTCAAATGAGACATTTGAACATAAATCAAAGAAGTGGACTGATGGATAATTATTGTGTGGATGTGGTTAACTATTTATTTATGGAAAAAGAAATAAAATATGGTGTATGCACTATGACCGGTGAAAGTGAGATCACATGCCTAATCCATGAGGTGATGGAAAGAAAGACTTTCCCCAAATCTTTCAAAAATCCTTGAAGAAATTATTTCTAATTTAGATTTTTGAGGAAAAATCAAATTTCCCCAATGAAGAGGAGTAGTTGGGAAGAGGTGAGAAAAAACTGGAAAAGGCTGAGGAAAAACATGACTTTTAAAGAGTCTAAGCTAGAGCTTAGGCCATGAGGGAATAAGCATCCTGAAATTAGGGTGATGAGGTGAAGCGGAAGGAAGCCAAGCAAATAAATTTTGCTCAGGCAGTTGAGGTTAGTCTGTTCTTGGAGGATCTCAGCTCGGGGGTGAGTTCTGGAGATAGACGAACTCTAAGGTTGGGAGGACTGGTCATAGTATTGGTATGCATGCATAAATTTGGAGATTTATTTAAGTCTGTAGTAAATATATCAATGTTTTATGAATTGTGATGTTATGGTTTATTATACAATTTATGAATTGTTATGTTATGGTTCATTATACAAATTTTAGATTGATTATTTTTCAGTAACTCATGTAAGTGCAAACTAAAGCTATTGATAGCAGAGACAAACGGTTGGATTATAGGGATGAGTACCTTGAAGTAATGAAGTAGAGATGGTAGATCATTTGAACAGCTAATCTAATAACTATGTACAGGTGTAGCTTGCTGTCTTTTAAAGGAATATTTAATTGCTGTGTGTATAGATAGAAAATGTTAACAGAACAGTACCCATGAACAGCAAGTACCAAACAACTAAACCTATCCTAACAATATTGATGGTACAGAATTCCCTGTAAACAATAACAGAAAGTAGGAAACAACAACCCTGTGATAGCAGTATGGGGTTCAGTATGTTAGCGGTGTTACAATGGAAAGGATTGTAGAATTAAGAATTTAAATTATTCTATTAAACGTAAGTGTAAACCTATGAAAGCAGAAGTCGAATCCTAACTAAGTACGAGGACCAGCACTAGGGATTCTCAACTATCCAGTTCAGTATTCTCTACCTCCATTTGATTGAAGCAAGAGGATCTGTTTCCTAGTTTTCCCATGGAATAGTTGAATCTGCCCCAGAGTGTCAAACATGTTGAATGTTTGTAACAGTAAAATAAGGAGAAAATCCTATTGAACATCTATCGTGTAATAAAAGTTGTGTGAGGGAAGATTGTAAGCATATGTAAAAATACAATGAACAGAGCGTCTGTTTACCGTCCATATAAACTACTGGGAAAGTAGTTGGAGAAATGGAGATTAACTGAGTATAGATAGATGTATGCGAGGAGGCATCCATCTATACCTCGATGCTGCAACTTTAAAATGTTGAAAATTTTATAAGGCTTGAAAACTGGAAAGTTTGAGGAAGGGCCTATTGGTCGGCTAGAGTTGGTCAAAACTCTGAAAAACTGACCTGAGAAATACAACTAATATATATATAGATATATAAGTCACCTAAATGGACTGTGAAGAGTAGAGGCCAAGCCCAAAAATAAAAATTATCATGGAAATTCTTATATTCCCATGGCTGCCTATAATCACTCAAAGGAAGTTAAATATCGTATAACCGTATGACTTTGAAATGGATTCAATCACTAGTTTTTGTTAGCTGGTGCATAAAGACGAATATAATCTAAGTTATGATATATGGGTAAGAAGCTGGGTCTGTGAGACGTGACAAATGGTATCGGAGCTAAAGTTCAAAAATTGGGCAAGATATGTGCTCACAAAGAAATAATAAACTGTTATAAATTTTGGATATACTTTCAGGTATACTTTCAGGTATACATGTAACAGATGGTGATGAAATAGAAACATTGGTATGGGAGTAATATGATGAGGCTCATATACCAGAATGGTTAAACCTATAATAGGTTTAAAACTGGAAACCGATATCTCTCAGAAAAATATTACTTCTATGAAAAATAATAGCGTATGATTGTTTCTTCACTCGGACTATATATCCATGATGAAAAAAAAAAATCTGTAAGTTTACAATGACATATCATCGTTAGGTAAAAGAAATTTCAGTGTTCATAAAGATAAGATACTGAAACCATCTGAATACAGTAGCAAAGATCGATGCTGCCTTACTGTGATGAAAAACAAGAGAGAAAACAGTAGTACCTAACTGATATATCATCTAGCTGGCCTTATTGAGCATCAGCACTTTAAACTTAAGAAAAATTGCTTGATTATTGTAGTACTACATTTAACAGAGTCCATCACAAGGCAAATACCTTCCAGAATCTGTTTAGTTGTCGATCAGAAATCCATAGAGCAGAAACTTCAGAAACTCTAAACCAAGGTCGGTTTAAATCTGAAGTTACTTAGCCTCTACAGATGATTAAACATTGTTGTTGCTCCTTGTGGTTATCAGGGTGATATCTTATACGTATGTGTATGCTGGAAAATATTGCAGCATAATTGAAATTTCATGGTACAAATCCAAAGTAAATAAAGTATAAACATTATAGTACGAAATTCGAAAATTTGTACTAGAGAAAGAACATTTCTAGTCGATAGGATTGTTATAACATTCATATGTTTATATCTTAAATTCTAGATGTACATTTAAACTTCTAGATTTACGTTTCATCCTGGAAACAAGTGCCGTGGCCAAACACTTAAAAAAAATAAAAAATATTTAGACCGCTATTCATGTACTACCGAATACATACATGTATTCACCAAAAGATAAATATAATAAAAGAGCGAACTAAAGTAATGACTATGCTCGTGAATATATACACATGTTGAATGAAGGGTAAATGTAGTGAGGTAAGTTAACGACTCATTGACAGTCATCAATTGTCATAGAACAGTGGAGCAGACTATGTATATAGTAACTAGTATCCAACCTCTGTATCTCGGGTACCAAGGAGATATATCTATATGTGAACATGTGTGTAAAACGAGAAATAGTAATACGCATTATATATAAACATCCCAGTTATGCCGTGGAAATCGAAACAGAATGCACAGTATTATCGACTGGTAACTAATAAAAAAATGATTAAAACTCTGAAAATGGAAATTTATTGTAGCATGGACATGTGAAAGAAATTCCAACGATAAGTTACCGTGTCAACAGTAGTTATCGAACCATTAGCAGTTACGAAGCAAACCATGGTACCCTTAATTCTGTTGGAAATTACAATCATAGTATTTTTCATAGCATATGTTTATATGACAGAGCTGTATACCATCGTGTGAGGAGTAGACCCTCTCCTTTCTTTAAATTAGATACACTGTAGCCAAGAAATTCGGTGGTGAAATTATATGTGACGGTGTTAAGTTTTAGTATTGAACATATCAAAAAGGGGGGGGGTTACGTTAAACCTGTACAATTAGATTTCATACCAACGACATCAATTGTTTTAATCTGGGAACTGTTATAAACATAACTGAAAGAAATTGCAGGTTAAAATCAAAACCCTACGATTCATAACAAGTGCGTGAGGGAAAATATTACGAGTGTGGAAATCTGGCGCCCCGCACCAAATAAATCTATCATTCAAACCCTAAAATCGTTACGAGTCCACCTCGAGAGAAGGAGGGAACTTATCCAATAAACACACCTTCATGAATAGAAATGCTGAACGACACATTGATTCCAAACAAATGATCTTGGCCACTGATGAACACCTGAAGAAAGGGATTAGACCACAACCGTTATTAACCTAAATTTGGCGGGCTGAAGCGAGTTATTAAATCATACTTAGGTTACAACAGGAAAGCCGGCGTACTAATCTGCATTTACCTGAACCGGATCAAGGGAAAACAATAATGTTACCTCGGAGTATTGCCGAAAGGCTTTCGAAACCATGAGTTGCATTCCGACCCAGAATCTCTCCACAAGGATGTGAGCTGGGTCCTGTAGCACGAACTCTCTGTGTTAGCGTGAATGCGTTGAAATAGCAGCATAGTTACCAGACGATAATCGAACAAACTGAACCAAGAAAATTAAACGCCATAGGCGGTATTGGAAACGCCGACATGGCAACAATAGGGAAAAAAACATTATACAATAACTCCGAGCCAACCCTGACAGAAGACTGAAGTATTCCAGCAGGGAGCCGCAGCCATGTCTTCTGATAAGCTGCAACGCAGGAATCTAACGAGGTATGAGGACAAAGGAATTTCTGTTCTCCTTAACTATTAACCAGAAGAAGAAAAAAAAAAAACGAAAAAACAACCTCCTGAAACAAGAGAAGGAGCCGAGTACCTATAAAAGAGACGTCGACTCCATGATTTTCTGGTCGTAGGGGAGCACACAGACCTCGTGTTCACTAAACCTAAAGTTGGGAATTGTGGCATTCGAATGGGGTTATATTCCCATTGCCAGAAACCCTAATCGAACACCTACCAGTGATAAGACCCTGGCAGCGTGTGCAGAACTCTGGCAACCTGTAGATCGATGAATCCCTAAACAAGGACGATAAACATATCAAAAGGGATTGGGCGGTAAGACCGAGAACTGAGCATGGTTCGAGGGCAGATGGAGTGAAACGCTCGAGTGTACCCCTCTGCAATCAACCACATGACATTTCTGACATTTCGATTTTGTATCGATCCCAATAGATCAGTACTGGCGACGTGTCAACCAGCTGGTTGGCGTATACGAACTGATCACCAGGGAATTAGCAATGCGGATGCGCTACAGCCTGTAAGGCCGTAACCATCACCGCCACGACCCCCCTGCAAATTAATAGGGCCATTATTTGCCTTCACACGCTACCGCCAAGAGGCCGAAAGCCTACGCCTCCACGGAACCCAGTGTTACCTCGTGACGCGGAATGTATAAATAACTGGAATTGTGACAACCGTCATCATCACAAGGAGGATGAATAAATAAAACCACAAAAAAGGAAAAATGATCGGTTACTTGGACACGAGGGAAGGGACGCGTAGCGTGTAAGGGGGTGATAATATAAAACCTGGTGATGATATAAAAGTATATAATAGTTCTTGAAATTACTCAGTCAACGAATGGGTAACAGCGAGGATATATGAGTATCTTAAGGAATTATGGGAGAATAGAATTAGGGTTAGGATGAGAATCTGCATTTCCTCGAATCCATCTCGCCGTCCCTAATTACAAACCTTAAAGCTTGATAACAAGGATATGAAATCGTGATAATAAACTGTTGGTATACATGTACACATGTTGGTATGTGGCGGAAAACCATAATAATACCAACTATGCTATTCGAATTTTAAGGGAATGAAATCACGGTATGTTATGCGACTTTTAAAAGTAAAGAAATGAATTACACCTTACCTCATACGATAGGTTAAACATCGTATGGAATGAAATGACCCTAATGGTTAGAAGATTTACCACCTATATAATTATATATGTGTATATAGGTCGGACATATAAACATCTATGATGTGGGATAAAGTCGCACTTTAGATTTGTCTATGGGTAGAATAGTATATACCTAGTTATTTATATAGATATATATAAATATATATGACATAAATAAACCTTGAGATCTATGTTGGATTTAATAAAGTGGCATTTTAGATGTCTATGGGTAGGATATCGAATATATACATATATATAAAAATATATATATTGGATTAGTAAAGTGGCACTTTAATTGGGTTAGTTAAATTGCACTTTAGTTAAATTTAATAAGTGAATGGGTGTGAACTTTGGTGTTGAAAATCAAACCATATGGGTCAATTGTATTTAAACTAGAAGTGGAAAATTTGTTGTCGAAAATAAAAATAAAAATTTGCATACCTTGACATCAAGTCGTTCTCGAGTTCCGATATGAAGATCGTGGTGATCCGTCCTGATGTAAACCACTCCATCGATGTCTCATAGAAAACCCCATTCAGGAGCTCAGCTTGGCTTCTGTGCAATGAAAACTAGAGTTAAAACAGGTTCGAAAACTACAACACGCGTAATGGTACATGTATAGGTAGGTTTTACCCTGTATAACTGGTATATGATATATACAATCCATTTCCAAGGATAATATACATGACCAATATATGTGAAAAGACCACGGGAAAAAAATAAAAGGGGTTATTTTAAATTATGTGTAATATATATATATGGTAGCGCTTTCAAAAAGGCTTTGGACTTATATATGAATATATATAAATATAGGGATATATATATATATATATATATATATTCATATGTTCATCGAATTAATATTGCCAAGGCTATATATATATATATGCCATGTTTAATTATACAATAAGGTTTGGAAATATATATGATATATACAAACATAGTAGCTATATATATATATGCCTATGCTCATTAAATGTATATTGCCCAAGGCTCGAGATGTAAGTAGTATATGAGTAAGTGGAAGATGTATCCTATAAATAAGGCATGTATACTGCTATCAAAAGAGAAGAAGATTGAATCTTATTCGGTACAAATGGAAAAAAAAAAAAAATTCTTAACTGGAGGTGTTACAGAAACAAATTGCACGTGGGACATAAGTTAAATCTACAATTAACATTATAAATATAGGTGATCTTGTTATATGTTATAATGTTAACTTGTTGAGTTGTATGAATATAATATCTTCATACATGATAATTTAGTTCAGTTAGTAAAACTCAAACTTTATACCCCCGGGATTAAGGGAGAGGAAAAAAATTCACTAGTGAATATTAAAAAGTGAATTCCCCTTAAAAGTTGCAAGTGAAGTGGAAGGACATATTTTACCATATGGTCGAAATATTATTACTCTCATTATGGTTAAAGGAGTAATAAACACTAGTAGTGGTAGATTAAGTGTTAAAAGTATAATGAGGAAAAAAAAATATTGATATTGGAAAAACTTCCAAGATGATTTAAGTCATGACTAGAGTATTTTGTGATGAGCCTGTTTTAGTTCATGGAAAATAATGAAGTACGAGTTATAAGCACAGTTAAATAGTTGGTTCAGTAATTGTGGACCATTGCATATTAAATAATGTAATGCAAATCCATTACATTGAGTTATGAATGAATGAATGAAGGGATAAATCAAATTTTCCCAGGTGGGCGAGCTAGGGAAAATTTGAAAACCTATATAAACCCTGGACTGATTTCTAATGATTAATGGAATTCACATGTAGATACAATTGGTGAATCACCATTGGAATTTATACAGCATGGAAAAAAAAAAAAAAAAAAAAAAAACAATTTTAGTAAATGTATAAATTATGGTAATTCCTTGAAAAAGGGGAAATTGTGTCAAATTTATTTTTGACATTATCAAGTAGTCATACTTGTGAAGGTGATGAATGATAGTAATTACATGTATTCATACTATAAAATTTTGTGGGTGTAAATTTTATTTAAATTTCCTGAGTCTTAAATTCAAGACAGGGAAATAGTGGGAAATCATACAGCTACCAACTGAGAGAAAAGAGGATGAGATACATTTGGACTTGGGTGTGGGGGAAACCCATCAGCTCCAAATTTATTCACGTAAGTTTTGAACTAGTGGATACAATTCATAAAATAGATTAGAGGAAAAAAATTTCATGTGGGAAGTAAGCATTGAATTGTAGAGATTATTAACGAGTCTAGTTATTACTAATTAAATTGATTGACTAACAAAAGAAAACAATGATAAGATACTGGAAGTACGGCTATGAACTGAGAAAGGGTAAGCATAGACATGCATAGGATACAATTGTTTTCTTTCATTTATGAGTACTAATGAAAAGTGTAAAATTGTTTAGCCAAGTGTGTAACAGGAAAGTGTACACTCTGGAACCAAGGAGAAAAAAGGTGAAGATAAATCACCTAGAAACTCAAGAAAAGATGAACTGGACCAAGTTGCGTGAGGAAAGAATCTCACTGAAAAACAAGAAAGGATAAGTAGTGTACTAAAAGTGCACTAAACTATTATGAACCTGAACGGTTTAACTAATAACTGAATTTCTTAAGTTATTGAAATGCAGAATGTTGTTGTGGATTATAAATTGTATGTACCTGATATTACTTACATTGGTATGAATTGTGGACAGAGAAACCAGAATGAAAGATCTTCCAGACAGACTTCTTGCAAAGAAGTAGGAAGAAAACCAACTGCATAAGGCATCAGTAAATAGAGTGGAAGCAGAAGAGTACTCTGCTAGAAACTAATCAGGACGAAGAAGAAATCTTGGTCAAAGTTGAAAATCAACGTTAAAGTGTAACATCGAGGAAGGTGTTGGAAAGGAGGGAAGCTAATGGCTTATAAACTAGCCCTACCATTGCATATTAAATTTCATGATGTGTTTCATGTCTCCTTGTTGGCAAAAAAAAAAAAAAATATATATATATATATATATATATATATACTAATAATTTTTGTACATGATGCTTCTCATTATTGGTTGGAATGTAGGGTGGTGAGACGGAAGAGGAATTCCTTCCCCGAGCCGCTTCAAATATGAAGTGGGAAGAAATTGAATTGCGAAATCAAACCATCATCAAGTAAAAGTGCGGTGGAGCACTTGCGAGATCCACTTTACATGGAGCAGTAAGATGATGGAAAAGCATTCATAATTATGTTCAAAATAAACTAAGTAGATAGTTGTCAACACCGAGGACGGTGTTTATTTTCAGAGGGGGAATATGTAACAACCCCAAGTTCTATGCTTTTCAAATGAGACATTTGAACATAAATCCAAAGGGGAGTGGACCCCAATGGATAATTATTGTGTGGATGTGGTTAACTATTTATTTATGAAAAATAAATAAAATATGGTGTATGCACTATGACCAGATGAGAAAGTGAGATCACATGCCTAATCCATGAGGTGATGGAAAAGGAAAAGACTTTCCCCAAAATCTTTCAAAAATCCTTGAAAGAAATTATTTCTAATTTAGATTTTGAGGAAAAATCTAAATTTCCCCAATGAAGAGGAGTAGTTGGGAAGAGGTGAGAAAAAAGCTGGAAAAGCTGAGGAAAAGCTTAAAGCAGCTTTAAAGAGTCCCAAAATGGGAAGCCTAGGCTAAACGGGAATAAAGCATCCTGAAATTCTGGACGCAGAATTGGAAACAGGCTTTGGGGAAAGCACAGCTTAAATAAGCTGCTCCAGAACAGATTGAGGTTAGTCTGTTCTTGGAGGATCTCATCTCAGGGGTGAGTTCTGGAGATAAACGAACTCTAAGGTTGGGAGGACTGGTCATAGTAGAGGTATGCATGCATAATTTTGGAGATTTCTGTAAGTCTGTATTAAATATATCCCTGTTTTATGAATTGTGATGTTATGGTTTATTATACAATTTATGAATTGTTATGTTATGGTTCATTATACAAATTTTAGATTGATTATTTTTCAGTAACTCATGTAAGTGCAAACTAAAGCTATTGATAGCAGAGATAAACGGTTGGATTATAGGGATGAGTACCTTGTAGTAATGAAGTAGAGATGGTAGATCATTTGAACAGCTAATCTAATAACTATGTACAGGTGTAGCTTGCTGTCTTTTAAAGGAATATTTAATTGCTGTGTGTATAGATAGAAAATGTTAACAGAACAGTACCCATGAACAGCAAGTACCAAACAACTAAACCTATCCTAACAATATTGATGGTACAGAATTCCCTGTAAACAATAACAGAAAGTAGGAAACAACAACCCTGTGATAGCAGTATGGGGTTCAGTATGTTAGCGGTGTTACAATGGAAAGGATTGTAGAATTAAGAATTTAAATTATTCTATTAAACGTAAGTGTAAACCTATGAAAGCAGAAGTCGAATCCTAACTAAGTACGAGGACCAGCACTAGGGATTCTCAACTATCCAGTTCAGTATTCTCTACCTCCATTTGATTGAAGCAAGAGGATCTGTTTCCTAGTTTTCCCATGGAATAGTTGAATCTGCCCCAGAGTGTCAAACATGTTGAATGTTTGTAACAGTAAAATAAGGAGAAAATCCTATTGAACATCTATCGTGTAATAAAAGTTGTGTGAGGGAAGATTGTAAGCATATGTAAAAATACAATGAACAGAGCGTCTGTTTACCGTCCATATAAACTACTGGGAAAGTAGTTGGAGAAATGGAGATTAACTGAGTATAGATAGATGTATGCGAGGAGGCATCCATCTATACCTCGATGCTGCAACTTTAAAATGTTGAAAATTTTATAAGGCTTGAAAACTGGAAAGTTTGAGGAAGGGCCTATTGGTCGGCTAGAGTTGGTCAAAACTCTGAAAAACTGACCTGAGAAATACAACTAATATATATATAGATATATAAGTCACCTAAATGGACTGTGAAGAGTAGAGGCCAAGCCCAAAAATAAAAATTATCATGGAAATTCTTATATTCCCATGGCTGCCTATAATCACTCAAAGGAAGTTAAATATCGTATAACCGTATGACTTTGAAATGGATTCAATCACTAGTTTTTGTTAGTCGGTACAAGACCTAATATATCTAAGTTATGATATACGGGGTAAGAAGCCGGGTCAAGACGTGACATATCTCTTCCATTTCACTTTCATGCTGGAAAATGATCGATCATTTATATCGCACGATATTTGTTTTGAAATTTATTCAAATTTCCACCATCATTGTATTTTTTACCACCAACACATTTCTTTTTGTAAAAATAGTTCATTACTTTCTCTTTTCACATATAATTTGAGATTTGAAATCACGGAAGTGGAAGGAGGAGGTGAATCCTTCCAAAATGTTCCACCAAAGTCAAGTGAATGTATCATAATATAACTCAAATTCCACATGATAACGAAAACAACAAGTGTCGTGCACCGTGATAGGTTTTGCTATACCATGGTTTTTGTTGAAAAAAATCATTGATTAAAACATGAATTTCACGATTCTCTTATTTGACCTTTGTTGAATGTTTATCCGAGTGGGTTTCAAGAAATGTTTTTCTATGTTCTTCCTATCGATTTCATGTTATTCTTCATTTTATCACATGCCTTAGAGTTGGCGAAACACACATGAATTGTTCTTCCAATTTTCATATATTATTTTTTTAACATCTTCTCCTAGTCTATATTTCTATAGTTGCCCAGAAATAGCTCTCCAACAAGCAAGTTCATATCATTTACATCTATTTGCAACCGAAATTTCCGATGTTTGTGAAAAAAAATTCGTGAGGTTCCTAATGTCATGCCATAGATTTTACGAAGAGATTCTCTTTAGTACTTGATAAAACCACTGCCATATGTATTTCTCTACGTACAACTGAAACATTTTTCTGCCTAGATCTTCTAATTGAATTTATAGCACTATTTATATTTTATATCACATTTTCCTTCATTTTTTTAATCTTTGGTTGATTTTCGAATACCTAATAAATTCATAGATTTTTTTAATTTCATTAATGATAGAGACCTTTCAACATTTGGCTGAACTGGCCACATTTTACTTTATGAAATACTTCTCAAAATGTGGTTAACACGATATCGTATATAATCGTCGACTTTTTATCTCCATATGTGTGAGTGTCAACATTTTCTATCCGTCATCGACATTAATTTCATCCGTACATATTCGAATGATTAGTACATAATAAGTTTACATATTCAAATAAATAAATAAATTAATAAATATAAGTATAATTTCAATAATACGTACATGTGTTCAATACACACACACACACACACACACGTATATATGTGTGTGTGTGTGTGTGTGTGTGTGTACATACTCTTAGATTCAATTTCTTTAGTTGAATTTCTTTCATCATTTTTGGTACTCATCTTCAATCATTGGTTCAATATCTCTTTTACTTTCTCTTTCAAAATTTTGTATCTCATCATCAATTTTTTGAGGAATATCTCTCTTTGTTTTCATATTGCAAAATATTTTCAAATTAGTTCATAAAATATAAATTAAGCTTCACATTTTATGCTAGGAAAATTCTAAATATATCAAAATCATAATACTTACATTTCTTATATACCCGTTTCAACTTCTAGTTGAGGTTGATTTCCTCTTCAATATTTGAGAGTGCTTCTATCTTTTCTTTTGCGAGATTGTCTTTGCCTCTTCTACGTTCCCCGAGGGTCTCTTTTTCAATCATATTTTCCCATACAATTTCTTCGATTTCCCATGATAATAGAGTATGAAGTTCAAAAATTTTTCTTCAAAAAATTTAGACAAAAACTCACTTAAAAAAACATCTCAAAATATTTAATTTAAAAAAAAACTCATTTTTAAATTTTTTGCAAAAAATACATACTCCAATCCAAAACACTTACTTTAAAAATTCAACAAAAATGTCTTATAAAAATGAAACGAAGTTCGGTAGAATATTTCTTCCAAGTCGTACAAAAAATTCATTTAAAAAGTTACACAAAAACTCATTTTAAAAATTATTAGAAAATATTTACTTTCCCCCCGTCACGTCTCCCAAACCCATTTTTTTTTCTTTTCATTTTCATAACAAAGTCTATATACATCACCCCGATTGGGGAAAGACAATTGAACTCGTGATTGAGTGCTACCCATATAACATAACTCAAATATTCTCCGCTTTATGCGTCGATAACAATTATAGTTTTTTATACTGAATCACTTACAAATGCAGACTGTTATCCGGGGTTTAGATTCTTTTTAGTACTTATAGACAGCCATGGAATACAAGAATTTCCATGAGAATTTTTTTTTGGGCTTGACCTCCCCTCTTCTCAGTCCATATAGTAGACTTATATATCTATATATATTACTTTGTATTTCTCAGGTTTTCTGTTCAGAGTTGGGTCCAACTCTAGATGATCACTAGGCCCTTACTCAAACTTCCCAGTTTGCAGGCCTGATAACATTTTCAATATTTTAAAGTTTCAGCCTCGAGGTATAGATGTATGCCTCCTCGCATACATCTATCTCTACGCAGTTAACCACCATTGCTCCAACTACTTTCCCAGTAGTTTCTATGGAAGGTAAACAGATGCTCTGTTCATGGTATTTTTACACATGCTTACAATCTTCCCTCACACAAACTTTTATCACACAATAGATTTTGCAATAGGCTTTCCCCCCCCTTATTTTTCTGTTATAACCATTCAACATGTGTGACACTATGGTACAGATTCAACTGTTCCATGGGAAAACTAGGAAACAACTCCTCTTGCTTCACTCAAATGGAGGTAGAGAATACTGAACTGGATAGTTTAGAATCCCTAGTGTTAGATCCTCGTACTTAGTTAGGATTCAACTTCTACTTCCATATGTGTACAATTACATTTAATATAATACTGTAAATTCTAAATTTTACAATTCTTTCCAGTGTAACACAACTAAGGGTTGTTGTTCCCTACTTTCTGTTATTGATTACAGTGAATTCTGTGCCATCAGTATTGTTATGATAGATTTAGTTGTTTGGCACTTACTGTTCATGGGTAATGTTTGGTTAACATTTTCTGTTTATACACACAGGAATTAAATATTTCTTTAAGAGATAGCAAGCTATACCTATACATGGTTATCAGATTTGCTGTTCAATTGATCTGTCATCTCTAACCTCATTACTACCAGATACTCATCCATACAACCCAACCATTTGTCTCTGCTATCACTAGCTTTGGTTTGCCATTACATGAACTACTTAACAATTAATCAATCTAACATTTGCATAATGCATCATAGCATGACAATTCATAAACTGCATAATGAACCATAACATCACAATTCATAAACTGCATAATGAACCAAAACATCAAAATTTCATAAACCATGAACACGTTTAATTCAACTTACAGAAATCTCCCAATTATGCATGCACACCACTACTATGACCAGTCCACCCAACCTTAGAGTTCGTTTGTCTCCAGAACTCACCCCCGAGCTGAGATCCTCCAAGAACAGACTAACCTCAATCTGTTTTGGAGCAGCTTATTTAAGCTGTGCTTCCCCCAAAGCCTGTTTCCAATTCTGCGTCCAGAATTTCAGGATGCTTTATTCCTGTTTAGCCTAGGCTTCCCATTTTGGGACTCTTTAAAGCTGCTTTAAGCTTTTCCTCAGCTTTTCCAACTTTTTCTCACCTCTTCCCAACTACTCCTCTTCATTGGGGAAATTTAGATTTTTCCTCAAAAATCTAAATTAGTAATAATTTCTTTCAAGGATTTTTGAAAGATTTTGGGAAAGTCTTTTCCTTTTCCATCACCTCATGGATTAGGCATGTGATCTCACTTTCTCATCTGGTCATAGTACATTCACAATATTTTATTTATTTTCCATAATTAAATAGTTAACCATATCCACACAATAATTATCCATTGGGGTCCACTCCCCTTTGGATTTATGTTCCAATGTCTTATTTGAAAAGCATAGAACTTGGGGGTGTTACATATTCCCCCTCTGAAAATAAACACCGTCCTCGGTGTTGACAACTATCTACTTAGTTGATTTTGTACATAATTATGAATGCTTTTCCATTATCTTAGCTTCTCTGTTCCATGTAGCTTTTTAGCAGTAAAGTGCTCCACTGCACCTTTAATCTAGCTACTCTTCAAGTTCACAATTCAATTTCTTCCCGCTTTCAGATTTGAAGCGGCTCTGGAAGGAATTCCTCTTCTGGTTCCACCTGGACCACATTCCAATCAATAATGTGAGAAGCATCATGTACAAAAATTATATTTTTCTAACAAGGAGATATGAAACTCATCATGAAATTTAATATGCAAGGGTAAGGCTAGTTTATAAGCCATTAGTTTCCCCTCCTTCCAACACCTTCCTTGGTGTTACATTTTAACGTTGAATTTTTCAACTTTGACGAAGATTTCTTCTTCGTTCTTGCTTAGTTCCAGCAGAGTACTCTCCTGCTTTATGCAGTTGATTTTCTTCCTACTTCTTTGCAAGAAGTCGGTCTAGAAAACCTTTTATTCTGTTTTCTCTGTCCACAATTCATACCAATGTAAGAAATGTCAGGTACATACAATTGATAACCCACAACAATATTCTGCATTTCAATAAACTTAAGAAATTCAGTTATTAGTCAAACCGTTCAGGTTCATAATAGTTTAGTGCCCCTTTGAGTACACTACTTATCCTTTCTTGTTCTTCTAGGTGATTTATCTTCACCTTTTTCCTCCTTGTTTCCAGAGTGCACAATTTCCTGTTACACAATTGGCTAAACAATTTTACAACTTTTCATTAGTACTCATACATGAATGGAAACAATCGTATCATATGCATGATTATGCTTGCCCTTATCTTTGAAATTAAAACTCAGGGAAATTACCTAAATTTTACACCAACAAAATTTTATAGTGTGAATGCATGTATTTGCTATCATTCATCCCATTCACAAGTATTACTACTTGATAACGTCAAAATGGAATTTGACACAATTTCCCCTTTTTCCAAAGACTTACCATAATTCATACCTTCACTTGCAGCTTTTACGGTGAACTCACTTTTAATATTTCCTCAGTGAATTATTTCTTCTTCCTTAATCTATCAGGGTTGAAGATATTATATTCATACAACCAATGTTAACATTATAACATATAACAAGATCACCTATATTTATAATGTTAATTGTAGATTTAACTTATGTCCCACGTGAAATTTGTTTCATTTTAATGTATTATTATTTTATATATATATACATATATATATATATTATTAATAGGAATTTAAGAATTTACAATTTATATTTGATATACCTCTATTAAATATAATTTGTCATTTTCCTATTATCCACTTTTCTCTATATGTTCCACTATAAGCTTTCCTTCTTCTTTTGTTCCAATAACTATGGTAACACATAGTATTATATACATATTAGGAACATATATCCCTTTCTTAACCTTACCCTGAAGGTTAATTTCCCACATAATTATTTATACTCAATTCCACCACACTCTAGTGGAGTTTATAGGTGTATTAATTTTTCTTTTAAAATTCCTTATAACCATTCCATATATATACTAAATCTAAATTTCATATGTCACCTATGAAATTATGTGTTAATTCAAGCCCTTATATGATTTTCATCCCACTTTTGACCTTGAATATTTATTGGTTACGTTGCTTTATCCTTACATAAGTACTTGTAACCTTTCTCATTTCACCTCTTCTCTTAATTCACGATGTATATTTCTAGTTGGAATTATCATCCAATTATCCAACCTTATTTATAACATTTATTCTTAGAGATATTCTTTCTTGATAATAATTGTGAAACCAATAGTTTAACTTGTCTCTCTTTTCCAACATCACATTTATAACACATACAATCCTATTGCACATACAATCTTATTGCCTCTATTAAGGCCCTTATATACGTACATACCTTATACCATCTATCTCCCATATAGATCCATACATATACCGAGATACGCTTATGTCAACCTCTTATATAACATAAATATCATATGTCAATACCTATAACGATATACTACCACATTAACTACTTGTATGTAATAAATATCATATGTGCAATTGTATATATATCACATAATTTGTAACATCTTGACGAAGTTTTTCTCTACTCATCTAGCATCTTTATATTTATAACACCATGGAACATTCCACTTATTTTATTCTTAATCACATACATATACATCTTTGACTTACACACATATATATATATTATCACACACATATATATATACCTATGTATTACCGACATACAAATAAAACATTTCACATATACATATTCTCACATATATAGATATAGTACTTACATACCAATAAAACATCTCGGGTTCATGTCTGTGCGTCCACCCCTCTTTGTAACACCTCTTGTTCATGAAATTTTTTTTCATGTTATAATTTCCACTTATCCCTTCAATATATTCTTTACTATTACTATACTTTTTGTTTTCCATTCCCTTTTATAACATTTAATATTTTTCCATGTATATAGTTCCCCTATATACATAAGATAACATGCTTCCCTTGTGGCCCCTATGTATAATCATTTTCAAGCACTCACATATATACCATCTACCTGTCCACATGTAACATCTATATACAAATATAAAACCTACATGTATATAAAGGTGCAACCTAAGTATAGTATCAATTACCAAAAAGTAATTAAGATGAACATAACTCTAGGTGTCACCGTTATATATATTATACATATACGTGCACATCAATATATGAATGAACACCTATTCCGAATGCATGTTTTTATGTCACTTATATACTTATATATATATCCTTGGATAACTTACTTCCTTACGCATGTATAGTTATATACCACGTATATTTAGCATTGGTGAAATACTTTGGTTAAAGTACGTAACCTTATCTAAGCGGCATTCATAGAAATTGCCCTACCATATATTTATGTAACACGATGATATGCATTATACAACCTAGGCAATCATTCGCTAACGTGAAAGCGTTCACGTGTAGGGACGAGGCTTAGTTATATAAATTTTTAAAGTATCGTTTTTATACCTTAACACGCACATAGTATAATTATCATACTGATCAATATATCGCGGCGTGTATTATTGACTCAGCCTCCTCCTTCTATTTAGCACGATGACTATTAACTTTTCGTATTGCTGGCGTGACACATTAGCGTGACTACGTCGACGTGGAGTTAACTGTGGCCCGTTTATTAACCGGTATACCGGGGTTTGGAAATGTCTCATGGCTACGCACCTGCGCGTGACCAATAGATATGATTGAATTCAGCTTTCGATTTGTGACAACACAGACCCATCCCTGAGTGGTTTTTTTTTTTTTTTTTTTTTACTATTACCGCCATCTCTCTATTGCAGCGCCGTAGAGTCTGCTCTACTCGTTCTGCCGGTGTGAATAGTACCGCCTATGACACGGTCACCAAATATGCGTGCTGATAGGTTTTCCCTCCTACCTCGAATTTACATTCTTCTGCTTTGCATCAGTGCAATCAAATCTGAATTGTTTATACGCAAACTCTGTTTAAGCGTACTGGCTGCTGACAGGACCAGCAGAGGGGTTCTGTGAAGGTATGCTATGATTTAACATGCGGTCCCTGTGATGGCTGATGTTTTTGTTCTTTGTAATCGCAGGGCCGGTTCCCCGTTTGGACGATTTAACCCCTTGGACGCCGGCGGCTCTGTAGGTACCTTTCCTGGCACGTTGGTTTTCTCTATTCTCTGCTGGCCCAGCACGGATTGCATCAAGCCCGACATTTGAACCATTTGGATACTAGGTTTACCCTACCGCCCATATAGATTTTAAGCGTAGCCCCAGCTGGACGGTACCCAAAAGGCTGATCCCTGCAGCTATGCCGGCTAAAGCGTACCAACAGATCGACGCAACTGATCTTTTCCCAGATCGACCTGGGGATTTTCTGTTTCCTGGGAAAGTGGGATTAGGTTTTTTTTTTTTCTTTTCTACTCCTTTGTGGGTTTCTCCGCCTAAGAGTGTCTATATAGTCGATTCAGTCAGAGCTGGATCTATTCCTGATCGTTATAGTTGTCATTGATCTCAGTTTCTGTTTCTTTCACAGGATTCGATCCGGTGTGGCGCAGAGATAACCCAATAACTTGCCGGTTGTCTCCTTCTCCGTCACCAGGTTTTCCGTTTTCCTTTAACCCTAACTCTATCAATGATTTACGCTGGCTTTCATTCGAATAACTCAGAAGGTTTTACTGCCAATTTGTTTTCAGGTTGTTCACGCAGAGGTTTTAGATGACGAGGTGTTCCCCAGTCACTCTCTTTAACTTTTCGATCTCTCCTTGTCTTTCTTTATGTGCGTAAGGGCAGTCTGAGAATGATTCGATGAGTTGTAACTCTTTCTGTTTACAGGTCATGTATATTAGTTCTCAGATCTCCTCACCATAGTCGTATTTCGTTATCTGTCTGCTCGTTGACTCATAACCTTGTTTTTCTCTCTGATGTATCCCATCTTACGCATTTGTTCACATGCTCTCATTTCCTTGGGTCGGTCGTTTATTAATTTTTTTTGTTTCAAGTACTAGTGTTTTTTGTGTTTCGGTTAGGGTTGATACACATGCGTTCCTCCTGAAATTTCTCATAGCTGCATCGCATTTTCGAGTTGATTTATTTTATACTGGTTACCATATATAAACATCCCTGTTCGTAATATATGGCCGCGGCCTCCTGCGCAGGGATTAATTTGTTTTAGCCTCGGCATTTACTACCTACGAGTTATTGCTTAGATTTTTACTGCTGAAATGGTTTGACTATACAGTGTTTCAAAACTATGTGGTAGTATTTGCTCAAACAGACCCTACTTGCGGTGAAATGTTTACAAGGGTTTGGTATCAATACTCGTTTTACATTTCATACACATGCACAGCGAGTCAGCCCATTTCAGCAGGGTTTGACCGTGCGCTTCAACTATTGGCCTTGGGATTTTTCTATCTGTACCCTGCGTGCGTCTCCCTCCTAAATTTTTTGTTCGTGAGTCATATGGACGGATAAACAATAAGGTTGACACACGACTTCATACATATCGGCTCATGCCATAGGTTTACTTCACAGTTTCTATATAGTGTTGTAGTTTTAATCGCCCATTGACATGTAGAATACATATTCCCGGTTCTTTTGTTTTATATACTATCAGATTCCTATCTGTCTTTTCCCATGCAGGTTTCA
The DNA here is from genome assembly GCA_034641835.2 of Pinus albicaulis. NCBI lineage: Eukaryota > Viridiplantae > Streptophyta > Pinopsida > Pinales > Pinaceae > Pinus > Pinus albicaulis. The sequence continues at coordinate 152,828 of JAXQQM020063022.1, forward strand.
TATTTATCAACAGCCCCTTTCTGTTCGGGGTTAAAAACCTACTTGCCCTCGATGATGATACTTGCTATCATATATTCATTTCATTACAAGCCTATTTGCGTGTGCAATGGTTCCTTTGATGCGGCTCATTGTCCATAGATTTTATCAATAACCATACTATTTATTACAAAGGTTAGGGATGTAGTTAAAATCTAAAATGTTTTATAATTGCTAAGAGTGATATAATTCTTATCTGGTGGAGATTGACTTAAGGGTGTGATAAGAATTACAATACATATTCTAGCATCAATACTCTTAACTTTTACTTTTCTTTTGATGTATACTTACACGTATTCAATGATTCTAGTTATAATTTAAATCTTTGGCTAAGCTACATGATTCAGAAACTAAAGGTAGATAAAGAAATGAGCTCTATCCACTTATAGCTAGTATAACAATTCTATAAGTCGAGTTATTCTTTCTCTTAGCACAATTTCAATGCCACATTCAAATGCTATTACTTTCTTCTTTCTAGATTTGTACCATGTAACTTTTTTTTCATACTCTATTATTTTACATAGAAATGCTATTTTTCTGAGAGATATCGGGTTGCAGTTTTAAACCTATTATAGGTTTAACCATTCTGGTATATGAGCCTCCTCATATTATTCCCATATCAATGTTTCTACTTCCTCACCATCTGTTACATGTATACCTGAAAGTATATCCAAGATATTTGTATACTTGAAGAAATATTTTTAATATTCATAAAATTTATAACAGTTAACCATTTATTTGTGAGCACATATCTTGCCCAATTTTTGAACTTTGCTCCGATACCATTTGTCACGTCTCCCAAATCCATTTTTTTTTTTTTTCCCCATTTTCATAACAGGTCTATATTCATCACCCTGATTGGGGAAAGACCATTGAACCTGTGATGAGTGCTACCCATATAACATAACTCAAATATTCTCCGCTTTATGCGTCGATAACAATTATAGTGTTGTATACTGAATCACTTACAAATTCAGACTGTTATCCGGGGTTTAGATTCTTTTTAGTACTTATAGACAGCCATGGAATACAAGAATTTCCATGAGAATTTTTTTTTTGGCTTGACCTCCCCTCTTCTTAGTCCATATAGTAGACTTATATATCTATATATATTACTTTGTATTTCTCAGGTTTTCTGTTCAGAGTTGGGTCCAACTCTAGATGATCACTAGGCCCTTACTCAAACTTCCCAGTTTGCAGGCCTGATAACATTTTCAATATTTTAAAGTTTCAGCCTCGAGGTATAGATGTATGCCTCCTCGCATACATCTATCTCTACGCAGTTAACCACCATTGCTCCAACTACTTTCCGAGTAGTTTCTATGGAAGGTAAAAAGATGCTCTGTTCATGGTATTTTTACACATGCTTACAATCTTCCCTCACACAAACTTTTATCACACAATATATTTTGCAATAGGCTTTTCCCACCCTTATTTTTCTGTTATAACCATTCAACATGTGTGACACTATGGTACAGATTCAACTGTTCCATGGGAAAACTAGGAAACAGCTCGTCTTGCTTCACTCAAATGGAGGTAGAGAATACTGAACTGGATAGTTTAGAATCCCTAGTGTTAGATCCTCGTACTTAGTTAGGATTCAACTTCTACTTCCATATGTGTACAATTACATTTAATAGAATACTGTAAATTCTAAATTTTACAATTCTTTCCAGTGTAACACAGCTGAGGGTTGTTGTTCCCTACTTTCTGTTATTAATTACAGTGAATTCTGTGCCATCAGTATTGTTATGATAGATTTAGTTGTTTGGCACTTAATGTTCATGGGTACTGTTTGGTTAACATTTTCTGTTTATACACACAGAAATTAAATATTTCTTTAAGAGATAGCAAGCTATACCTATACATGGTTATCAGATTTGCTGTTCAATTTATCTGTCATCTCTAACCTCATTACTACCAGATACTCATCCATACAACCCAACCATTTGTCTCTGCTATCACTAGCTTTGGTTTGCCATTACATGAACTACTTAACAATTAATCAATCTAACATTTGCATAATGCATCATAGCATGACAATTCATAAACTGCATAATGAACCATAACATCACAATTCATAAACTGCATAATGAACCATAACATCAAAATTTCATAAACCATGAACACGTTTAATTCAACTTACAGAAATCTCTCAATTATGCATGCACACCACTACTATGACCAGTCCACCCAACCTTAGAGTTCGTTTGTCTCCAGAACTCACCCCCGAGCTGAGATCCTCCCGAGGAAACGGACCTCAATGCACATTGGAGTAGCTTATTTGCCCTATGCTTTCCCAAAGCATTTCGATTAAATCCCGAGAGTTTGGATGCTTTCTTTCCTGTTTAGCCTAGGCTTCCAATTTTGGGATTCTTTAAAGCTGCTTTAAGCTTTTCCTCAGCTTTTCCAGCTTTTTCTCACCTCTTCCCAACTACTCCTCTTCATTGGGGAAATTTAGATTCCTCCTCAAATCTAAATTAATTTCTTTCAAGGATTGTTGAAAGATTTTTGGGGATTTGTTGCCTTATCCATCCTCATGGATTTGGCAAGTGATCTCTAATTCTATTTTTGGTCAAAATGCACAATCATTTTATTTATTTTTCATAAATAAATAGTTAACCATATCCACATAATAATTATCTAGTGGGTCCTTTATGGATTTATGTTCAAATATCAAATTTGAAAAGCATATAACTTAGATCTAGAGGTGTTACACATTGAATGGTACCCGAGCTTCTATTTATTCGCTATGTTAGGTGGCATATATTAGGCAACAGAATGGTACCCAGAGCTTCTATTTGATCGCTATGTTCAGTGGCATATATTGGGCCTTAAAGCCTCTATTAAAATGTTCTAGTATCAATGGAAAGTTGGGGGTATGTAAAACTCAGGCCCTATATGTTTTTTATACTCATTCTAAATGTCTCATGCACCTAGAGAATAGAAGGATGCAAAGCTTAATTGCAGATGTAAATTATAGTGAAAATTTTGGATTGGGATTACAGTGATCTTGGTTACAAAAAAAAAATTATTATGATGCAGATCTGAGCCTTAGCACTGTAGCATATTGAAATTTTAATGGGTTAAAAATGTGATCAGCTACCTAATGGATTGAGATATTTCAGTATATAGTGAAAATCAAAATTGTAGACAACAATTGATAATTTGATTTTCCACCTTGGGGAAGGATACACATAATCTAGTTGCAAGTTTGATTCATAGCCTAGGCACACCTTATATCCTCAGAGAAAGTCGCATTTAGGATTTGTTAGGATTATGCTTACTTAGTTTGGTTTGGGTTTGTTGAGGAAGTTGAGAGATTCTCTCAACTTCTCTCTCTAAGATTGGAATTAGTTGGATCTGAGTCAAACTATATATATATATATATATATATATATATATATACGTATGTAATATAGAAATTAATTATTGTGTGTTAATATTATGCAATGGATTCTCTTTCCAATTTTATTATGCTATGAGAGCCTAGTTGGGCTTAATCCCTCATGGGAGTGCCTAGGAAGATGTGAGAGTATAAGTAACTGATTGTCTGTACATAGGTGTGAAAGTGAAATGTCTATTTTTTTTTTATTTTCATATTTTGTTTTGTGTGAAATATTTCAACGTGTTGTAGAATTGTTGTCCGAGTTTTTTTTTCGCTACCACTGTTGCTGTTGGAGGAAGAGGCAGAATGAGTTTGGCCATGGAACCACTCAAAAAGATACCAGTGAGTTGCAAGCAAGAAAATGGTGGGCATATTAATAACAATATGGATTAAATTTAAGGTCAGACGCCACATTCGCGACGTCAAATTTTCTTGCATTGGTTGCGGGATCATGGGTTACTTGGGCAATAAGGATTCCATCTCCTTCAACCTACGACTTCATCAAATGAGCTTCTACTTCATTTGCAGCCATTTGGCTTCGGGCCAAAAGGAAGGCGACGAGATTAGCAGAAACTCTGATATTGCAAAAATATTAAAGAGAAGTCATTTCTCTCACGATTCTGCATTTTTGCCTCAAACCATCATGGCACATGACCAGATCATCCCATGAATGAATGAATTCGGATTTTTCTTTCTTTCGTTTTTTTTTTTTTCGTTTAGAATGTTATTACAGTTCACGGTCACATCAGTATGCCACAATTCCTATAGGTATCTTGGGGTAATATCAGACTGTTTGTTCTATTGGTATTGTGGGCATCGTTGTGGAGTAAGATTTAATGGGCAGGAAAGATTTAATGGACAAGTATCAGAAAATTCACAATACAAAATGGAGAAAAACATGCCTTCGACTTCAGATCGTTCAAGAGAAGAGGGAGGGTGCAATTCTCAGCTTCATGTGCTGGCCATGGATGACAACGTTATAGATCAAAAATTCATTGAAAAAATATTGAGGAACTACTGTTACAAAGTAGCCACTGTAGATAGTGGGTGAAGTGCTTTAGAGATTTTGGGATTAGGAGAAGATCGGGGCGTTGTAAATGAGCTTCAGGTGAATATGATAATCATGGACTATAGTATGCCAAGAATGTCTGGCCACGATTTTCTTAAAAAAAACTAAAGGATCCGTTGGCTGGATTAAAAAGAGAAAAATACAGTGCAAAATTCCGTAAGAAAAGGAGGTGCTGTCGGATTAAATTTCTGTCAATTATTAGATCATCACATGACCATATAGCTGTGCAGAAGGTATCACGGTGGAAGATCAGTCCGGTAGTGAAGAGAGTTGATGCCATGAGTAGATATAAGGGAGTAAGACTCGTTTCATTGAATTGAAGCCTGAATGCATGAAGTAAAATAAATAAATAAATAAATAAGTGGGAAGATATATTAATTAATGTGTATGTATTGTGATTTTAAATTTTTTATATTATAGAACCAATCAATGAACATTATAATAATCTAAATTAGTGGTTCTCGACGTTCTTCGGTGCTGAGAGAATGTATCGCTAATATGATTGTGAGAATCTATTATATGATGATGGGTCTTGTTGTGCTTCGGGCTTCAAGAGCATCGGTTACAGGTTATAAAATGAGATCCTTGTGTGGAAAAAAGGTCACTTTTTAGGATTTATCGCTGATCATATTCTATACCTAGAATATTTTCCTATACGACTATTTAAATTTATTCTTCGGGGTTATTTCACATATGGAAATATTTCAAAAGGGTAGTTCAGTGTCGAGACTTTTCTTCGGGGCTATCAAGAATTTTTAATCTTACAAATTTAGAATTGCTAGTCAGAAGAAAGTTTACTTTAAATGAATTGGAAGGTAAACTCGAAGATGTGAAAAAAAGAGAGCAGAATCCAGAAGACTGCAGAGTGAGTAGAGTTGCTAATGAAGACTAGATCAGACCAAGAGACGAAAGTTCAAAGTGTTGTAACTCTTTTTGTAATTGTGATTAAATATTATATGTTTTGTAAAGTAAGCATTAAGGGAGGGTATTAGGATTTGTTATGATTATGATTACTTAGTTTGGTTCGGGTTTGTTGAGGAAGTTAAGAGATTCTCTCAACTTCTCTCTCAAAGATTGGCATTAGTTGGATCTGAGTCCAACTGTATACGTATGTAATATAGAAATTAATTATTGTGTGTTAATATTGTTCAATGGATGCTCTCTCCAATTTTATTACTTGAGACTACAACTCATAGGAAATTTAAATATAAAAAAATTTGGTGATTCTCGTGAACAAGTAATTATTTGTTTTACTGCGTTGGAATGTTTGTTTATTAATAGATAAACCATACATTATCAATAATATATAATTATTATTAAAATACATGCAGAATATGTTTACTTCAAATGCTGCAAGAAAATGCTAAACTTAGAGTAGTCACATTAATTAGTTAAAAAAAACTAATTCCATAAAAAGTAAGACAATTATATTTCAAATATGAAAAGACAAGAAAAAAAAGAGAAAATATAAAACAATTTTTTATTTTATAATTTATAATTACCTGACCCCTTTCACTTCTCATCATTGTATAATATCATAACTCATTGTATTATCTATTTACAAAAGTAAATACTTACTAATTAGCATGCCCACCTCTCATCTACTAAAAATGTAATAATTTATTTTGATAAAAAATTATTAATATAATACTCATATAATTAAATTCATAACTACAACAAAATTAAATGATAAAAATAAATTCCCTAAGTACCCACAAAATGCTTTATTTCATATGAATTAAAAAGTAAATTATGTGTTTATTAAGTACCATCAAATCAAACAACGCTTTTGACCTCAAAAACCTTTTACACTAAATGATATATGAAGTTCTCCGAGTTATATACCCTCTCCTTCTTCATACGACATCGACAAAATAATTAATTGTGTGCAAGAAATATTTCAAGTAAGGTTTAATAGATATGTATATATATTGAAATTATTATATATAGTAGATATATTATATTAAAATATATATAGGTAATTAATATATGTTTAATATAATTATATATTATATTAAAAAATAAAAGAATATATTTTTTAATATTTAAGAAGAATTTAAATATTAAAATTTTTGGTGTAAGGTTCATCTAATAAAAAAATAATTAGGATATAAGTAATTATTTGTTTTACAAATGTTTGTTTATTAATTTATAAACTATATATTATTAATAATATATAATGATTATTAAAATATATACATAAATTTTTTATTTTAATTGTTACAAGAAAATCTTAAATTGAAAGTAGTAATATTAGTTAATTAGTTAGTTAGAGAAAACTAATTCCATAAAAAGTAAGCTCATTATATTTCAAATATCAAGAGACAAAATGAGACAAAGAAGAAGTCAAATAATTTTTATTTTTTATTTATAATTACCTTGCTCGTCTCACATCTCATCATTGATTCATCTCTTTACTCATTGTATTATCTATTTACAAAACTCAATACCCACCTATTAACATGGCAACCTCTCCTAAAAAAAATAGAATGTAATAATTTATTTTGTTATAGAATTATTAATACAATATTCATATAATTACAATCAAAACTAAATGGTGGAAATAAATTTCTTAAATTTACAAATAAATTCCCAAAATACCCACTAAAAACTTCATTTCATATAAAAAAACATAAGCTCTCGGTGTTTGTTAAGTACCATCGAGCCAAACATTTTGTTTGACCCCAAACCCTTTTACAGTTCTCTCAACTACTAATGCCTTCATCCTCTGAGTTATATACATTTTCTTTCTTCACCTTCATCCTCCCACTTATATATCTTTTCTTTCTTCTCACAGCATCGACAAAATTATGAAATGTGTAAGAAAGATTTCGAATAAGGTTTAAGGCATATGTATATATATTGAAATTTTTATAGATAGTAGATAGATTATATCAAAATTCATATAAGTAATTAATATATATTTAATATAATTATATATTATGTTAAAAATGAATATAAAAATATATTTTTTTAATGCTTAACATATTAAAAAATTTAGTGTAATGTTCATGGAGTAAAAAATAAATATTTGTTTTACTGTGTTTTAATATTTGTTTATTAATGGAAAAATGATTATTAAAACATATGCAGAATATGTTTACTTTTTCAAATGGTACAAGAAAATGTTAAAGTTAAATTAGGTAGTTAGAGAAAACTAAGTTCATAAAAAACGGAACAATTATATTTCAAATATGGTGTAAGGATAGAGAAGAGACGGAGTAGGTTTTTTTTTATTATCTATAATGAAAAATATATGAATATTATAAAATTTTTATAATAAAAAATTTTAAAATATTAAAAAATCTAAACATTAAAACATTAATGAATATTCTTACTCGAAAAATATTTTTAAATTCCGCTACATTAATGAATTTTTTTTCAGAAATATTTTTAAAATCTAAAAAAATTAATTAAGTAATAAATATTATTAAAATAATTTTTTTTTACATAAAATATTAAAAAATGAAAATTTATGTTGTTATATTGCTGAATTCATTAGTTTCTCCAAACAAATATAGATGATGTTAATATGTCATTTTTTAAATTTAAAATTTAAAACATGGTGACTTTATTGACATACCCAAACATATCACAATGCAAATGACATGTTGGAACTAAAAAAATATTCATTTTACTTTCCCCATTGGATTTATACATGTCAAATTTATAATAATTTATAATAAAACTATTTATTTGTTGAATTGTAGATATGTGCATATCATATAATTAAATTAATAATTTTAATAATAAATAAATTTAGTTCCCGCACATATAAAAAATTTACTTTAATATTGATTGTTTATTTATTTATATTTTATATTTATTAATATTATTAGTTTCAATATAGCAGTATAATTAATATAATTATTATTAATATAAAATACTAATACTGTAAATATATTCATGCTTTAATATAATACAATCAATATAGTTTATATTCTCATTACAACCTATAATAATAAAATTTCAAATATTATTTTTCTTATATTTTTACATTTATATTATTTTTTACCATTAACTAAAGTAAAATACATATTATCAAGGTCAAATTATATTTGTAAATATGTATTTAATATAATTATGAAATTATCATTTCAGTGATTAAATAATAAATGATATAAAAATTTATAGAATTTGTATTGATGTATAAGTGAGATTCATCTATATATAAAAAGGTTATTCATGTAATACACATAATAAACATTTCTAGATATTAAAAAATATTTCCTTTCATTAGCCTTCACTAAAGAAATTTTTTTATTATTTATTTATAAATATTATTTATTTATTAATATTGTAAATATTGACACTGTTAATATAATATAATTAATACAATTAATATAATTATTATTAATATAAGTAGGTCATCAACCCCACCCTAGAAGATCAAAAGTATCTCTCTATTTTGACTAGCTCAAAGAAGAAAATTAATATAGCCAAGATTAGATCGAACTCTCATGAGCTCCATAGTGAAACAAGTAGTGGACAGCTCCCAAAACACCATGGATGTAAAGGATCTCCCATCTCTGTGAGAATATGAACATCGAGGATGAAAATCACTTCCTCTTAAAGTTCCCCGAGTACAACCACATTAGAGCTCAATTTCATAATGTTTGTTGCAATACCTACCTTCCTAGCCTTTTAAGATGTCAAAATTATAGTGAGCTCAGGAGGCTTCTCTCCAAGATTTTTTTAGCATAGAAATAAAATCTTAAATCAAACTAAATTACTCTTTTCTTTAAGTCCCATAGACCAAAGATTGGTCTGAGTGGACGTTAACCATCATCATCATCATCATCAATATATATAAAAATTAATCTATTGATACATTAATATAATACAATTAATACTGTTAATATAATACAATATAATACCATTAATATAATTTATATTATCATTCCAACTTATATTAATAAAATTTCAAATATCTACTATTTATTATTTTTACATTTATATTCTTTAATTAAATTAGATCAAATCAATATATATTTATTATAATTATGAAAGTATCTTTAAAATTATTAAATAATACATGAAATAGAAATTTATAGAATTAATATTAATGTATGAATTCATCCATATACAAGGAAGGTCATTTATATAATGGATATTATTAAATATTGCTAAATATTTTATTATTAATTTTTATTTTTTTGTTATTATGTTCAATATTTATGCTCTTTATTAATATTAATAAACAGCCATAAACATAAATGTTTAAAATTAACATATCAAGTTTTAATATTAATATTAATATTTTTACTGTTATAAATATTTTCTTTATCATTATTATTATTATTTAAAATTAACATTAGTCTTATTAAAATTAATATTGATGGATATTAACATTAATAGTAAATATAAATATTTCAAATTAAATAAAAAATTGTTAATATTAAAATTAAATATCAATATCTTTTTTAATGTTAATTAATATTAATATTAATAATAAATACACATGTTAATATTAAACATAGAAATTTATATAAAAATAAATTTGGCATTTATACATTAATGTGAACATTGAGATTAAACATCAACATAGATATTTCATTAAAAAATAGGATTGATAACTTTCTATTTACATAGGTTTTATGATATTATAATTTAACTTTATGTTTTTTTTAGGTTCAATGACATTAGAATTAAAAAAATTGATATTTTTATATCATTTGGTCCATGTAACATTAGGTTATTTATAACCTCAGATTTATAAGATAAAATTTTTAATATTAAAAAAAAGGTTAATATTTATATTGAACATCAAACAATTACATCAATATTAAACAGACATTAATAGAGATATAAAAAAAATATTTATTAAGATTAATAATATTGGATTGTAAACATTAGGTTTATAAAATTGTGAGTTATTTTTTACTATTTTAATAATTTTCTTGTGGCTCATATGATTTTATACATTATGTATGTATGCATTTTACTATATTTGTAGATGGAAAATTGCTTATGTATGTTAATTTTAATTCTTTTCACCATTACTTGAATTTTTTTTGTTGATATCATGTATGTTTTCTTGTATGTTAGGTGATTTTCTTGTTTTATTATGGATTTAGCTATTTGGAGTAGTATTCCATTTGAAATTGTTGAAATTGTCTCCCTCTATTTGGAGTAGTATTCCATTTGAAATTATTGAAATTGTCTTCCTCTCGCTTCCTTTATTGGTTGTGATAAAGTTTAGCACTATTAGTAAGCAATGGAAAAATGTTTTGCAAAACCCTTCTTTCTTATTGTGTTACAAGCATATCTGTACAAATGAATTTGGATTTATGGTTCCTTTCCTCAATAATGGAGACAGTTATTTTGTTGTTGAATACCTTAATCAAACTGGGAACATATCTTGTTTTAATTTGTGATTCATAGATTCAAGATACAAAGTAGAGTTCATTATTGGACAAATGGTAGTTTTATCCTTAACAATAGAATTCTCCCATTCACGAAACTATTTTTTAATGAATCCATTTACAAAGGCCTTAAAAAATCATTGGGTGAATACGAATTTGATAGTGGGGATTCTTTTCGTTGTTGGAAAATGTAAGCAGCAAAAAATATGACTTGGTTGTTCTAAAACATATCTATGATAGAATGCAGTCTAAATTTTATGTTTACAGTAGTCTTGATAGGGTTTGGCGAAGAGCTGAACTTCCATTTGGTGGCACTTCACCCTCTTGGAATGGATTTTTTATAAAATTAAATTGTTTTGGCTCTATTTGGACACGGAATATGAAGATTATCCTCGATATGGGTATACAATCTACTGGTTTGATGTAATAAAAAATGAATGGGGTTTTTCATTTGTTCCAATCACTAACATATGGTGTATGTCATTAGAAATATGCAAGAATCAGTTGATATGTCTTATCAACAATGGCTCCACTTTTGTATGGTCAATTTAAGAAATAGATAACTTCCAATTTGGCCACCCTTGTGTTGGATGAAGAATTAACTACTTTGAGGATGATTAGGGCTTTAGATGGAACTTTTTGGAAGAAATGTCTATAGATATAAATAACAAATGTTATGGTTATATTCCATTTCGAGCAGTCCAAGGTGTGGTTCTTATGTGAAAATGTATTGATGTTCATTTCCTATTATATGACATGATGACTCGCCTCTCTTTTCTAAGACATATTTATAATTCAACTAATCAAGAGATGCATGGATTTTGGTCTCCAAATCTGCAGGTGTGCAACGATTTGATCGAGTCAAGAAATGTTTTTTCAATTGCTCCCCATATGGATTCTATTGATGAGATTCCACCATTAGATATGGACATGGAGTATTAGGCTATTAGTCATTTTATATTCTCTCTGTGGTTGTGGAAAATATTTCCATTTTGTTTTACTTTACATACTCTTGGGTATGTATGCTAAGACTTTAAAATTACAATTATATGGATATTTATATGGCTCTATAGGGATTTCTTCTATATGTGTATGTATCAGATGTTGGATATTGAATCCCATTGCAATTTGCTGAAAAAAAATTATTTTTGTGTCACCTTTAGTTATATTAATTGCATTTGAATGTGTTTGGATGCTATCCATTTTTCTTTGTTTTTATAATTATAATTATTGTGAGTTATTTTATACATGGTGTTTGCATTAGTTTTTAATCATTGGTTCTCAATAAATGTTATATGTTTAGGTGCATTTTAGTATTTACATTTATATTTTGATGGCATATAGTTCTGCATATTTAGATATATTTCCAATTCATATAATTCTTATAGTATTTTGTTCCATTTATATGGGTTTCCCATTAAAATTCTAATATCAGACATGAAATTTTAGCCTTTTCTGTTTTAGCCATTTGGAAAAATCCTTTTAAGTTTTCATAAATTTATATGGTTGGAAAAAGACAATATATGCTTTTAATGTTTTTATGTCGCTGGAAAAAAATGTGTTCCTTTTTCATTCTTTTGTGTTTATTTATATATGATATATTATATGTTCCATGTTTATGGTTCCATACTAAATATGCTATTATTAATTGTATACATGTCATCTGAAGGCACAAGCAAGCGTACAATTAAAAAGAGCCTTTCACCAGCATCGCGTGACATGTCTAATGAAAGTCATCGTTTACAGTACAAACAAAATAATCTCACAATAAATGAGCATAGGAGAGCTCCATATCATATAAGAATGAGTGAAACCACTCTTCAAAATGATTTTATGATTCCTCGTAAGTATCGTACTATGGATGATATCATGAAAAGAAAATTTTTCCTTCATATTTCATTGCCAGAAACTGCTCCTCGTCAACATAATTTCATTGTTTGATGCTCTCCTGACAATCATCATAATATTGGGGAAACATCTTGCAATAGGGAAGAACATCATATTGATACCGTAGATGAAAATTTTCACCCTAACCATTATTTCTTTGCAATTGCATCTTTTGAGCAAGGCAAAAGGTTGCAAAATATCCATGGTGGAGGCAATGATGACATTGTATGTGATGACTTGGGTGATAATTTTATTGACCATTTGTTTGATAACTTCGAGCCATTTGGTCGAAACATCAGGTCTTCCAATCCCCCTTCTCAAAATAATGTTGTACCACGAATAGTACTATTCAGCCCTTACAAAATTTCGCATGGAACAATGGAGGTAACACAATGATATTTTGACGGTTTCTGCAATAGTGGTTTTTTTATTACATTCCTCTATTTACAATTTTTTTTTACTAAAATTATAAGGTATTTTATTCTCTTGGAATGGGATACAACTAATTTTACTAGAGGTATAGAAATTAACTCCCCAAGTCTTCCATCTACTAATCTGAGAATTAAATATGAAGCATGCCATAGCCTTCCGTTGCATTCTCCTCGACAATCAAATCGGAAAACTAATGTAAATGTTCAATGTATTCGATTGGATTTTTTTTTTTTTTTTTTTTTTTTTGTAGGTTCGACATAATTTTTTTTGCATAATTTCTTTTCTTCAAATCCGACACAACTCATTTCAATACAAGCATAGAAATTAACTTCGTAGATGTTCCATATACTGATGCTATAGTGAAGAGGAACCATCTCATAGCATTCATTCAGATCACCAACCATATGTAAATGCTGAATGAATTTAATATTTTCCTCATTTTTTCATTTATTGTGAGTTGTACATTGTATTTTATAACCTTTTATGGAAAAAACATGATTTCATCTAATGAGGTTGGATAAATGGAATCTAAAACATCAAATTCTCAAACAAATGTAATTTTCATTATATTTGATTTGTTTTACAATTTTTTATCTTTATTGTTTGGAAATTTAATTTTATAATGAGTTTTTTTTTTTTTAAATAGGAAACAACTCATTTGAATAGAGGCATAGAAACTAACTCTACAAATGTTCTTTCCACTAATGTTAGAAGTGAAGAGAAACCATCTAATAGCCTTCATCCACATCGCCAAAAAAACGTAAATATTGAATGAATTTTTTTTATTTTTCATTTTTTCATTTCTAATTAGTTGGAAATTAAATATTAAAAAAATTTATGATAAAGACAGCTTATCATCCTCTAAGGTTTTAGAAATGCAGACCATAAATGTGGGAAGGCCCTGTCATAGATATGTTCCACATGTTTCAAATTTGGGAAGGAATCTCATGGTGTTGAAAATCAAGTACATTTTAGAAGAAATTATACTCTTTCCACATCATCTCACCATGACATGTCCAATCTAATACAAGACACCATATTCATTTGATTGAAAACAAGGATTCATGCATAAATATTTCGAGAAGATAGATAGCTTGTCGTTGTAACACCCCCAATTTGTGTGTTGAATTTTTAAAGTTAGACATTTGAACTTAAATCCTAATGGGGGGTGGACCCCAAGGGATAAGTATGATGTGAATGTAATTACATATTTTATTTGAAGAAATAAATAAAGTGATTGTGCATTTTGACCAAGATGAGAATTAGAGATCACTTGCCAAATCCATGAGGATGGATAAGGCAACAAATCCCCAAAAATCTTTCAAAAATCCTTGAAAGAAATTTATTTAGATTTGAGGAGGAATCTAAATTTCCCCAATGAAGAGGAGTAGTTGGGAAGAAGTGAGAAAAAGCTGGAAAAGCTGAGGAAAAGCTTAAAGCAGCTTTAAAGAATCCCAAAATGGGAAGCCTAGGCTAAACAGGAAAGAAAGCATCCTGCTATTCTGGACGCAGAATTAAGAAACATGCTTTGGGGAATCATGAGCTTAAATAAGCTGTTTCTAGGCAGATCAGGGGTTGATCTGTTTAGGAGGTGATCTCTGCTCGGGGGTGAGTCCTGGGAGACAAAGAGGACTCTAAGGTTGGGAGGTTGGTCATTTGCAGATTGTGGTATGTTCTGAAAATTTTGTTCATTTTGATGTCTTATGGTATGAATTAGCTACATATAAAACTTAAAAGAATTTGTATTGTTGATGTTAGTACTACATTTAACAAAATCCATCCTAAGGCATTCACCTTCCAGATTCTGTTTAGTTGTAGACCAGAAATCTATAGAGTAGAAACTCCAGAAATTCTAAACCTTGGTCAGGTCTAAATCTACAGTTACATAGTCTCTATAGATGATTTATTTTTATTGTGTTCCCTGTAGACACAAAAATGATATTATATGCTTATGTATATGTTAGAGAAACAATATAACAGAACTAAGGTTAAATGAAGAAAAAAAAAAAGATTTAGTGGCTAGTCTATGATATGCGAAATTGTGCTAGAGAAATAATAAATTCATTTTTATGATTTCGATAATATCTATTAGTATATGTATTTGAGTCCAAATCTAGCCTTACTCCTTGAAACAAATAGCATGGCAAAATAAATCATAAGTAAAGTCCTTTTGTCAAGTGCTATTCAATACATAAAGGTATACTAGCATGTATGTTGAATTCTTGTTAACCACAAAATAACTGTATACTATAGAGGGGTTACAGCAACCATAACAATGATAAAATATTTTGTTGTATACCTTCATCTTTAACCCTTTGTAATAAACATTAGGGCAAAAGAGTATTCTATGATTAATGTATCACCTAAATGGAACATTCGACTACTTATATATATATAGGCATTTAAAACACTTGATATAGATATATTCACAAGGTTCGAGCATCATACAATTCCATTTTGTCGACCTCAATTATAAATGAGCCATAGATAGATGTATATGAATATTATATGTCCCAAGAAAAAAAAAAAATGCAACCCTATCGTTACACGATCTATTTTTGGCAGAAAAACAAGTACGAAAGATATATATATATATGAATATATATGTCAAAAACGAAAAAAGAAGATAATCTCTAAAATTATCAATGAAACATGTAGAGAATCTCTATAGTGAGCGAAACGAGCGTATTGTAATGTAAACAAATGCGGGTATGTAGCACAAAAAAACCGACTACATAAAGTTCGAGCGCAAACCAGGTAGCTCGTTTCCACAGTCCTGTTCATGCCTAGAAATAATGATAACTCGTATCATTATTTCTTGCAGTAGATATACATATATGTGAGTAAAATACCAAATACCGAGAGATAAAATACTGCTTAGGTTAATAATAAATTCAGAGGAAGGTGTTGTATGAAAAGATTGTGTTGCAAATCAGAGAGGGCCTTACGGTGCTATGGTCTAACTAGGTTATGATTACGACGCGGAAAGTAAGTCAATCACCGAAAGTCTGCTGTCAAACCACCACCAACAAGGCCGCGGCATGGACGCGCCTGTTTAACATTATATCACTCGAGACCAAACCGTGAAATATTTCGTCCAAATCAACGTCTGACAACCGCACTCTTGCTGGGTAGAATCTGCCTGTAAACGCATTCAACAAAATTTTACATGTCATAGGTAACACGTTAAAACTCCCGGGGCAGCGTGACCCGCGCTGGGGAGGTATTATAGCAGTATAAACATAATAAAATTTAAACGCGGGGCATTCGTATTAACCAGTGATAATACCACCGGTAAATTGAAAAGAACTGTTGATGAAATAGAAACTAACGCGTCTGAACACATTGGACCCTCGCGTGTACCTTTGATGGTGGGTTATGCTAACTGTGAACGCGTCCAAATATGAAAACATATGAGGAGTGAGGATTCTGAATGCGGCTGTGTATTGACTGGCGCATCGGGGTGTAGGAAATACCTGCAAATGATAGTCACATGTGGTACATATTAGACGCAGGAACAACCACCTCAGGAACCAACACATTCACCAGTTCACGTCTAGGGTATTTCAGAACGAAATTGCAGAACTGTGTTAAGAATAGAAGAAAGATGGAAATGCGCCAGGGGGAACAGGGTATACCTCTGCCCCGGTGAACCGACGGAGACACTGAGCTCCTGCCCTTTCTGCGTAACAAATAACAGATAAGTAGATACTATAGTGCGGATATACATGAGTAAAGAAAAATAAGACCAGGGGGGATAAGCGAGACCAAACCTTAAACCTCCCTGTACATAAATCTCCTCGCAGATTAGCTGAAGGGGCCGAAGGGAGACAAGGATAAGCTCCGAAAGAGGAAAAACAAATAACACGGATAGGAACTGGTCAATAGATCGATCTAAATGTATCTGGTTAAAAGCTTGGAAACCCTAAATGTTCTCTGACCGAAAATCTTCAAGAAAATCTCGAGATGGATTGAGCCAACGCAGCACGTTGGCCAGAGGGTACTAGGTGATGTTAAGGGAGTGCAGAGGAATTAAGGCATCGTAGGCCAGTAGGTGTAGAGGTAAACCTAGCTCGAACACCTGCCAGAGGCAGCGCTCGGCACCCTCGTACTCATGCCAGCTAAATCTGACAATGGAAATCCACCTGTCGAATGCCTGCTGGACCAGGTTCGAAGTACGCCCACTCTCACCACTCGAGACACTGCTCCTGCACGAAAAAAATCAGCAAAATATCTTAACACAATTCACGCGTCAACTATCTGAGCCGATCCGGTGTTAGGCGGTGAATGTAATCCATACCAGGTACGAGTATGGAGTACTCTGGGTATGGGATCACTGCGTAGGTGTGTTCACATCAGAAACAAATTAGTACTGATCTGTCGCGAGGTGAACCGATTCCGGAAGTAATAGGATTACACCCACGCGGTGGCCAATCCGAAAACCTTATAGAAGGATACACCTGCACACACACAAACGAAGATTAGGGTTAGACTCGTATTACCAAGATTCTAAACTACATGCATGCATATCCGAGAAGCAAACGCTGAAACCATACCACGGTCAAACTATTAAAACTAACCTAAGTATCAATACTGCCTGGAGAGATGAAACCGGGTTTCCAAAGGATAGCACTATGCAATTAGAGATATGCGTGGTATGCCGGAAAAGTATGTCGGATTTAATATGTACGAGCGCTCACTCCCGTAGGGTTAACAAGTTGAAAGCATACATAGTAGGTATATGTATGAATGGTTTACAATTTTGATATGCGCATTCAAAGATTTCATTACCCAAATGAAAATATAGATACGTACTATATGTAATTATACATATGATAGGTGGTAGATATAAGTGGCTGATTCAATTTTATATAGGTATGTATATTGACCGATATGGGTATATAGAGGGTTTAAAAATACATATGGATATGTGATATATGTATATATATGTGCACCTTCACGTCCTAGGGTAACGTGGTAGAGATACATATGTGAATTATAAAGATGAGGGATCATATAACGTATCCAAGAATATGCTTTATATATACCTAGATTATATATATATGGTGTAAATATATGTGCTATATATCTATGTGAATTTAAAATTGTGGTCAAGGGATAGGACATCTATAGATATAGATGTTATATATATATATATATATATATATATATATATATATATATATATATATATATATAAATAAATATATATATATATATCTATATATATATATATATACGTGCATTATGGAGGTATGGCCGTAAACATCAAGAGATATGAAATGCTAGGTGATTAAAGGAAATCTTTAACAAAAATAGAAAAAAAAAATTCTGGAACTAGAGGTATTACAAATGGTATCGGAGCACTAGTTACAACAAGTTGGGATGTCGTTTTGTGCTCACTGTTATAACATATGTGGTTGTTTGCTGAAAATTTATTTTAAAAATGTTGCTAAATTGTGTTGTAAGTGTGTATAGTTGAAATGGCTGAAGGTGAAGGGATTTATGTGGATCTGCGGGATGAGTTTGCTACTCCAGATCCCAATGCCACGGTAATGGCTATGTTGCACAGGCTACAACGAGAATTGGCTGAACTGAGAAGCCAGAATGACATGTTGTCATCAGCCAGTAAGGAGCAGGAAAAGCTCATCAGAGAACTAACTTCCCGGAACAGCCAGGAAGGTGAAGGTTCCGGAAAGAGAAAGATGGATGAGTCTGATGATGATGATGCTGCTAGACATCAACATAAACAGAAAAGAGAATTGCAGGGGTAATTCCGAAAGATCAAACCTCCCTCCTATGATGGGGAGAAGGAAGAAGATGCTGAAGCTTGGTTGCTGAACATGATCAAGTATTTCCAAGTTTATGAATATGAAAGCAATCTGAAGGCTAGATTAGCTGTGTACCAGCTACAAGGAAAAGCTACACTGTGGTGGGAAGAGACAAAAATGGTGCATGCCATTGATGAAAAGACAGTTACTTGGGAAGATTTTTAGACTAAGTTCAAAAGTCGTTACTTGAATGAACGTTATTATGATGATAAAGCAAAAGAATTCCATGAACTTAGACTAGGACAGCTCACTATTGATGAGTTTGTCACTAAGTTTACAAATTTACTGAGGTATGTTCCTTACATTAGGGAAGAAAAGGCAAAAGTGCAAAGGTTTTTAAATTGTTTGCCTACTGTCTACAAGGAGAAAATTGAGTTTGACAACCCAAAAACAATGGATGAAGCTGTTAGAAAAGCAAGATTATGCTATCAGCAGTTCAAAGGTAAAGCTGAACAAGGGAAGAGCTGGCTGAACAAGGGTGAGTTCAAAGGTAAAAGACCAAAACCAGCATATCTAAGAAATTTTGGTAGAGATCATCGGCGGAAAAAATTCAGTAAACCAAAAGAAAGTCAAACTGCTCAGTCCCAAGTGGCTTCAAAACCAGTAGAAGGGAACAATAGAAAGGAAGGGACAGTCAGAATGAAGGAACCTTTGAAATGTTGGGGCTGTGGAGAACCCCATATGATGAGAGACTGCCCCCATCGAAATATACACATGATCAGCAGAGAGCGAGAGGCAACAACGGTAAATGACATAGCCAAAAATATACCAACTATCAGTGCAGCTTTGGAAAATCGGCAAGCAGAACATCAAGCCACCATGGTGGAAATGGAGGGTAAGATTTCTGACCTACCTGTTACTGTTTTGATTGATCCAGGTGCTTCTTTGAGTTACATTAGTCCTGGAATTGTAGAAAAATGTAAAATTAAACCTGAAAAGTTTCAACAGTCATGGTTGGTACAGCTGGCCACTGGAACTAAGAGAAAAGTCACACATAAACTGCCTAAAACATCAATACAATTGAATGGCTTTACAACAGAAGTAAATATGAACATATTTCCATTAGGATCCTATGATCTGCTGATAGGAATGGATTGGCTGGAAAAGAAGAAAACTCTGATGAACTGCTGGGATAAAACCCTGCATTGTGTGGATGAAGAGGGGAAACCTTTTACATTAAAAGGGAAACCCAAGTCCATTTCCGTAAGGCAAATATCAGCCCTACAATTGAAAAGAGCAGCTAGAAAAGGATATCAAGTCTATGCAGTGCAGGTAGAAGAAATAGAACAGCAAACTGAGGAAGAATTACTGGATGCTATACCAGTCATTAGAGAATTTAAGGAGGTTTTTCCCAAAGAGATCACTCATCTTCCCCCCAAAAGAGAGATTGATTTTTCAATTGATCTGGTACCAGGAGCAACACCTGTTTTCCGAGCACCTTATCGAATGAGCCCTCCGGAACTAATGGAGCTAAAAATGCAGTTGCAGGAACTGTTAGAAAAAGGGTATATCAGACCAAGTGTGTCTCCGTGGGGAGCCCCAGTTTTATTTGTAAAAAAGAAGGATGGAACTTTTAGGATGTGCATTGATTATCGTCAATTGAACAAGTTGACCATTAAGAATAGATATCCACTTCCTAGAATTGATGATCTGTTTGATCAAGTGAGAGGGGCCTCAGTCTTTTCCAAGATAGACCTAAGGACTGGGTATCACCAGCTCAGAATTAAAGAAGAAGACATCAGCAAAATAGCATTTCGAACCAGGTATGGGCATTACGAATTTGTGGTCCTACCTTTTGGTTTGACGAATGCCCCTGCCACGTTTATGTGCTTGATGAACAGTGTGTTGAATAAATATTTGGACAAATTTGTTCTTGTGTTCATAGATGATATCTTAGTCTATTCTAAAAATGAAGATGAACATAAGGAACATCTGAGAATAGTGTTGCAGACGTTGAAAGAAAATCAGCTATATGCCAAGATCAGTAAATGTGAATTTTATAAAGATAAAATTCAATATTTGGGTCATATTATTTCTGAAAAAGGGCTTGCAGTTGACCCTGAAAAGATAAAAGAAATTAAGGAATGGCCAGTCCCAACTGATGTTTCAGCAGTAAGGTCGTTCATGGGGATAGCAGGCTACTATCGTAGATTTGTGGAAAGATTTTCTGCCATAGCACATCCCATCACTTCATTGCAAAGAAAGGGTGTCAAGTTTGTGTGGACTGAAAAATGTCAAAACAGTTTCGAGCAGTTGAAACAAAAACTTATTTCAGCCCCTATATTAAAAATTGTTGATCTTGATAAAGAGTTTGTTGTATGTACAGATGCTTGCAGAGAAGGGCTGGGAGGAGTCCCGTTGCAGGAAAATTCAGTCATTGCCTATGAATCTAGAAAACTGAAGACTCATGAACAGAACTACAGTGCATATGATTTAGAATTTGCAGCTGTTATCCATGCTTTAAAAATGTGGAGGCATTATCTCTTGGGGAAGAAGTTCACATTGATGACTGATCATATCAGCCTCAAATATTTTTTCTCCCAAACTGACCTGAATGCAAGACAAGCCAGATGGCTATCTTTTCTAAGTGAATTTGATATGGACATAAAACATATCAAGGGGAAGGAGAATAAAGTTGCTGATGCATTAAGTAGAAATGCTTGTCAAAATCTAAACAACATGGGGAGTAGTGCCCATATGGATGTAGAGGAATTGGTGGGAAAAGCAACAACTCAAGATCCCAACTATGAAGCACTCTTGGTGAAATTACAGACAAGGGATAAAACAGATTACACTAAAAACCAACAAGGGCTGCTCTATTACAAAAACAGGTTGTATATTCCAAATATAGAGTCATTGAAAAGAGAAATTCTAGATGAATATCACAAACAGCCCTATGCAGGACATCCAGGATACCAGAAGATGTTAACAGCTTTGAAGAAAAAGCTGTTCTGGCCAGGAATGAAGAGAGATGTGGCAGAGTATCTAAGTAGGTGTATGGAATGTCAAATGGTTAAAGTTGAGCATCAACACCCAGCAGGGCTTCTAAACCCTTTGCCAATTGCAGAATGGAAATGGGACACAGTTTCCATGGACTTTATAATAGGATTACCCAAAACTAAATATCAACATGATTCAGTCATGGTGGTAGTGGACACTTTAACCAAGGCTGCTCACTTTATACCAGTAAAATCTACCTTTGGAACAGCTCAAGTAGCAAATGTGTTCCTAAAGGAGATAGTAAGGCTTCATGGAGTCCCCAAGGTGATTGTCTCAGATCGGGATGCTAAGGTTACAGCAGCGTTTTGGAAAGGGTTGTTTGCAGGAATGGGTACTAAGCTGAATTTTAGTACTGCCTATCACCCTCAAACTGATGGGCAAACAGAAAGAACAAATCAAATTTTAGAGGATATGCTGAGAATGTACGTGATGGATAGGCCATCAAAATGGGAAGAGTATCTGCATTTAGCTAAGTTTGCCTATAATAATAGTTACCAATCCTCTATTAAGATGAGTCCGTTTGAGGCACTCTATGGGAGAAAGTGTCGTACTCCCTTGAGCTGGAGTCAACCAGAGGATAAACTGGTGTTGGGACCGGATGCACTACAAGAGATGGAAAGAATTGTCAAACAAATACAGAGAAATATCAAGACAGCACAAGATCGACAGAAGAGCTATGCTGATAAGAAAAGAGTGCACCGAGAATTCAAAGTGGGGGATCATGTGTATTTGCGCATCAAACCAAAAAAGAGCACACTTTATGCAAGAAGTTGTGCAAAACTGGCTCCTAGATATTGTGGTCCTTTTGAAGTTTTAGAAAGGGTGGGACCAATGGCTTACAAGCTGGCCTTACCACCCCATGTTAGAGTGCATAATGTGTTTCATGTTTCATTATTAAAAAGATATGTGCATGATGCTTCTCACATAGTTGATTGGAATGTTGTACAGGTGGAACCAGAAGGGGAGTTTCTGCCAGAAACGCTTCAAATATTGGAGCGGGAAGAAATTGAATTGAGAAACAGAACAGTGGCCAGAGTAAAAGTGCAGTGGAAGCACTTTACTGCTGAAGAAGCCACCTCGGAAAGAGAAGCTGAAATGATGGAGAAATATCCATTTTTGTTTAAATGAACTCTAGTAGTTGAATAATAACACCGAGGACGGTGTTTATTTTCAGAGGGGGAATATGTAACACCCCCAATTTGTGTGTTGAATTTTTAAAGTTAGACATTTGAACTTAAATCCTAAGGGGTGGACCCCAAGGGATAAGTGTGGTGTGAATGTAATTGCATATTTTATTTGAGGAAATAAATAAAATGATTGTGCATTTTGACCAAGATGAGAATTAGAGATCACTTGCCAAATCCATGACGATGGATAAGGCAACAAATCCCCAAAATCTTTCAAAAATCCTTGAAAGAAATTAATTTAGATTTGAGGAGGAATCTAAATTTCCCCAATGAAGAGGAAAGTAGTTGGGAAGAGGTGAGAAAAGCTGGAAAAGCTGAGTAAAAGCTTAAAACATCTTTAAAGAGTCCCAAAATGGGAAGCCTAGGCTAAACAGGAAAGAATGCATCCTGCTATTCTGGACGCAGAATTAGAAACATGATTTGGGGAAATATGAGCTTAAATAAGCTGCTCCTAAGCAGATCAGAGGTTGATCTGTGATGGAGGTGATCTCAGCTCGAGGGTGAGTTCTGGGAGACAAAGAGGACTCTAAGGTTGGGAGGTTGGTCAAGTGCAGTAGTGGTATGTTCCTGAAATTTTGTTCATTTTGATGTATTATGGTATGAATTGGCTACATATAAAACTTAAGGGAATTTGTATGATTGATTTTGGTACTACATTTAACAGAGTCCATCCTAAGGCATTCACCTTCCAGATTATGTTTAGTAGTAGACCAGAAATCCATAGAAGTAGAAACTCCATAAATTCTAAACCTTGATCAGGTCTAAATCTACGGTTACATAGTCTCTATAGATGATTTATTTTATTGTGTTACACAATGGACAAAAAAATGATATTATGCTTATGTATATATTTAGAGAAACAATATAACAGAACTAAGGATTAAATGAAGAAAAAAAAAACTAGTGGTTAGTCTATGATATTCGAAATTGTTCTAAAGAAATAATAAATTCATTTTTATGATTTCGATAATGTCTATTAGTATATGTATTTGAGTCCAATTCTAGCCTTACCCCCTGAAACAATAGCATGGCAAAATAAATCATAAGTAAAGTCCTTTTTGTCAAGTGCTACTCAATACATAAAGGTATACTAGCATGTATGTTGAATTATTATTAACTACAAAATAACTGTATACTATAGAGGTATTGCAGCAATCATAACTATGATAGAATATTTTGTGGTATACCTTCATCTAACACCCTTTGTAATAAACATTAGGGCCAAAGAGTATTCTATGATTAATGTATTACCAAAAAGGAACCTTCGACTACTTATATACATCTAGGAAATTAAAACATTTGATATAGATACATTCATAAGGTTCGAGCATTATACAATTCCATTTTGTCGACCTCAATTATAAATGAGCCGTAGATAGATGTATATGAATATGTCATGTTCCAAGAAAAAAATATATAATTGCAACCCTATCGTTAAGCGGTCTGTTCTAGCAGAAACATAAACACGAAAGATATATATATATGAATATATATATCGAAAAAAGAAGAAGAAGATAATCTCTAAAGTTATCAATGACACATGTAGAAAATCTATATAGCGAGCGAAATGAGCGAATGGTAACGTAAACAACGGTGGGTATGTATCACAAAAATCGACTACATAAAGTCCGGGCGCAAATCAATTAGCTCGTTCCACAGTTCGGTTCATGCAGAGAATTAATGATAACCCGTATCACTATTTCTTGCAGTAGATATACATGTATGTGAGTAAAATAACGAGAGATAAACGCTGCTTAGGTTAATAATAAATTCAGAGGAAGGTGTGTATGAAAAAAAATGGTGTGGCAAATCAGAAGAGGGCCTTACTGTGCTATTGTTTAATTAGGTTATGATTTCGACGCTAAAAGTAAGTCAAGCACTAAAAGTCTGCTGTCAAACCATCACCAATAAGGCCGCGGCATGGACGAGCCTGTTTAACCTTATATCAATCGAAACCAAACCGTGAAATATGTCGTCCAAATCAATGCCTGACAACCGCACCCTTGCGGGATAGAATCTGTCTGCAAACGCATTCAACCAAATTTTACAGGTCATAGGTAATACGTTAAAACTCCCGAGGCAGCGTGACCACGCTGGGGAGGCATTATATCAGTATAAACATAATAAAATTTAAAAGTGGGGTATTCGTATTAACTAGTGATAATACCACCGGTAAATTGAAAAGGACGGTGAATGTAATAGAAACTAACGCGTCTGAGCATAATGGACCCTCGCGCGTACCTTGGATGGTGGGTTATGCCAACTGTGCCCGCATCCAAATATGAAAACATATGAGGAGCGAGGATTCTGAATGCGGCTGTGTATTGACCGGCGCATCGGGTGTGGGAAATGACTGCCAATGATACTCACATATGATGCGTATCAGACGAAGGAACAACCACCCCAGGAACCAACACATTCCCCAGTTTACGTCTAGGGTGTTCTAGAACGAAACTGCAGAAACTGTGTTAATAATAGCAGAAAGATGGAAATGCGCCAGGGGACACAGGATAAACCTCTGCTCCTGTGAACCGACGGAGACACTGACTTCCTGACAGATAACATATAAGTAGATACTATAGTGAGAATATACAGGAGTAAAGAAAGATAAGACAGGGGGAATACGCGAGAGAAAACCTTCAACCTCTCTGTGCATAAATCTCCTCGCAGACTAGCTGAAGAAGCTGAAGAGGGACAAGGATAAGCTCCGAAAGAGGAAAAACAAATAGCACAGAGATGAAATGGTCAATAGATCGATTTAAATGTATCTGGTGAAAAGCCCTGGAAACCCTAAACGTTCTCTGACCGAAAATCTTCAAGAAAATCGAGAGGGTACTATGTGATGTTAAGGGAGTGCAGAGGAATTAAGGCACCGTAGGCCTGTAGGCGTAGAGGTAAACCTCACTCAGACACCTGCCAGAGGCAGCTCTCGGCTCCTTCGTACTCATAACAGCTAAATCTGACAGTGGTAAACCACCTGTCGAAGGTTTGCTGGACCAGGTTCGAAGTACGCCCACTCTCACCATTCGAGACACTGCTTCTGCACGAACAAAATCAGCAAAATATCTTATCACAATGCACGCGTCAACTGTATGAGCCGATCCAGGGTTAGGCGGTGAATGAATTTCAAACCAGGTACGAGTATGAAGTACTCTGGTATGGATCACTCCGTAGGTGTGTTCACATCAGAGATAAATTGGTACCAATCTGTCGCGAGGTGAACCGATTCCGGAAGTAATACAATTTCACCTACGCCGTGGCCAGTTTGAAAACCATAGAGAAGGATACACCTGCACACACACAAACAAAGAATAGTGTGAGACACGCATTACAAATATTCCAAAATACATGCATGCATATCCGAGAATCAAACTCTGAAACCATACCCCGGTCAAACTATTAAAACTAGCCTAAGTTTCAATACCGCCTGGAGAGATGAAACCGGGTTTCCCAAGGATAGCACTGCGTAGTATGCCGGAAGAGTGTGACGGATTTAATATGTGTGAGCGCTCACTCCCGTAGGGTTAACAAGTGGAAAGCATACATAGTAGGTATATGTATGAATGGTGTAAAATTTCGATATGCGCAGTCAAAGATTGTATTACCCAAATGAAAAAATAAACACGTACTATATGTAATTATACATATGAAAGGAGGTAGATATAAGTGGGCGATTCAATTTTATATAGGTATATATATATTGGCTAGATATGGGCCTACATATTTTTTAAAAATACATATAGATATGTGATATATATATATATATATGTGCACCTTCACATCCTAGGGTAACGTGGTAGAGATACATATGTGAAGTATAAAGATGTGGGATCATATAATGTATCCAAGAATATGCTTTATATATACCTAGATTATATATATATGGTGTAAATATATGTGCTATATATCCTATGTGAATTTAAAATTGTGGTCGAGGGATAGGACATCTATAGATATAGATGTTATACATATATATATATATATATATATATATATATATATACGGGCATTATGGAGGTATGGCCGAAACAGAGTTTGAAGAGATATGAAATGCTAGGTGAGTAAAAGGAAATCTTTAACTTCGTAAAAAGGTAAAGTCAACTCCTTATCAACACAACCAGGTAAACAAAACCCCGTATATAGCGAAAGGAAAAAAAAAAAAATTTCTGAAATAGAGGTGTTACACTTGAACTTTCTACAAGTCAAAACAATTTTTTTGTTTAGAATTTCATTTTACGATAAAAATGAAACCGGATGAGAAATTTTATTAGCTATATATTACTTATTTTTGAAATTTTTTTATTCACATTTAATATGTCAAGTTAACAATTCTTTGAGAGTGTGTTATTTAAAAATCAAAGGATTCATAAAAGGTAACATCGAGAGGCGTTGGTGTACTCTTTGAAAAGCCGCTTGTAAGCCAGTGGAAAACCGTGTTACAACAATTTAGACAAAGTCTACTTCGAGCATCATCATATTTATGAAATAAACTCATGCATATCATAATTACAAGAATTTTTTGAACTCGAACTAATATGAAAAACCAGATATTTTGAATATGTTTCACCGCGTCATGTTTCTCAATCCTATTATTAGTTATAAACTAAAAATCTAAAAAAACTACCCATTATACCACTGTAATGCACCATAAATTTTCAATTTTTTTATACCGTATATTGCGAGATACAAAATTTTGATTTCATTGAATCATAATGACCTTCTCGTAAATTGTTTTGATCGTATTTTATTAAAAACTCAATTAAAATTAGTAAATATCTATGGAATTCCATATAAGTTAAATTTCCCCGAAAGTATATAGAATTCTACAAATGCTAGACTTGGTTCCAAAAGTTAATTCATAATGCTTGATGAGCGAACTATTCCAAAGGTGAAGAAATGTGTCTAGACTGAAGCAGAGCGTAGTCATAATGTGCTTTAGTTTAGCCGAACTTTTGTAACACTTGGGCACAATGTTTCTTTGCCGCTCCGTCCCATTAGTTTTAATGACAAAAAAATATTGCTGAAATTTTTCGCAAATCACGTTAGCCGAAGAAAAAATTTGATGAAGCTCTCTTCTAAAAAACAAATTTCACAACTATATAAATAGCCAAAAACATAAACATTATTTTCGCACATTTCTTCATTTGAATAATTTGCAAAGGAATTTTTTTGGAATAAATTTAGAAAGGAATTTTTTTGGGCTAAATTTTCAAAGGGGTTTCGTGCTTAATTTTCAAAGGACATTTTTTAGGGGTATTTTTTAAAGTGCTGTTTTTTAGAGTAAGTATTTTGGGTTGAAGTAAATATTTTATAACGATTTTTTCAATAGAGTTTTGTCTAAATTTTTAAAGTGAAATTTTTTTGTAGGACTTGTAAGGAAATGTTATGAACTTCATTTTTAAAAGATATTTTTTTGGCGGGATTTTTAAAGTAAGTGTTTTGGGTTCAGTATGTCTTTTTCCCGAAAAAAATTTAAAGTGAGTATTTTTTTAAAATTAAATCTTTTGTGATTCTTTTTTGAATTGATTTTTTGTCAAAATTTTGATAGTGAGTGTTTTTTGCAGATTTTGAAGGGGAATTTTTATCTTCATACTAAATTATCATGGGAAAGCAAATAAATTGCAAGAGAAAATATGATCGAATAAGAGACCCCGAGATCGCAGAGAACATGGTAGAGAATATTGTAAAAAAAAGAGAGAAACGCTCAAATATTGAAAAGGAAAATCAACCTCAAAACCAGCGCTACGGTGTATGTAAATGTAAATATTATAAATGATATTTAAAATTTAACTAGTGTATTGTGAAACTTAATTTTTACTCGATGAACTATCAAAAAATATCTGCAATGTAAATGAGAGATATTCCTCATAACCTTGATGATGAGATAAAAAAAATTGAATCAAAATTGAAAGAGATATTCAACCAATGATTGAAGATGTTGAAAATGTTGGAAGAAATTCAGTGAATAAATTGGAATCCCCAGATATGTATCTATATGTTGAATGTGTATTATTTAAACTATACATATTTATTAATTTAATTTTATTTATTGAATATGTAATCTCATTTTGTACATTTAATCGAAATATGTACATATGAAATCAATATCGATCATGAGATATTATAAAATGTTGACAACAACACATATGGAGATAAAAGCCACCAAGTTATGCTAACATCGTGTTAAGCGCATTATTGATATGTTCTTCCAAGACCTAAAATGTATGCTCAAGCCCATATTTTGAAAGTCTCTATCAAATAAATTAAAGGAAGCCGTGATCTTATTGGCTATTCAAAATCAACAAAAGATAAGAAAATGAAGGAAAAATGTGATACAAAATATAAACCATTCTCAAAGTCAATTGGAAGATCTAAAAACAAAAGTAATTTAGATGCACATAGGAGAATATTGCATGGCAATGGCTCCAATTAAGCCATGAGATTAATCGGTCAAGGGAAGTACGAAGGTACATGTACATATATATACAAATTAAATTATATATATATATAGTTTAATATACATGATCTAATTTTTATTAATTTTATAATGTTAAATATTATTTATCACAATGATTATCCTTGATTGTATTTTTGAATAACATATTAATATTATTCATTGAATTTTCCATATATGTTATTTTGGCACAGGTTCAAGATGTAGATAGATCGATTCAAAATGATGTTGAAACGATAGAAAGAATTAAAATCAGATTCAGTTTAAAAAAAATGAGCACCAAAATGTATTACATTCGATAAAAGAAAATATTCTTATTTTTTTCATGTTTTCATAGACAACAAAATTCCAATGATGTTTGTGAAAAAACAAAATGTATGTAAAGACCGGCAACATAAAAAACTAAATACAAAGGGAATAATGTTTGTTGCAAACTTTAATAAATGAACCGAGGGAGACTGCGTATCATCCAAGGTCATCGAGTTTCTTATCTTGTTAGAGAAGGTAACATTTCAATTCCTTTCAAATGATATAGATCTAGAAATAGGAAATAAAATCAAGTACAATTGTTAATTTTTAAGGTAATTTTTCATGTTAATTATGATCTAAATTATGTGAGTTTTTTTTATTGTGCAGTGGAGATGTTTTTTATTTAGTTGCACCAACTAACAACATAGAAAATGTGAAGTTTTATTTGATGCATTGGTAATCGAATGAAGGATGAAATTATTGGAAAACTATGATGATAACTAGGTTATATATGACAAGAGGGTCCGTTATAGTGAAATGCCTATTTTTCTAACAAACTTATGAAAGTTGGTGCATTTTTTTTACTTTCATGACTATGAAACTCGATAGCCATGTTTTTAAGATAGTCACTTGGTGCGTGATGCACGCATAAAGTTGATAAAATTCCAATCAAATAAAAACTTGAAAATTAAGAAATGGAAAATGTCAAAAGCCGATCATGAATGGATCATTGAAGATGACATTCGTTAGAATTTTTTTTATCGAAGTGCTCAACAATTTCTTCTCCTTGGATTCATGTTTTAGCCTTCTTTTATGCATTCTTAAGTTTTACATTATTAGAATATGTATATTTTATGCTATGCACAAGTGTTTGCACATCTACGTTGTTTTGGCACATGCACAACTAATTATAAAAATTTATTTCAATATTAAATTTATAAAAAATAATATGTTAGATAGATAATAAATAGGAAACAATATAACAAATATTTCTATATCAAACATTTGTAAATCAAAAATAGGTTTTTTGAAATTATGATTTATTCATTATGTGTTGTTATACAAGTGGAAATAGAAATTTTTTATGCTTTTCTCTCTATTATAGTGTCCATTTTTAAATGTATGTGGTCCAGTTTCGCTTGAATGTGGTTTAAGTATTTTAATTAAAATACATATTTTAAAAATTATGAAGGGTTTCCTATTAGAGTGTCAATATATATATATATATATATATATATATATATATATATATATATATATATATATATATATATTTTAAAAATTATGAAGGGTTTCTATATATATATAGATGTGATCCTAGCCCTTTGATTAATTGTGTTAATGTATTTTTATTAAAACATTTATTTTAAAATTTATGAAGTATTTCTTCCTAGTCCCATTTTCATGTGCATGTTCTCATGCTTTTAAAGTTTATTATAAAGTCAATTTCTACATATATGTGGTCCAAGCCCTTGGTCAATTGTGGTTAAAGTATTTTAATTAAAAGACTTATTTTAAAATTATGGAGCCTTTCCTCCTCACCCCATTTGATGTGTGTGTGTGTTTATAACTTATCAACCTTTATACATTATAAAAAGTGTCCATCTACTTATTAAAAATAAATTTCTCTTCTTTCATAACTCTAGGGAGTGGCCTCTCACTTTTGAGGCTATTACAAACATTCTACAATGAATATTTATACTATTTTAATCACCGTTGACATTCAAATTATGAGTTATTCATTATGTGATGTCATAGAGTGTGGAAAAAGGAGTTCTTTAGGATTTTCGGCCTATTATATCATTAATTTTACATATGTGGTCCAAGCCTTCGATTAATTGTGGTTAAAGTATTAAAATTAAAACCTATTTTAAAAATTATGGAGCCTTGCCTCCTCCGCCCATATCATGTGTTCTTTATGCTTTCGTGTTTAATATAAAAAGTGAGTTTTTACATATATGTACCGAAACCCTTGGCTAATTATGGTTAAAGTGTTTTAATTAAAACACATATTTTTTAAAATCATGGAGCATTTCCTCATCAACCCATTTAATGTGCTTTTATAACTTATCAACCTTTATACATTATAAAAAGTGTCCATCTACTTATTAAGCCTATTACAATCACTTTATAATGAATATTTATAACATTTTTTAATCACCCTTTCGACCTTTTTCCCACTGACACCGTGAATCTAAATAGAAAACTAAACCATAAGAAAATGAAATATTTTATTGTTTGGAAAAAAACACAAAATATTTGTTCATAAAATTAAACCACAAATAAGCATTTAAACACAATTACACGGTAAATTTAAATAGAAAACTAAACCATATAGAAAATGAAATATTCTTACTATTTCCTTGAGAACACAAAAGTAAATTTCCACATACAATTAATAAACCACAAATAAGTTTTTAATCAAAATAGTAAGAACTTATTATAAACACACAGCCATTAAAGTGGCCAAATATTATCAATCAAAGAGTGCCAGGCATGTCATAATCAGAGGCCTGCACCACAAGCAAACATAAAGACTAATAGATTCTTGCTTTATCTAGATCCATAGCTCCAAATTTACATAGAACTAGCGTTTTGGTTGTTATCTAGCAACAAGCAAGGAACCGAAACATTGTTATTATCTAGCAAGCTACGACGACCACACAAACATTCTTATTGTCCCATCTAGCACCCAAACATCGAGGAACTCCAAACATCATTAATAATAAAAACAACATTATTATTATTCCATCTGGCGGCTATGACCTAACATCCATGCACCAACATCCCTCCGTTGATTTAGTGATGTCGCAGGGGGTGCAGCACCATCCAGTGTTTCGGGGCCGGAATTGCAGCATTACACCAGCAATATAGATGCCCATCCACCTGGCAATATCTGCGGCACGAACATACATCCGACTCTATACACAGACACACATCACACAATATTACAACAAACTGTAACAAACTATTAAAATAATTTTTTTATTACAATTAGATTAATAAGGAACGAAGTGATTCTTGTTTAGATTTTTTTCTCAAATTGCATCAGTTAGAAAAACAACAGAAAAGCCACCCGTGATTCAGCTGTGGTATTTTACCTAGTGATCTCAAGCGGTTGCATGCTGGTTTCCAAAGGCAGGATCATCGTCTATGGCTGTTACAGGAGACAGCAAGAAGAGGGCCACAACGCAAATGCCCAACACTAATACGAGCTTCGAAGCAGCCATTGATATCGACCCCAAAACAAACAGAAATATTGAAAAGAACAGCAGAGGAAGACGGTGAACAGAACAGGCGAGGTGAAAATATAAATAGAGATAGGGCCGGAGCTGAAAGGAATTAAATATTATATATTAAGTGCACCATCCAAGTCTACCATTGTAAACAGAATACGACTAAAGCACGTGACATAAAAGTCAATGATGGCTCATTACACAAAATTGCGGAGCTAAACTTGAAACGCCACGAATATTTAACTTTGAATTTTTTATTAACGTACTTTTTATTTATAATTTAATAAATAATACTTACATTATCAAGTTTAAAATTATTAAGTTAAGAAAAAACATTTTCACCTTTGTTCTATATCTATTTTATATATCTATTTTATATAAAAATATTAACGTAATGCAAATTAAAAAAAAAATAATATATACTTTTATTAAAAAAATTAATATATAATTTTTTTATTTATATAAAGTAAATGGTATGTAAAATTAATATCTTGATTTTGATTTTACATGTATGGTAATTTATTTTATATCTAATTAATATATAATAATTGAAATAAAAATATATTAATGACAAAAAATTATTTTATTGTTAATGATAAATAAAATATTTTAATATTTAGTATTAAATAATATAATTTATATTAATTTGAGATAATTATAATTTAATAATAATACTTATAATATCAAGTTTAAAATTATTAAGTTAATTTTGACTATTAAGAAAAAATATTTTCAATTCGTTTATATCTATATTATATAAAAATATTAATTTAATTGAAACTAGAAAAAAAATTAATATAAAAAATTTTATTTAAAAAATTTAATATACAATTTTTTTTTTAACTATATAAAGTAAATTGCATGTAAAATTAATATATTGATTTTGATTTATTACTCAAAAAAAAATATTTTATTGTTAATGATAAATCAAATATTTCAATATTTATATTAAATATTATAATTTTATATTAATTTTAGATAATTATAATTTAATAATAATACTTATAATATCAAGTTTAAAATTATTAAGTTAAGGTTGACTATTAGGGAGGTTGTTGATGTTATTTCTCATGTCACCGATTCAGATACGGCTCATCTTGTTGAAATTTGTCTAACTCCTCGACTTTCTTTAGTTTTGGAGGGTACCTATGAACAGACCAGGGTGTGGCCAGGTTCACCCCTTTCTTTGTGGTAGCTAATATGTTCATGGAAGAGTTTGAATCTAGAGCCCTTTCCTCTTCCCTTTTTCAACCTAAGCTTTTGAAAAGATTTGTCCATGACACATGTGTTGTGTGGCTTCATGGTAAGGAGAAATTGACCTTTTCTTCCAAGATCTTAACGATGAATCCGACTTCATTAAGTTCACCATGGAATTTGAAGATAATGGTAGTTGTCTTTTCTTGATGTCCTCCTTTCTAGGAATGAAGATGGTTCTTTTTCTCATCAGTTTTTAAAGAAGATGCACACCTGAGGCGTATTTACATGCTAGTTCTCACCATTTCCCCCGCTTCAGAAGCTCGGGTTCTCAACACCCCGCCTACCATAGCCTTTTAGAATCTCTGATGTTAACCATTTTGAAGGTGAAAAGGCCTATCTCCTTAAAGTTTTTAATAAAAATGGTTATAGTATAAGTCATCATTACCTTAAAGCTTTTCAAAAGCTTTAAAGGGGTCCTTATAGAGTTAAGAAAGATCCTTGCGACGATTATCCGGAGTTCACCTTCCGTTTATCCAAGGTACTACTGACAAAATCGCTAGATCCTAAAGAAGTTTAATGTTTCCTCAACGTTTAAAACCTCTACCACGCCATTCGAAGTTCCCTAGATCCGTTAAAGACCCGATTTGCTCTAAGGATGGTAAGGGTGTGTACTGACCTACAAGCCATGGGACACCTTACATTGGTGAACGCTCATTTCATTAATCAAAGAATTCATGAGCATGTCGCCGAACTTAAGCATATTAGACTCAGCGCTTCCTCGGCCCTAGCAGAGCATGTTGAGAAGACTAATCATCACATTTGCATTGAAGATGCGACAGGATTGCGAAGATCGACCACTTCCACCACCGCAAGTTGCGAGAAGCCTTGGAAATCGAAAAGAGGCCTCTTAACCCGAACAGAACGATGGGTGGATGGTTAGAAGGTGTTGGATTCTCGCTTCATTCCTAAGAAAATAATAAATAAATAAAATAAAAATTAAATAAAAAATAAAACAACAAAATAAAATAAAAATCAAATAAAATAAAATAAAATATTTATTTATTTATTTATTTTTATATAATTATTATTATTATTATATTTTTAATTTTTATTTTTATTTTTAATTTTTAATTTTTTATAAATTTTTAATTTTTATTTATTTATTTATTTATTTTAACTTAATAAATCTATAAAATCAAATCAAATAAAATCATAAATATTGTCACACCTCTAGTTTAGGGGAATTTTTTTTTTTTTTTTTCAAACCTTGGTAGCAACCGTTGGGTATGAATACTGTTCGTAAGTTGGTTTACTAATATTCCATACCGTGTCCCGAGATATATATATCACATATATATAAACATTATATATATCACCTATACATATAAAACAATATATATCACAATGCTAAGGTATGCATATATTTATCACATATATATATAAATATTATATATAAAAAAACATTATATATATCACATATATATAAAACAATATATATATCACAATGCTAGGGTATTAGATATTTATCACATATATATAGAACATTATATGGAATTTATAAATCATGTATCCACATACATATGTCATTGTATAAAGTCAATATACTTTGCCTACCTCCATGAAAAACTTTAGCATGATATAATTCCATATATATATTATCGAATACTCATCCATATATTATCAAAGCCATATGAGGATCGAATACTCATCCACTATGTATATTTTAGTGATACGCCCATAGCACAACATGACATGAATTATATTATATATATATGTGTTGACTTATGTCAAGGCTTGTAACTAAACCGACTGGCCGTTGTTCAATACAAGGATGGTCCTAAATAAGAATTTACGTTGGAGACTATGGTGAACCTTTCCATTAACCATAGAATACATACCATGCATTCAAGGACTTTCGCAGATAGGCGGACGATATAAAAGTTCAACGTTTGGCTTAGTGAACCGTGTACCGTGTGGTCACTCTCCCAACGGCGGATGATGGGCTGGCGTACCCTCCGGCAAGTCCGATCGAGTCGTGGCACCGCGCGTATATGACTCACCGATCACCAGGCCGTAATGCCTAAGAAGGAACGGGTTTTTTTTTTTTTTGTTTGATTTGGGACTCGCAGATACACGCGTTATGAGCCGCGCCGTCCAAGATTAAAATGTTTCACGATCTAGGCGCCTTTAATCGCTATGGTTAATTCATCCGGTTTGACGTGTGCGTGAAATATAATATTTTATGGTTTTTGTTGGCAGAGCGCCCGCCGTACGGGGAGAAAAGCTGCAAGGCATCGGTGCAATGTGCTTGGTCTCTCGAAGCACACTTTGCCGTGTTCCATCCAAATGTGGGCGGCATGTATACGATGCCCCCCGCTTTCCGCACTCATTGATGAAGCTAGTACCCAATTAAGCCGATGCAGAGGGTCTTCCTCAATAAACCTCGAGATTTTCTCCGAGGTATTGACAAGTAAAGAATTAGGGTTTTCGGGGTGTTCCTTTATTTCAACCCTTCACTGACTCAAATTCCTCACTTCTTGTTATGGTTCGTTGTTTTTTTTTCTTGACTCCTCTGCTTTCTATCTTCTCCTTCAGCTTGTCACTATTATTTCGTTTTTGTTTTCCGCTACCTTATCTACCCTACCGAGCGGTGGTATAGCTGCGCCGAGGAGGAAGAAGAATTGCGCTCATGTCCGCCCTGAGGCCGGGGTCTAATCTCGCATTCTTTGACGCGGTTTTAACTTTTTGTTTATTTTTTTCTTTTAACACAGTTTGCAACTTTCCCTCGATGTGATATATTAGTGTTTTTGAGTTACCATTCACAAATTCCGCATTCAATACGTTTCATGTATGCCGACGCATGTGCAGTGTCTCCCAGGGGTTTACACAGCCGAGAGTCTTTCTAATCTCATTCAAGTGTAACAAATAAGTTAAGTCACCCATCCGCAACTTTCTCACGCATCCTCCGGTTGTCTCGTTGGTTAGTGGTTAACCTGCCCGCCGTAAAGATGGAATGCCTCTAATGTAAACCCTAGATTCTTTCTTCAGTGGGAGTAAGCGTATTGTTCCATTTCTTGTTTACTTTGTGTTGACCTCCTTCTAAGCATCGGCTCAAAAATCTTGCCGTATTTATCAAATTTACTCTATGTTTGTAGTTATATGCTTGGGTGGAATTTCCTCCGTCCGTGAGAATTACCACTATTCCGATATACAAATTTCTAGCATTGCCATTAGTTTTCGTTTCGGTTTACTATTGTGTGGGACGGGGATTCATATGAGGAAAGAGGGCCGAATGATTTTGTCGGCTGTCCACCTCCCCGAATGAAACTCGTATATTTTTTTTTCTTATCGCGTTATTGAAGATATTATACCTTCAACGCAAGCTATTTTCATGGGCGTGTACATATACATCACCGCCGACATATAACAAAATTTATTTTAAACGATGCAGATCGTCAACTCAAAGAATACTCCGTCCTTGCTCATTATTTTGGAGGCGTCTTTTCATGTTTTTGTTTTCGGTTCTTCTACGGCTTCCCAAACGCCGCGGCCTCTCGCAATGGTAGCCAACCGAGGTTTACCTTGGTTTGACCCATCAACACGTTCAACACATTATCGTTTGATTATAACTCTCGAACTCGCATGATAGGCTTACTCCCCTTTTTTTTCTTAACTCTTTCGCTCGAATCAAAACCAATTAAATGAATTGTGTGGCACTCATTACTTATTGCATTTCTCTCATTTGTTCATATCGGCATGTATGGCAAGCGCCATGGCACAAGCTAGGTTTTTTTTTCTTTTCTTCGGCGTCGGCATTGTTCCATTGATACTTGAAACGCCGTATGCGTGTATCGTGGTTTTATTATTTGTTCGTCTACCCGTGTTAATTTTTTTTATTTAATGTTCATCAGCATGCAGACTATAAAAAAGTCGGCCATCCAAGGGTTGGTTGGGATTATAACGAAGGCCACGAGTTTACTGGTTCTATCGTCATGCAATTATATCTTTGACCATACATTGACTCGGCTATTCGTAGAACCATATATCTATATGTTCATTCCCATATGTCGGATTTGTATTCGCTCTATTTTTCATATATTTGTTTCATTTTGATAAAACTTATATACATAGTTTGAAAATTTAACTCCCTTTTTAACCTATATAATTCATATATATATATATGTATAATCCATGTACAATACAAAATGAAAAAGGGTCTATTCGAATTGATACTCTTAATATAGGATATATAAATTATTTTTCTACCTACTTTACATGGATTTAATAGTTCACGGCGGTTAAATATTGAGCATACTAAATCCATACCCGTAATATGTACTTCAAGGTTTAGAGGTAGTTTTCAAAATATGATATGCACTTCGTAAATGTGATGGTAGTAATAAAAGTTCTTTTCAAACTAGGAAATATTAACATATAAAAATTAGCATCTCCTATTTGCCTCCATGATATCATATAACTCGTATCTGCTAATATAGTTTTACACTTTCGTATGAGCATAAAATTTCACACTTGTACACATACATAGAGTAAAGAAATATTAAATTTTCTGCGAAGTTCAATGTAACAACTTATTTTATTTACTTTCAAATTTTATATTTGTTCCATGTATTCTAAGATCGCTATAATCGCTTCTCTATCATACACATAAACATAAAATACTTCCATTTACGTCTACGTGAAGCAAAGAAAAAAACCTAATCATCCGTAGGCTGAAAATAACTTGTGATTTAAACCAACCTTGGTTTAGAGATTCCAAGTTTCTAGTCTATGGACTTCGGGTCTACAACTAAACAAAAATCCGGAAGGTGTATACCGAGCATAGATTCCCGTTAAATGTAGTACCACTTCTCATTTTAATAAAATTCCAATTTTATATTATGTAGCCCACCCATAATCAGAATAAGACATAGTAACAAAATTTCGTAACATACCACAAACTCCAAATTGACTAACCTCCCAACCTTAGACCCTTTATCTCCTGTGATCTACCCCCGAGCGCAGATCACCTCTCCCTCGACGTATCAACCCCTCGAACCGCTTAGGAGCAGTTTATTTAAGCTCCATAATTCCCCTGTGCGCATGTGTTTCTAATTCTCACATTCGAATAGCAAGATGCTTTCTTTCCCCTGCTTAGCCTAGCTCTCCCATCTTGGATTCTTTAGCCGCTTTAAGCTTTTCCCTCTACTCTTCCAGCTTCTTCAGCCTTTTTCTCACCTCTTCCCAACTACTCCTCTTCATCGGGGAATTTAGATCTCCTCAAATCTAAATAAATTTCTTTCAAGGATTTTTTGAAAGATTTTTGGGGATTTGTTTCTTATCCATCCTCATGGATTTGCAAGTGATCTCTAATTCTCTTTTCGGGTCAAAAAT
Organism: Pinus albicaulis; assembly: GCA_034641835.2. Classification (NCBI taxonomy): domain Eukaryota; kingdom Viridiplantae; phylum Streptophyta; class Pinopsida; order Pinales; family Pinaceae; genus Pinus; species Pinus albicaulis. Next base: position 192,550 of record JAXQQM020063022.1, read on the forward strand.
GCACAATCATTTTATTTATTTCCTCAAATAAAATATGCAAATACATTCACACTATACTCATCCCTTGGGTCCACCCCTTAGGATTAAAGTTCAAAAAAAAATGTCTAAATTTTAAAAATTCAACACACAAATTGGGGGTATTACATATTTCCCCTCTCAACATAAAACACCGTCCCTGTTCTTTATTCAACTACTAGAGTTCATTTAAAACAAAAATGGATATCTCCATCATTTCAGCTTCCCTTTCCCAAGTGGCTTCTTCAGTTGTAAGAAAGGCTTCCATCGCACTTTTACTCGAATTAATCGTTCGTTTCTCAATTCAATTTCTTCCGCTCTAATAATTGAAGCGGTTCGCGTAAAACTCTTCTGTTCCAATTCCGTACAACATTCCAATCAACTATGTGAGAAGAATCATGTACATATCTTTTTAATAATGAAACATGAAATACATTATGCACTCTAACATGGGGTGGTAAGGCGCTTGTAAGCCACCGGTCCCACCCTTCTAAACTTCAAAAGGCCCACAATATCTAGGTGCAAGTTTTGCACAACTTCCAGCATAAAGTGTGCTCTTTGGGTTTGATGCGTAAATACACATGATCCCCCCACTTTGAGTTCTCTGCACTCTTTTCTTATCAAGATAGCTCTTCCTTTGGCTGCCTTGTGTCATTTCTTTATATTTTTTTTGTATTTGTTTAACAATTCTTTCCATCTCTTGAAGTGCATCTCGTCCCAACACTAGTTTATCCTCTCGTTGACTCCAACCTCGTGAGTACGGCACTTTCTCCCATAGAGTGCCTCAAACGGACTCATCTTAATAGAGGATTGCAGATATTATTATAAGCAAATCCCGCCTAGATGCAGACACCTTCCCACTTTCATGGTCTATCCATCACATACATTCGCAACATATCCTCCAAGATTTGGATTCGTCCTTCTCGTCCGCCCATCTATTCGAGGGTGATAGGCACACAAAATCCTGTTTTAGCATCCATCCTCCAAATAATCCTTTCCAAAATGTTGTCGTAAACTTAGCATCTCGTATCCGAGACAATTACTTTGGGAACTCCATGAAGCCTTACGATCTCCTTCGGTGGAAAACATTGAAGTTACTTGTTCCGAAAGTTGATTTCACTGTATAAAGTGAGCGCTTTTAGAGAGGTTCACACACATCACAATCATGCTGATATTTAGTCTTGGGTAATCCCGTTATAAATCCATGGAACCGTGTCCCATTTCCATTTCGCAATTGGCAGGGATTTGTAAAGCCCCGCTCGGGTGTTGATGCTCAACTTTAACCCGCTGGCATTCCATACACCTACTTAGATACTCCGCCACATTCTCTTCATCTCCGGCCGAACAACTTCTTCTTCAAGGTCGTTAACATCTTTTCGATATCCCAGGGATGTTCCGCATAGGGTCAAGTATGATATTCATCTAGAATTTCTCTTTTTCAATGACTCTATATTTGGAATATACAACTGCTTTTGTAATAGAGCAAATTTCCTTGTGGGTTTTTAGTGAAATCTGCTTTTTTATCTCTCGTTCGTAATTTCACCAAAAAGGGCTTCATAGTTGGGATCTTGAGTTACGTTTTTCCCACCAATTCCTCTATCTCCATCTCGGGCACTACTCCCAATGCTTTTACATGTTGACAAGCATTTCTACTTAAGGCATCGCAACTTTATTTTCTTTTCCCTTGATATGTTTTATGTCCATATCAAATTCACTTAGAAAAGACAAAACTCATCTAGCTTCATTTCGCATTCGGGGCCGTTTCTTTGGGAAAAGAAATATTTAAGGCTAATATGATCACCATCAATGGAACTTTTCCACAGATAGTGCCTCCACATTTTTAAAGCATGAATAACAAATAAAATTCCAAATCATATGCACTATAATTTGCTCATTAGTTTTCAATTTTTCTAGACTCATAAGCAATAATCGAATTTTCTGTACAGGACCTCCTAGCCCCTCTCCGCAAGCATCCGTACATACCACAAACTCTTTATCAGATTAGTACTTTAATATAGGGGCTGAAATAAGTTTCGTTTCAATTTTTCGAAATCAAGTTGACATTTCTCGCCCACGAACTTAACACCTTCCTTTGTAATGAGGTTATGGGTTTGCTATATAGCAGTAAAATCTCTCCACAAATCTCGGGCGATAATAGCCCGCAATTCCCATAAATGATCTTACTGCCGAGACATCAAAGGGGAACTGGCCATTCTTTAATGGCTTTTATCTTTTCGTGGTCAACTCGCCAACCCTTTTTCAGAAATTATATGACTCAAATATTGAATTTTATATTTATAAAATTTACATTTACTCGAATCCTGCATATAGCTGATTTTTTAAAGTCAGTAACACTATTCTCGTGTGTCTTTATGTTCTTCCTCATTTTTGGAGTAAACTCAAGATATCATCTATGAACACAAGCACAAATTTGTCCAAATACTTATTCAAGACACTCGTTTCATCGTGCACATAAATGTGGCAGGGCATTTGTCAATCCAAAAGGTAGTACTACAAATTCGTAATGCCTTATACCGGTTCGAAATGTTGTTTTGCTGATGTCTTCTTCTTTAATTTAGGCTGTGATACCTGGCCCTAGGTCTATCTTGGAGAAGATCGTTCTCTCACTTGATCAAAAGATCATCAATTCTAGGAAGTGGATATCTATTCTTAATGGTCAACTTGTCTGGGCCTGATCTATAGTCAATGCACACCCTAAAAGTTCCATCCTTCTTTTTAACAAATAAAACAGTGCTCCCCATGGAGACACACTTGGTCTAATGTAACCCTTATCCAATAATTTATAAAATGCATCTTCAGCTCCATCGCTCAAGGCATCTATCCGATAAGGAGCTCGGAAAATAGGTAGCTCCCGCACTGCATCTATAAAAGTCAATCTCTCTTGGGGGAAGATGAGGGATTTTTGGGAAAAACTTCCTTAAATTCCCTGATGACCGGGGTATAGCATCTATTAACTCCTCCTCGCCTTGTTGTTCTATTTCTTCTACATGCACCGCATATTTGCATCCTTTTCAAATAGCCAATTGTAAGGCCGATATTTGTCTTACGTAAATGGACTTTGGTTTTCCTTTAATGTAAAAGGTTTTCCTTCTTTCATCCACACAATGCAGTAGGTTTTATCCCAGCTAGCTTCATTAGAGCTTTCTTCTTTTCTAGCCAATCCATTCCTATAAGCAGATCATAAGATCCTAATGGCAATATGTTCAAGTTTACTTAAGCAAAACCATTTAATTGTATTTCATGGGCAACTTATGAGTGACTTTTCTCTCTTAGTTCCAAAGTGTCACCGTACCAACCATGACTCGCTGAATTTTTTCGTGTTTAAATTTACATTTTTCTACAATTCCAGTAGACTAATGTAACTCAAAGAAGCACTGATCAATCAAAACAAGCATTAGGTATTTCAGAAATCTTACCCTCCATTTCCACCATGGTTGCTTGATGTTCGTCATTGATTTTCCAAGGCCGACCGATGGTTGGTATGTTTCGGCTATGTCATCGATCGTTGTTGCCTCTCGCCCGCCGATCATATGAATATTTCGATGGGGGACAGTCCCTCATCATATGGGTTCTCCACAGCCCCAACATTTCATTGGTTCCTTCATTCTCGACCGTCCCTTCCTTTTTTTATTGTTCCCTTCTACTCGGTTTTGAAACCACTTGGGACCGAGCAGCTTTGACTTTCGTTTGCTGAAATTTTTCCTTTGATGATCCCTACCAAAGTTCCTTAAATATGCCGGGGGGTTTTGGTCTCTTTGCCTTGAACTCACCTTTGTTCAGCCAAACTCTTCCTTGTTCCGCTTACCTTAAATTGCCGATAGCATAATCTTGCTTTTCTAACAAACTCTTCATCCATGGTCTTTGGGTTGTCAAATTCAATTTTCTCCTTGTAAATAGTAGGCAAACAATTTAAAAACCTTTTCACTTTTGCCTTTTCTTCTCTAATGTAAGGAAATACACCAAGAAATTTGTAAACTTGCTGACAAACTCATCAATAGTGAGTCAGCCTAGCCTAAGTTCATGGAATTATTTTGCTTTATCGTCATAATAACGTTCATTCAAATAACGACTTTTGAACTTAGTCCGAAAATCTTCCCAAGTAATCGGTTTCCTTTTTCATCAATGGCATGCACCATTTTTGTCTCTTCCCACCAGAGCGTAGCTTTTCCTTTAGCCGGTACACAAATTAATCTAGCCTTCGCATTGCTCTCATATTCATAGACTTGGAAATACTTGATCATGTTCAGCACCAAGCTTCAAGATCCTCCTCCTTCTCCCCATCATAGGAGGTAGGTTTAATCTTTCTAAATTCTCCCCGCAACTCTCTTTTCGCTATGTTGATTTCTAGCCGCATCCTCATCCCTCGCATTCATCCATCTTTCTTTCCGTAATCCCCGCTTCCCGGCTATCTTAGTTAGCTCTCCGATGAGATTTTCCCTCGCTTCCCCATCGGGCCGATGAAAACATGTCATTTTGGCTTCTTAATTAGCCAACTCTCGTTGCATCCGGTGCAACATAGCGTACTGGGCATTGGGATCTGAGTAGCAAACTATCCTGCAGATCCACATAAATTCTTCACCTTCCTACCCATTTCAACCGTACACACTTACAACACACGTATTAGCAAAGTTTTGTAAACTTCGAAAAACAAAAATATGTAATAAGAAGTGAGTACAAAACGACAAAACTTCAATTTCTTTTTGTAACTAGGGCTCCGATACCATTTGTCACACCTCCAGCTTAGGAATTTTTTTTTTTCAAACCTTGGTATCAACCATTGGGTATGAATACTATGTTCGTGTTGGTTTACTAATATTCCATACTGTGTATCCCGAGATATATATATCACATATATATAAACATTATATATATCACTCATACATATAAAACAATATATATCACAATGCTAAGGTATAAATATTTATCACATATATATATAAAACATTATATATATCACATATATATATAAAACAATATATATATCACAATGCTAGGGTATTAGATATTTATCACATATATATAAAACATTATATGGAATTTATAAATCATGTATCCACATACATATGTCATTGTATAAAGTCAATATACTTTGCCTACCTCCATGAAAAACTTAGTATAGATATAAATTCCATATATATTATCACCGAATACTCATCCATATATTATCAAAGCCATATGAGGATCGAATACTCATCCACTATGTATATTTTAGTGATACGCCCATAGCACAACATGACATGAATTATATTATATATATATGTGTTGACTTATGTCAAGTTTCGTAACTAAAACCGATTGCCGTTGTTCAATACGTATTGGGTCCTAGCTTAATTACGTTGGAGATTATGGTGAACCTTCCATTAACCATAGAATACACTATGCATTTGGTGACTTTCTGTATAGGCAAGAGATTACATAAAAGTTCAACGTTTGGTTTATGAACTCGTGTGAACCGTGTCACTCTCCCACCGAAAATGCGGATGATGGGGTTGATGTACTCCCCTCCGGCAAACCGATCGAGTCGTGGCACCCTCTCGCGCCGGGATATGATCACACCGATCACCACATTGTACGTAATGCCACAAGTTAGCGTAAATCCTAGTTTTTTTTTTTTTTTCTCGTTTGATTTGGGACCGAGATACACGCGTTATGAGCCGCGCCGGCCCCATATTGTACCGTTTCACGATCTTAGGCGCTTAATCGCTATGGTTAATTCATCTCAGTTTGACGTGTGCGTGAAATATAATATTTTCGTTTTTGCTGGCAGGAGCGCCCGTCGTACGTGGGAGAAAAGCTCGGTGTGTATGTACTCGGTGCGTGTGCTTCGTCTCTCCGGCGGTCGAATTTTTTGCCGTGTTCCATCCAAATGCCGCATGTATACGATGCCCTCTCGCTCTACACTCATTGATGAAGTTTAGTACCTTACCGTCGATGTAGAGGGTCTTCTCAATAAACTCGGGATTTTCTCGAGGTATTGACAAGGTGTGCAATTAGGGTTTTCGGTGTTCCTTTTATTTCAACCCCTTCGCCTCACCTAAATTCTTGCCTCCTTCTTTTTATATTCGTTGTTTTTTTTTCTTGACTCTCTCGCGCTTATCTTTCCTTCGCTGTCACTATTATTTCGTTTGCTTCTTCCGCTACCTTATCTACCCTACCTAAAGGGTATAGCCGCACGAGGCGGAAGAAGAATCGACGCCTATGTCCGCTCTCTGAGGCCGGGGTCTAATCTCGCATTCTTTTGGACGCGGTTTTAACTTTGTTTATTTTTTTTCTTTTAACACAAGCTTGCACTTTCTGATGATATATTAGTGTTTTTGAGTTACTATTCACAAATTTCGCATTCAATACGTTTCATGTATGCCGACTTATTGTGCAGGTCTCCTAGGGTTTACACAACAGAGTCTTTCGAATCTCATTCAAGTGTACTTCGTTAAGTCACCCATCCGCAACTTTCTCACGCATCCTCTCGGTTGTCTCGTTGGTTAGTGGTTAATTCCTACCAACAGAAGATGAACGCCTAACAAAGTAAAACCCTAGATTCTTTCTTTCGGGGAGTAGTGTATTGTTCCAGCTATTTACTTTGTGTTGACCTCCTTCGCCATCGTTCAACATCTCTCGCTGCATTTATCAAATTTACTCTATGTTTGTAGTTATATGCTTGGGTGGAATTCTCCGTCTCTGCGAGAATTACCACTATTCCGATATACAAGTTCTAGCATTGCCATTAGTTTTCGTTTCGGTTTACTATTGTGGGATTGGGATTCATATGAGGAAAGAGGGCCGACGATTTTGTCTACCGTCCACCTCCTCGAATAATGAAACTTCCCTATATTTTTTTTCTTATCGAGCGTTGAAGATAGTATAATTCTTCACACGAAAGCTATTTCCTATGGCGTTGGGTATTATACATCATACCGCCGACATATAACAAAATCTCTATTTTAAACGATGTGCAGATGCTCAACTCCGCAATTACTTCCGGTCCTTGCCTATTATTTTGGAGGCGTCTTTTCATGTTTTTGTTTTCGGTTCTTTTCTACGGCTTCCCAAACGCCGCGGCCTCTCGCAATGGTAGCCAACCGAGGTTTACTCGGGGTTTCCGGACTCCATCAACACGGCTCTACCACGATTATCGTTTGATTATAACTCCCGGAACTCGCATGATAGGTTTGGCCCCTTTTTTTCTTAACTCTTTTCGCTCGAATCAAACCAATTAAATGAATTGTGGCGCTCATTACTTATTGCATTTCTCTCTATTTGTTCATACCGGCATGTATGGCAAGCTATGGCACAAGTTAGGTTTGTTTTTCTTTTCTCTCTAAGGCCGGCGTTGTTCTATTGATACGGTGAAACGCCGCATGCGTGGTATCGTGGTTTTATTATTTGTTCGTTCACCCGTGTTAATTTTTTTATTTAATGTTCATCAAAGTACGTAGACTATAAAAGTCGGCCATCCAAGGGTTGGTTGGGGATTATAACGAAGGCCACGAGTTTACTATTTTACCGTCATGCAATTATATCTTTGACCATACATTGACTCGCTTATTCGTAGGAACCATATATCTATATGTTCATTCCCATATGTCGGATTTGTATTCTACCTCTATTTTTCATATATATATTTGTTTCATTTTGATAAAACTTATATATATAGCTTGAAAATTTAACTCCCTTTTAACCTATATAATTCATATATATATATATATATGTATGGTCCATGTACAATACAAAGGAAAAGGGTCTATTTGAGTCTTGATACTCTCATTATAGGGATATAAAAATTTTCTTACCTACTTTACATGGATTTAATAGTTCAGCTTGCGGTTAAATATTGAGCATAGCTTAAATCCATACCTTAATATGTACTTCAAGGTTTAGAGGTAGTTTTCAAAATATGATATGCACTGTGAATGTGATGGGTAGTAATAAAGTTCTTTTTCTAAACTAGGAAATATTAACATATAAAATTTAGCATCTCCTATTTGCCTCCATGATATCATATAACTTCGCATCCGCTAATATAGTTTTACACCCTCCGTATGAGCATAAAATTTCACACTTGTACACATACATGGAGTAAGGAAATATTAAATTTTCTCGCGTGTTCAATGTAACAACTTATTTTATTTACTTTCACTCGTTTATATTTGTTCCATGTATTCTAGTAATCGCTATAATGTTTCTATCATACACATAAAAATAAAATATCACGTTTACGTCTACAGAAGCAAAGCAAAAACTTAATCATCTCAGAGGTATTTAATTAACTTCAGTAGATTTAAAGCAACCTTGGTTTAAAGATTCTAAAGTTTCTACTCTATGGACTGTCTACAACTAAACAAAATCTGAAGGTGTATACCTAAGCATAGATTCTCGTTAAATGGTAGTACCATACTTTCTCATTTTAATAAAATTCAATTTATATGTAGCCAATTCATACTCTGCATAAGACATAAGAACAAAATTTCGGTGAACATACCACAACCGCAAATTGACCAACCTCCCAACCTTAGAATCCTCTTTATCTCCCGTGATCTACCCCCGAGCAGAGATCACCTCCTAGAAATCGTATCAACCCCCGAATTACGAGGAGCAGTTTATTTAAGCTCATAATTCCCCCAAAGCATGTTTCTAATTTCCTCAAGGCCCGGTATCAGCAGGATGCTTTCTTTCCTCTGCTTAGCCTAGGCTTCCCATCTTTGGATTCTTTAAAGTCGCTTTAAGCTTTTCCTCGCCTTTTCCAAGCCTTTTTTTCTCACCTCTTCCCAACTACTCTCTTTCTCATCAGAATTTAGATTCCTCCTCAAATCTAGCAATTTCTTTCAAGGATTTTGAAAGATTTTTGGGGATTTGTTGCCTTATCCATCCTCATGGATTTGGCAAGTGATCTCTAATTTTCGTCAAAATGCACAATCATTTTATTTATTTCCTCAAATAAAATATGCAAATACATTCACAAAGATACTCATCCCTCGGGGTCCATCCCCTTAGGATTAAAGTTCAAATGTCCGACTTTAAAAATTCAACACACAAATTGGGGGTATTACAAATAAATAAATAAATAAATAAATAAATAAAATAAATATATAAATAAGTAAATTACTTAATAAATATTAATAAAATAAATAAAAATAAAAATTATTAAAAATTAAATAATTATTATTTATTTATTTATTTTATTTTTATTTTTATTTTTATTTTATTATATTTTATTTTATTTTTATTTTATTTTGTTATAGTACTTTTAATCCTTTATGTTTTTAAATAATATTAAACAAAATAAATATTTTAACTATGTTTTATTAATAGAAATAATCCTATATTTATTTAATTCTAGAATATTTTAAATAATTCATATTGTATATTAAATAAAATAAAATAAAATTTAATTAAAAATTAAAAATAATAATAAATAATATTCATATTATAAACTTTAATTTTTATATATATTTTTTGACTTTCTATTTCTATGACTTTGATTTAGTCTAACTAGTCGTTATTTTTCAACTAGCTTTCAGTTGAGCTTCTCATATCTATTTAATTGGGTCTCCCGACCGCTTTTTCATCAACATTTATGATGAACCACACTAGCCGGTTCGAAACGCGTCGACCAAATTTATTTGGATGTGATTTTTAACAAAAGATTTTTTCACAATTTATGGCTCGATGTAAGCAATATTCCTAAAATAGAAAAAAATATTTTCAATCTTTATTTTATATCTATTTTATATCAAAATATTAATATAATTGCAATTTAAAAAAAATTAATATATAATTTTATTTAAAAAACCTAATATATAGTTTCCTTTTTTAATTTATATATAAAGTAAATGGCATGTAAACTTAATATATTGATTTTGATTTTACATGTATTGTATTCTATTTTATATCTAATTAATATATAATTAGATATAATTGTATGGGTGGGGTTTCATTTTTAAGCTATATGAACAATGCTATATAAAATTTCTTGTCTCTAGAAAATAAAAATACAAAATTATTGTTCACTATTGAAAATGAGAGGAATGGAACTCACGCTTTCAATTTACGCCTAAAAATCCCGATGAGTACCGTAATTTCTAACCATGGGCTAAAATGCTAAAACATACGAATGATCATCTCGTAGTTTCTAACCCTAAAGCTAAAACATCCGATGATTAATCAGAATTTCTAACCCTACAAGCAGAAAGAGGAGCAGCGATTTTGTCATGGGTACTATTTTTCCATTTTCATGAAATAGAGTAGCTTCGCCTCGCCCTCTATGACTCGTGATCGATTTAGTAGGATATCAATATCTAATCCTCAATCTAACATTACATCCAAGCCAAAATGAAATAAAGGCATCCCCTTACCAAGCCATGAAAGTTCATAAAGAAGAGGACACCATTGAAATAAAGGCATCCTCAAGTAAAGGCATCTTGCTTACAAAGAGATAAATTTCATAAACAAGATGACACCTTTGAAATAAAGGAATCGTGGTTGTTGATGTTTCGTAGAAGAACATTTGGAATTACTCGTGAGCCTTTTCATGAAAGCCAACCACATGGAGTGCATGAAAAAGTTTCTGAATCGTTGATTCAAAATTAGCCGTTGATTATCCATCAACTCACTTACTTAGAAAGGACTTAAATCTATTTATTTTTATTTTTATTCATATTATTAACGTGCTTTTTTATGAATTAAAATTTCGATTAAAATAAGAAATGAAAATTTATAATCGACGATGTATTATAAAGTGTATAAGTAGAAAATTATTAAACCATATATTTTTTGGTACTTTCAATCTTGTTTTTAGTATCGTCTCCGTTATTATGCAATTGTATGTGGAATATTGTGAGGTTTCACCAACCTTAAGTGCTTTTGACATGGTTATTTTTTACATATTCATTATGGCAAGCTACTATATTATTCTTAAAATGTGTGTCAATCTCACTTCGACTGGGTGATTTTAGATTTTCCCCTAGAAATGACATGTATTACATTAGGATTATACCTGAAGCAAATAATTACATCAAAATATAATATATATGTATATTTAGCCACCTTGTGGAAATAAGATATTTAACAAGAAAATAGGTACTAATTTTGTAACTAGTCTTATATTGGACTTGTGGAAAAAAATTATTTAACAATAAAAAGAGGTACTAATTTGTGCAACTCGTGATTTTAATAGTACGGGAGTTGCATTCTAGTTTTATTTCTCATGGCTAGCTATGAACCCCAACTCCACATTATTGTAGAAAAGCGCAAGATATTGTATCATTTCAACCCAAAGAAAATCTTAATTGGATAGTGATTTTAGATTTTCCACAAATTTAAAAATGGTAATTCCACATTATTGTAAAGACATCCCGTAGTGTTGGGGCCATTAAAACTCAAAAATTGTTCAATAATGGATACAATTGATTAGGTCTCTTTCCCCCTACCGCGGTTTGAAAGTACAAAGGGACTCAGAGCACATTAGACAACACATACAATTTTGTTGTTGGAGATTAAAATAGTGGAGGTAAGATATTTGTAGAATGACACGTTCTTTACATACAATTTTATGTACACTTTAATTATTTCAATGTTAAGATTCCTCGGTTAATATAATTGGCGATGGGAACACTAAGTTGGGTTCTTTTGCAATTTTCCAAATTCAGCCAATTAATATGAAAATTTGAAAGTTGGACTCTCGAGCTAACCATTTTGTTTTATTTTATTCGCTTCAAAGTTAATATCAATTACTTTCTTACATCGTATATATGAAAATATATATATATATATTACTTTCAAATTTTCAAGTCAATAGCCTAAACAAAAACCTTGTCGGTTTTAATGGTCACCTTAATGATATCGCTATGCTTGGTCTTCATTAACTCGCCTTAAAAGAAAGGGATGAAATGTAGAATTGGCTGTATATATTGTCACATTGAACTATTTTTTTGATGAAAGTGAGGTGTAGTAGATAGGGTGGTTTAATTTTAAGACCGTTGTTTACCGAATAAAGTAGGTATATCTCCTATCAATCGAAAGGGACTAACACTCACCGTAGTCCTTGTTATAGATGCAAGAAATAAACCTTTATATTCATAGTTACAATAATTAGCAACACATGAATAAAACAGAGATTTTTGTTATTACTATATTTCAAAGTTGAAATCACAATGACATTTCTAAAATAACTTTCCCATCCGAGTATCGCAACACATAACATATACCTTCAGTCATAATCCTCAAGCGAGAAAAATTTCAATTGTGAATAAAACCTAAGGGGTCGAAGTAGCAGAGAAATAAATAATAATTATGGAGCCGCACTATAAATAATATGGAAATAATAGAGGAGAAATAATTATTTACATGATCCCAATAAATAAAGGAACCCCGAATTGGATAAAAGTATAACAAAATATCAAGGGTTTCAGCCGTAGAGGCATCTCCAAAATTATATATAATAGATAACAAAAAACCCAAGTTCAAGTCCAAACGTAGGGCATATTTTTTTAACTTTAAATATTTTCCAAACTTGGAAATAAAACCAAATGCAGTAATGTTACGAAAGCTGAACCGGATATAACCATAAGTTTGACATAAGTACAATATTCCCAAAATAACACAAGGGAGAGATTGTTTTGAATGAACCTAACAACCATAGAAAATTTAATGGTTAATATATGCTAGGTTAAGTTACAAATTATAAAACTCAAATATAATCGCAAGTTGAGTCAAAGACTCAAAATTTTAACTTTACGGTTGCAAGTCCATGCAATCTTCGCCCTCGCTATCGAAAAACCCTAAAGAAGTTAATTATGCAAAATTAACAAAGAAAAGGAAAGACTTAAAATAACTCGTAAGAGTTGCATGGGACTAGAACCTGGCTATCAACAAGCGTATTCCATATTAACGAGGAAAGAATTATTCTTAGAACCTTGAATAGATAGAGGAGGGCTTTTCTCGTTATCTCGTTGAATTGCACACAAATGTCATGACCTTTACTAATAATTGAAGGATCACAACCCTCGATGCAACCCCTACAATCGAAATTAACCTCATTAACCATAAGCACTAACTTATATAAATCAAATATACAATGGATTTATAAGGGAAAGTGACAAAATGATTAGACCTAGATTGTGGACAAGATTTCATTAATACCGAACAATAAATAATCGTAGCATAGATATATTTGATGGCTAGAGGTACCAATGGGGAGTGGGAATAGCCAAGGGAGCTAGTGTTTATGCCCCATAACCCATCCTAGCTAATCTTGGCAATGTATCCAAGACTTGGCGAAGGGAAATGTACCCGTTGCCACCTAACATTGTACCGCAAGAGCCACGTGACTTTAGAACTATCCGTAATGAGGTCATGGAAATGTGGTGTTGGGTTACACTTTTTACCCTTTTTTGAGAAAAAAACATCATTTTTAGAATTTCTCGAACTTTCTACAAGTCAAAACAAATTTTTTTGTTTAGAATTTCATTTTACGATAAAAAATGAAACCGATGAGAAATTTTATTAGCTATATATTACTTATTTTTTGGAAATTTTTTATTCACATTTAATATGTCAAGTTAACAATTCTTTGAGTGTGTGTTATTTAAAAATCAAAGGATTCATAAAAAAAGTAACATTGAGAGGCGTTGGTGTACTCTTTGAAAGCCGCTTGTGTTTCGAGAAAAAACCTGTGTTACAACAATTTAGACAAAGTCTACTTCATATCATTATATTTACGAAATAAACTCATGCATATCATAATTACAAGAATTTTTTGAATTGAACTAATATGAAAAAAACTACATATTTTGAATATGTTTCCGCTTGCGTCATGTTTCTCAACTTATTATTAGTTATAAACTAAAAATCTAAAACTACCCATTATACCAATGTAATGCACCATAAATTTTTCAATTTTTTTTTTATACCGTATATCGGTAAGATAGCGTAATTTTGATTTCATTGAATCATAATGACCTTCGTAAATTGTTTGCACCTATTTTATTAAAAACTCAATTAAAATTAATAAATATCTATGGAATTCCATATAAGTTAAATTTTCAAAAGTATATAGAATTCTACAAATGCTAGACTTGGTTCCAAAAGTTAATTCATAATGCTTGATGGAGTTTAACCATTCCAAAGGTGAAGAAAAGTGTTCATACCCGAGCTAGAGCGTAGTTGCGACGTTTTAGTTTAGCCGAACTTTTGTAACACTTGGGCACAATGTTTTCTTTTGCCACTCCGTCCCCCATTAGTTTTAATGACAAAAAAATATTGGTTGAAATTTTTCTCGGCAAATCATGCTAGCGAAATTTTTTTTTTGATGAAGCTCCTCTAAAAAAACAAATTTCACAACTATATAAATAGCCAAAAAACATAAACATTATTTTCAAGTATTACTTTTTTTCATTTGGGCCGAATTTGCAAAGGAATTTTTTTGGGCCGAATTTAGAAAGGAATGTTTTTCGGCTAAATTTTCAAAGGGTTTCGTGCTTAATTTTCAAAGGACATTTTTAGAGGTATTTTTTAAAGTGCTGTTTTAGAGTAAGTATTTTGGGTTGAAGTAAATATTTTATAACGATTTTTTTCAATAGAGTTTTTGTTCAAATTTTTAAAGTAAATTTTATTGTAGGACTTGTAAAGAAATGTTATGAACTTCTTATTTTAAGAGATATTTTTTTGGCGGAATTTTTAAAGTAAGTGTTTTGGGTTCAGCATGTTCTTTTCTCAAAAAATTAAAAGTGAGTATTTTTTTAAAATTAAATCTTTTGTGATTCTTTTTTGAATTGATTTTTTGTCAAAATTTTGATAGTGAGTGTTTTTTATGTGATTTTCAAGGAGATTTTTTTATCTTCATACTAAATTATCATGGGAAAGCAAATAAATTGCAAGAGAAAATATGATCGAACAAGAGACCCCTGAAATTCCGCAGAGAACATGGTAGAGAATATTGCAAAAAAAAAGAGAGAAACGCTCAAATATTGAAAAGGAAAATCAACCTCAACTAGCAAATAGCTGTGTATGTAAATGTAAATATTATAAATGATATTTAAAATTTAACTAGTGTATCGTGAAACTTAATTTTTACTGATGAACTAATTTCAAAAATATTTGGCAATGTAAACAGAGAGAGATATTCCTCATAACATTGATGATGAGAGAAAAATTGAATCAAAAGTGAAAGATATATTCAACCAATGATTGAAGATGTTGAAAATACTGGAAGAAATTCGTGAATAAATTGAATCCCGTATATGTATCTATGTTGAATGTGTATTATTTAAATTATACATATTTATTAATTTAATTATTTATTGAATATGTAATCTCATTTTGTACATTTAATTGAAATATGTACATATGAAATCAATATCGATCATGAGATATTATAAAATGTTGACAACAACACATATGGAGATAAAAAAGCTCACCATGTTATACAATATCGTGTTAAGCGCATTATTGATATGTTCTTCCAAGACTTAAAATGTATGGGGCCAGTTTCTCCATATTTTGAAAGTCTCTTATCATCAAATAAATTAAAGGGAAGCTACGACTTTATTGGCTATTCAAAATCAACAAAAGATAATAAATGAAGGAAAATGTGATACAAAATATAAACCGTTCTTTAAAGTCAATTGGAAGATCTAAAAACAAAATTAATTTAGATGCACATAGATCAATACAAATGGCAACGGCTCCACTAAGCCATGAGACTAATCGGTCAAGGAAGTACGAAGGTACATGTACATATATATACAAATTAAATTATATATATATATATATATATATATATATATAGAGAGAGAGAGAGAGAGAGAGAGAGAGAGAGAGAGAGAGAGAGCTTTAATATACATGATCTAATTTTTATTAATTTTATAATGTTAAATATTATTTATCACAATGATTATCCTTTGATTGTATTTTGAATAACATATTAATATTATTCATTGAATTTCTTTTCATATATATTTTTTTGCATATTGGTGTCCAAGATGTAGATAGACGATTCGAAATGATGTTGAAACAATAGAAAGAACTCAAAAATTGCATTCAGTTAAAAAAAATGAGTACCAAAATGTATTTACATTTGATAAAAGAAAATATTCTTATTTTTTTCATGTTTTCATAGACAACAAAAATTCCAATGATGTTTGTGAAAACAAAATGTATGAAAGACTCGGGCAACATAAAAAAATGAATACAAAGGGAATAATGTTTGTTAAACTTTAAATAAATGCAATTAGGAAGACTATAGTATCATCTGAAGGTCAATGAAGTTTCTTATCTTGTTAGAGAAGGTAACATTTCAATTCCTTTCAATGATATAGATCTAGAATAGAAAATAAAATCAAGTACACTTGTTAATTTTTAAGGTAATTTTTCATGTTAATTATGATCTAAATTTATGTGAGTTTTTTATTATGTAGGAGATGTTTTTGATTTAGTTGCAACAACTAACAACATAGAAAATGTGAAGTTTTATTTGGATGGTATTGCACTGAATGAAGGGATGAAATTATTGAAAAACTCGTGATGATAACGGGGTTATATATGACAGAGGGTCTCGTTATAGTGAAATGCTCATTTTTCTAACAAACTTATGAAAGTTGGCATTTTTTTTACTTTCATGACTATGAAACTGATGTCATAAGTTTTTAGGCATAGTCACTTGGTGCGAGATGCACTCATAAAGTTGATAAATTCAATCAAATAAAAACTTGAAAATTAAGAAATGGAAAATGTCAAAAGCCGATCATGAATGGATAATTGTAGATGACATTCTGCTAGAATTTTTTATCGAAGTGCTCAACAATTTCTTCTCCTTGGATTCATGTTTTAGCCTTTCTTTTTATGCATTTTAAGTTTTACATTATTAGAATATGTATATTTTATGCTATGCACAAGTGTTCAGACATCTAATGCTTTTGTTTCGCACATGCACACAACTAATTATAAAAATTTATTTCAATATTAAATTTATAAAAAATAATATGTTAGATAGATAATAAATAGAAACAATATAACAAATATTTCTATATCAAACATTTGTAAATCAAAACTAGGTTTTTTGAAACTATGATTTATTCATTATGTGTTGTTATACAAGTGTGGAAATAGAAATTTTTTTATGCTTTTCTCTATTATAGTGTCCATTTTTAAATGTATGTGGTCCAAGCCCTGCTTAAATGTGGTTTAAGTATTTTAATTAAAATACATCTTTTAAAAAATTATGAAGGGTTTCCTATTAGGAGGTCAATATATATATATATATATATATATATATATATATATGTATTAAGATTATGATCCTAGCCCTTGATTAATTGTGTTAATGTATTTTTATTAAAACATTTATTTTAAAATTTATGGAAGTATTTCTTCCTAGGCCCATTTCATGTGCATGTTCTTTATGCTTTTAGGCTTATTATAAAGTCAATTTCTACATATATGTGGTCCAAGCTCTCGTCAATTGTGGTTAAGTGTATTTAATTAAAAGACCTATTTTAAAATTATGGAGCCTTTTCCTCCTACCCCTTTGATGTGTGTTTATAACTTATCAATCCCTTATACATTATAAAAAGTGTCCATATACTTATTAAAAATAACTTCTTCTTTCATAACTCTAAGGGAGGGCCTCTCACTTTCGAGGCTATTACAAACACTTTATAATGAATATTTATACCATTTTTTAATCACCGTTGACATTCAAATTATGAGTTATTCCATGTGATGTCATAGAGTGTGGAAAAAGGAGTTCTTTAGATTTTCGGCCTATTATATTGTCAATTTCTACATATATGTGGTCCAAGCTCCTCGATTAATTGTGGTTAAAGTATTAAAATTAAAAAACCTATTTAAAAAATTATGGAGCCTTTACACTTCCTCCGCCCATATCATGTGTTCTTTATGCTTTCAGGTTTAATATAAAGCGCTTTTACATATATGTACCGAAAACCCTTGCATAATTATGGTTAAAGTGTTTTAATTAAAATACATATTTTTTAAAATCATGGAGAATTTCCTTATCAACCCATTTAATGTGCTTTTATAACTTATCAACCTTTATACATTATGTGCAAGTGTCCATCTACTTATTAAGCCTATTACAATCACTTTATAATGAATATTTATAACATTTTTAATCACTCCTGACCTTTTTCCTAATCGACATCGTGAATCTAAATAGAAAACTAAACCATAAGAAAATGAAATATTTTTTATTGTTTGGAAAAACACAAAAATATTTGTTCATACAATTAAACCACAAATAAGCATTTAAACACAATTACACGGTAAATTTAAATAGAGAACTAAAACCATATGGAAAATGAAATATTCTTACTGTTTTGGAGAATACAAAAGTAAATTTCCATACAATTAATAAACCACAAATAAGATTTTAATCAAAATAGTAAGAACTTATTATAAACACACAGCCCATTAAAAGTGGCCAAATATTATCAATCAAAGAGCATGCATGTCATAATCGTAGGCTTGCACCACAAGCAAACATAAAGACTAATAGATTCTTGCTTTATCTAGATCCATAGCTCCAAATTTACATAGAACTAGCATTTTGGTCAAGTATTCAGCAACAAGCAACTAACCCAAACATTTTTATTATCTAGCAAGATACGACGACCACACAAACATTCTTATCATTCCATCTAGCACCCACACATCGAGGAACTCCAAACATCATTAATAATAAACAACATTTTTATTATTCATCCGGCGGCTATGACCTAACATCCAATGCACCAACATTCGTTGATTTAGTGATGGCGACAGGGGGTGCAGCACCATCCAAGAGCTCTGTAAGTTGAATGTAACACCCCCAAGTTCTATGCTTTTCAAATGAGATAGTTGAAAATAAATCCAAAGGGGAGTGGACCCCAATGGATAATTGTTGTGTGGATATGGTTAACTATTTATTTATGAAAAATAAATAAAATATTGTATATGCACTATGACCAGATAAGCAAGTGAGATCACATGCCTAATCCATGAGGTGATGGAAAAGGAAAAGACTTTCCAAAATCTTTCAAAAATCCTTGAAAAAAAAAAAAAAAAAAAAAAAAGAAATTATTTCTAATTTAGATTTTTGAGGAAAATCTAAATTTCCCCCAATGAAGAGGAGAAGGAAGAGGTGAGAAAAAAGCCGGAAAAGCCGAGGAAAAGCTTAAAGCAGCTTTAAAGAGTCCCAAAATGGGAAGCCTAGGCTAAACAGAATAAGCATCCGAAATTCCGGACGTTAATTGAAAACAAGCTTAGGGAAAGCACAACAATAATGGCCTGCACGATTGAGGTTAGTATGTTCTGGAGGACTGGCTTCTGGGTGAGAATCCTGGAGATAAAGAGGATTCTAAGGTTGGGAGGACTGGTCATGGTAGAGGTATGCATGCCTAATTTTGGAAATTTCGTAAGTCCGTATTAAATATATCCCCGTTTTATGAGTTGTGATGTTATGGTTCATTATGCACTTATGAATGTTATGTTATGGTTCATTATGCAAATTATGGATTGATTATTTGTTCATGAATCATGTAATTGTAAACTAAAGCTATTGATAGCAAGAGGCAATTGGGTGGAGTATGGGAATGAGTTCCTTGTAGTAATGGAGTTAAAGATGGTAGATCCTTTGAATAAATGCAATCTCATGATTATGTATAGGTGTAGCTTGTCAGATTTAAAGGAATATTAACAAATGTTAAATGTTAAAATGTTAACAAAACAAGAACTATGAACAAGAAGTACCAAACAATCAAACCTATCATAACAATATTGATGGCACAAAATTCCCCGTAACTAATAATGTATAGGAAACAACAAACTTTGATAGCAAAAGATAACTGGAAGGTGTTCATTGTGTTACAAGGAAATAATTGTAGAATCGTAGAATTTAAATTATTCTATTAATGTGCGTGTAAACATATGAAAGCTGTGGTTGAATCGTAACTAAGTAAGAGGATCTAACACTAGGATTCCTAAACTATCCAATGTTTCCAAGATCCTCCCCTATTTAATTGAGGCAAGAGGATCCGTGTCCCAGTTTTCCCATGGAATAGTTGAATTTACTTATGTCAAACATGTTGAATGTTTGTAACAGAGAATAAAGGGAAATCCTACTCAACATCTATTGTGTGACAAAATTTTATGTGAGGGAAGATTGTAAAAATACAATGAACAAGAGACGGGTTTACCGTCCATCTAAACTGGCCGGGAAGTAGTTGGAGCAATGGAGGTTGGACCGAGAGCAGTAGATGTATGCGAGGAGGCATACATCTATACCTCGATGCCGCACTTTAAAATGTTGAAAATTTTATAAGGCTTCAGAACTGGAAAGTTTGAGAAATTTTATATTCCCATGATCGTTTATAATTACTCAAAAGAAGTAAATACCGGATAACCGACGAATTTGAAAATGGATTCAATAAGTAGTTTTGTTAATGATGCGTAATGGTGAGTATATCTAAGTTATGATATATGGGTAAGAACCCGGGTCCGGGAGGCGTGACAAATGTGCCGAGTATATCTAAGTTATGATATATGGGTAAGAACCCGGGGTCCGGGAGGCGGAAAGCCGTGCCGAGTATATCTAAGTTATGATATATGGGTAAGAACCCGGGACCGGGAGGCGTGACAAATGGTATCGTGAGCCTCGTGTTCAAAAATTGGGCAAGATATGTGCTCACAAAGAACTATAAACCGATATAAATTTTATGAAAATTAAAATATTACTTCAAGCATACAAATATCTTGGAGATACTTTCAGTATATATGTAACAGATTGTGATGAAGTAGAAACATTGAAGTAATATGAGGAGGCTCATATAATAAAATGGTTAAACCTATAATAGGTTTAAACTCGGAAACCGATATCTTCGTAAAAATATTATTTCTATGTAAAATAATAGAGTATGATTGTTCTTCAATTTTAAAAAAATATATAAATCGTAAGTTTACAATGACATGTTTATCCATTGTTCTACCGTCATCAAGTATGTAAAAGAAAGTCAGTGGTTCATAAAGTTAAGATATTGAAACCATCTTAATACAAAAGAGGCAAAGATCGATGTCACCATCGTGATGAAAATAAGTGGGGAAAACGTAGTACCTAACCGATATATCATTTAGCCGGCCTTATTGAGCACGCACCTTCATAGAATGTATCATTTTTTTTCCATGATTTAACCCTCACTAGAAATCTTTCAATTTTTGAGGGTAAGAATAGGACATACAAAGAGAAAAAAAAAAATGAATTTATATTTATTTCCCTGCATTACAGAAAGGGAACTCTTAGAGATAAGAGTAAAGGTTGATTCCGTGGTGGGAGTTGTCTACCGCATGAAATGGTAGGTCTTTAAATATGATGCTCTTCTATTTTACATCGCATGAATTGACTACATATAAAAAAATTAATGGAATGGTATGAGTGATTTCAAATACTACATTTAATCAATCTATCTTTAGGTTTTCGCCTTCTAGATTCTCGTTCAAGCTTGTAGACCTCGTAATTCCATGGAGTAGAAAGCACAGGAACTTTAAATCCAATAAGGTTAAATCCGAAGGTACTTAGTCTCCTGCTACGTAAAATTCAATATTAATCGGTATTTCATGAAATTATATAAATGTGAAGGTACATGCTCATATTTTAGAAAAATAATTCAATATCATTGGAAGTTACCCGATAAGATAAAAAATAAAGGAAAATAAACAACCGAGTATGTATTTCCAAATTTTGTAGTTCAGAGATCTTCTACCTTATGGAAATATCTGGTCCTTTATATAACATTCCTAGCATATACTTTTAATCCATGAAAAAAAAATATATATAACAAAGCTCCTAACTTATAACCAAGGCACACCACTCGAATTTCTATCATCTACCTATAAAACAAAATAAGTGCTTAATTTTATATCGATGGTCGGGGCTTTACCTTGAAAAAAGGACTAACATATAACATGTGTGGTAGCATATATTAGAATTTTAGCACTAAGATGAGTGGAAACATATATATTAGAATTTTATAAAAGCCCATACTATGATTCGGCCCAAGTTAAAAGAAACATAATAAATATTCCAATTATAGGTGCGATGATAGTTTCACTTGGACATTTCTATAAATTAATCAAGACATATCCGTACTTACGAAAAGAAATTTACTCCTCATCTGCACTTAGACATCGCATATGGGATGTGTTGAGCGGAAGCAAATAGTGCGAACAGATTAATTAAAACATTTCATAGACAATATTAATCCCCGTAGTTGATCTCACATAACTCGGAAAACATGTATTAGCCATTTTGGATGACATTACCGATTTCCACAGCGTGTACCGGTGTATAGCCTTACTATAAGATTTGAAAACGCCTATTTAAAATTGTCGAGGAATGGTGCGATAAGATTTGAGACTCGTATGCAATTTATATGAATAACAAGGCGTTAAGAGTGTAGGAGGTATGTTCAAATTTTACATATGACCCCCGTGCGAACAATACTAAAGAGATTTACGCCCAAAATACTCCGTGTATGCCATGAAAAGAGAAGGTAATATAGCTCAGCGTAGGAATTTTACACAAATCTGTTTGTTATATCATTTCCATACTCAAATATAAAAGTGAGTGAAACCATATAGAAAAACAAAATTTTAGTTGCAGGATACGATGGAGGCACTGCAGATCTCGCCATGGGTAAACTAATTTTCTACAAAGACGATAATCACCAGCGGCCCGGCCTAGTTATGATTAAATACAAGACATGTACCTATACACTCGCCAGAGATATGGCTAGTTTTAAGTATGCTTCCGATAATTTTCCTGAAACTACATCGTAAGAACACCGAGTTTAGAAAAAATTAAGTGATACGAGATTTAGCAGGTACGATCTCGATAAATTCATGGAAGATCTTAGCTGCAGGAGAGTCCGGTCACTCCTCGCGGCATAAAAAGAGTGAAAGGTTCACAACTTGAAAAAAAAAAAAAAAAAGAGTTAACCCATGAATATAAGATTTGAAGGATACTCAAAGATTCGCTTTCTCCACCATGGAGAGAAAAGAAATATATTAAACCCTCGCGCTCGTAGACATCTAAGTTACGCTTCTTCCTTTAAAAAATGATAGACCCGGATAATAGCAAGGAAGAATATGAATCGTTAAACAAAGAATTACCGCAATGGAATGCCAGACAATACAATCACCAGAGAACCGCCTACGCACCCGCAATCGAACAAACAAAAAACCCATCGAAACGAAAAGAGAATAGTTGATCGCTACCAAAGATAGATCTCTACAACACGTTAGGCTTGATTTAGGGTTTATACGTTCGGGAAATTAGAGCGCAACCACTCCCAAAGACTCGAACACCCGACACTTTGCATGCAAATACCCTAAGCCAATTCCTCTCGGGGTATCACGAAAGGGCAACCGTTTTAAAGAAAAAAAAATTGGGGCAAGTAAACCCTACAAATCTCATCTCACAATCGGCACGATTACACCGTCTCACGCGGGATTCAAGAAAGCTCGGAGACGGGAGTGGTACACTTTGATGTGATCTCATTGCAGAAAGTGAGTCGAGTTGAAAAAAAAAAAAAAATATCCTAAGCTATGGTAACTATGACAAATATTGACTGGAATGTCTGCAGACTTGCGTAGGCCGCAAGCTCGTCAAGACGCCTACGCCGGTAGTTGAGAACTGTGGCTCGAGAAGGTAAGTCGTGAGCTTGATGGAAAATAGGTAAGTAATTAATGAAAATGGATTTCAGCATAGAGACGTGTAAATGGGAGAACCTTCCACGACGACGACGACGGTGCAATCATATTCGCAATTGATATATACAAGTTTTTACAAACTTATACAAAATCCGTGCTAATATAAAAAGGGAGTTTTATAAATATATATAAATAGTTGACAAATGGTATGCCTTCACGTATTAAGGTAATATGTTATATAATGTAGGGTTATAGTATTAGTGTGTTATATAAAAGTAGGGGTTATATAATGTTACCAAAGAAGCGTATTCTATATATATATAGAGAAACGAATATATCTTTAAGAGCATATCGAAAATACTATAGTTACTAAATATGTTAGTTAAGTATGGCATCATGTGCTTGAAGGAAAATCAAGCTTCGGTGAAATTAAAATACCTTTTCAAATTAAGTTGAGGGTGAGTAAGAATGTAAAAAGGCCAACATGTATATAATTACTATGTATAGTTATTAAATCAATACATTTTATGATGAATTTAATTAGTCTATTAAAACCGGTGTCCATGTATAAACGAGAAGGTGAAGAGTAACATTTGTGGGAAAGAGCATTTTGTGGAAAAGAGAACACACTTTTATTGCATTGGAAACATAAAAATAGAAAGGCTCGTAAGTTTAGGTATTCACGTACTTGGCTGAAAATAATAGAAAATAATTCTATTATAAATTATTGACTCAACAATAGCCGAGACCATCTCAATTGTCCTTAGTATTGGTTCAAATTAAAAACTTTATAAGTCCATCACAAAGGGAATTGTAAGTGGGTACGAGGGTATAAAGCTACCTTGTACATTAAATAAGAAAAATAATTATGGGAGTATTAATTTAATTGTTGGATTTTATATAGGGTGGACTTTATATATATATGTAGGATATATATATATACATGCGGTGGATTCTATATAGATGTGGTGGATTATATGTATATATGGTGGATTTTATATATACATGATGGAATTTATATTAAATATATATAGAGTGGTTCTATATATATATATATATGAAAAAGAGTGGAGGATTTGTGATATGAATTATCATGGTTCATATAACAAAGAGCTTTATAAAGAAAATTTTATATATATACAATGTGGTGGAATTGAGCATAAATAATTATGTGTGCAAGAATATATATCTATAGAAAAAATTAACTTTCAAAGATAAGGTTAAGAAATGGATATATGTAATTAAAACTCAAGTTGGGTGTTGGGAGTGTTAAAACAACTAAAATAGAATGTTATTAATGTTCTTTATAACAATAAGTTGATTTGAAGCATGAAAGGCTATAAAGGAATAATTGTAGGGTGATATATGTCCCTAATATGTTAGATAATACTATGTGTTACCATAGTTATTGGAACAAAAGAAGAAGGAAAGTTTATATTGAATATATAGAGAAAGGTGGATAATAGGAAAAGGACAATTTATATCTAATAGAGGTATGTTAAATATAAGTTAAAATTTAATTAACTATTATATATATATATATATATATATATATATATATATATATAATAATAATAATAATAATAATTATCATGAGAAAAATGATCGATTAAAAGGAAACAAATTGCACGTGAGACATAAGTGAAATCTACAATTAACATTATAAATATAGGTGATTTTGTTATAATGTAAACTTGCTGAGTTGTATGAATATAATATCCGCATACATGATAATTTAGTTCGCTTAGTAAATTTCTAAATTTATATCCACAGGATTAAGGGAGAAGAAAAAAATGTTGACATTGGAAAAACTTCCAAGATGATTTAAGTCATGACTAAAGTAATTTGTAATAAGCATATTTTAGTTCATGCAAAATAATGAAGTGGTAAGCTTAAATATGAGTTATAAACACAGAAGAAGTTGGTTTAGTAATTGTGGGCCCTTGCATATTAGATAATATAATAAAAATTCATCTCATTTATATGAATGAATGAAAGAAGGGATAAATCAAATTTTCCCGTGTGAGTTAGCTAGGGTAGAATTGAACACCTAACGCATTGTTTTTTTTTCATGGGAAAATGATGATGAAAATGAACATGCATGGATAAAAATCCAATGGAGCATAATAAATTTCCTCAATTTATCATCGGAATGTGTACCGCATGGGAAAAAAAAAAAAATTAAGGTAAATGTATAAATTATGGAAAATACTTTGAAAAAGGGGAAATTTTGTCAAATACAATTTTGACATTTTCAAGTAGTAAAACTAAGAATGATGAATAATAAGAATACATGTATTCACACTATAAAATTTTGTTGGAGGTAAAATTTTATTTGATTTAATTTTCCCGAACCGTAATTTCAAAGATTGAGAGAAAAGAGGTTAGAGGAAAATTTCATGTGGGAAGTAAGCATTAAATTGTAGAGATTATTAACGCAGTCTAGTTATTACTAATTAAATTGATTGACTAACAAAAGAAAACAATGATAAGATACTCGGAAGTACGACTATGAACTCGAGAAAGTGGTAAGCATAAACATGGCATAGTGATACAAATGTTTTCTTCATTTATGAGTACTAATGAAAAGTGTAAAATTGTGTAGCCAAGTGTGTAACAAAGAAAGTGTACACTCCGGGAACAAGGAGAAAAAGAGGGGGTGAAGATAAATCACCTAGAACGGGACCAAGTTGTGTGAGGAAAGAATCTCACCGAAAACAATAAGGATAAGTAGTGTACTAAAAGTACACTAAACTATTATGAACTCCGACCTAGTTTGACTAATAACCTAATTTCTTAAGTTATTGAAATGATTATAAATTGGTATGTACCTGATATTACTTACATTGGTATGAATTGTGATGAGAAAACAGAATAAAGATCTTCTGCATGTACTCTTGCAAAGAAGTAGGAAGAAAACCAACCGCATAAAGCATCAGGTGAATAGGAGGGAAGCAGAAGAGCATCACTGAAACTAATAAGGACGAAGAAGAATTTTTTCAAAGGAAAATCAACGTTAAAGTGTAACACCGAGGAAGGTGTTGGAAAAGGGGGAAACTAGCTCAATTGCATATTAAAATTTATGATGAGTTTCATGTCTCCTTGTTGAAAAAATATAATTTTTGTAATTGGCGATGTTTCTCACATTATTGATTGGAATGGTGTGGTCTCGTGTGGAAATCCTAAAAGGAATTCTTATAGCCGTCTAAATATGAAAGCTGAAGAAATTGAATTGCGAAATCGAACAAGAGCTAGAGTAAAGGTGCGTGAGCACTTTATCGTCAAAAGCTACAGGAACATAGAAGCTAAGATGATAGAAAAAGCATTCATAATTATGTTCAAAATAAACTAAGTAGATAGTTGGTAACACCGAGACTCGTGTTTATTTTCGTAGGTAAATATGTAACACCCCTCAAAAGTTCTATGCTTTTCAAAATGAGATATTTGAAAATAAATCCAAAGGGGAGTGGACCCCAATGGATAATTGTTGTGTGGATATGGTTAACTATTTATTTATGAAAAATAAATAAAATATTGTGTATGCACTACATCGCATAAGCAAGTGAGATCACATGCCTAATCCATGAGGTGATGGAAAAGGAAAAGACTTTCTCTCAAAAATCTTTCAAAATCCCCTGAAAGAAATTATTTTCTAATTTAGATTTTTGAGGAAAATCTAAATTTCCCCAATGAAGAGTGGAGTAGTTGGAAGAGGTGAGAAAAAAAAGCCGGAAATGGAGGAAAAGCTTAAAGCAGCTCTTTTAAAGAGTCCCAAAATGGGAAGCTCAGCAAACAGAATAGCATCCCTAAATTCCCTGACGCTTGCAGGGACTGAAATGTGCTTGGGGAAAGCACAACTTAAATATGCCGTCTGCAACGCATTGAGGTTAGTCTCGTTCTTGGAGGATCTCTGCCGGGGGTGAATCCCCGGGAGATAAAGAGGATTCTAAGGTTGGGAGGATCACAAGGGGTGAGAGGTATGCATGCCTAATTTTGGAAATTTCGTAAGTCCGTATTAAATATATCCCCGTTTTATGAGTTGTGATGTTATGGTTCATTATGCAATTTATGAATTGTTATGTTATGGTTCATTATGCAAATTGATTATTTGTTCAAGAATCATGTAATTGTAAACTAAAGCTATTGATAGCGAGGGCAATTGGGTGGAGTATGGGAATAGTTCCTTGTAGTAATGGAGTTAAAGATGGTAGATCCTTTGAACAACTAATCTCATGATTATGTATAGGTGTAGCTTGTCAGTTTTTAAAGGAATATTAACAAAATGTTACCGTAAAATGTTAACAAAACAAGAACCATGAACAAAGAAGTACCAAACAACTAAACCTATCATAACAATATTGATGGCAATGCACTTCGTAACCACAATGAAGGTAGGAAACAACAACCCCGTGATAGCAAAGATGGGGCCCAAAGGTGTCGCCTGTGTTACAAGGGAAAGAATTGTAGAACTAAGAATTTAAATTATTCTATTAAATGTACGTGTAAACATATGAAAGCGTGGGTTGAATCCTAAATAAGTAAGAGGGATCTAACACTAGGGAGTATAAACTATCCAAGCCAAGTATCCTCCCCTATTTAATTGAGGCAAGAGACCATGGTCTCAGTTTTCCATGGAATAGTTGAATCGTTATTCGCAGTGTCAAACATGTTGAATGTTTGTACGGTAGGAATAAGGGGAAATCCTACTTGAACATCTATTGTGTGACAAAAGTTTATGTGGAGGAAGATTGTAAAAATACAATGAATGGGTAGAAGATCGGTTTACCGTCCATCTAAACTGCTAGGGAGGTAGTTGGAGCAATGGAGGTTAATCGAGTATAGGTAGATGTATGCGAGAGGCATACATCTATACCTCGATGCTGTACCCCAAATGTTGAAAATTTTATAAGGCTGTAAACGGAAAGTTTGAGAAATTCTTATATTCCCAAGGATCGTTCATAATTACTCAAAAGAAGTAAATACCGGATAACCGTACGAATTTGAAATGGATTCAACAAGTAGTTTTTATATTGATGTGTAATGCCGAGTATATCTAAGTTATGATATATGGGTAAGAACCCGTCCGGGAGGCGTGACAAATGTGCCGAGTATATCTGGGTTATGATATATGGGTAAGAACTTGTCCGGGAGGCCCGACAAATGTGCTTTCGAGTATATCTGTTATGATATATGGGTAAGAACCCGGGTCCGGGAGGCGTGACACCGACCCGTGCACATAATTGGTAGCAATATAGATGCCCATCCACTCCGGTAATATCTCGGGTGCACGAATAGACATCCGACCTATACACGTACACACATCACACAATATTATAAACAACCGTAACAAACTATTAAAAAATACTTTTTTATTACAATTAGATTAATAAGGAACGAAGTGATTCTTGTTTAGATTTTTTCTCAAATTGCATCGCTAGGAAAACAACAAAAAAGCCACCCGTGATTCAAATTTCGTGGTATTTTACCTAGTGATCTCGTTGTGGTTGCATGTCGGTTTCCAAAGGCAAGATCATCGTCTATGGTCAGCATAGAGACAACAAGAAGAGGGCCACAACGCAAATGCCCAACACTAATAAGAGCTCAAGCGCCCATTGATATCGACCCCAAAACAAACGTAAAGATCAAAAAGAACAAGCAGAGGAAGACGGTGAAAACGTAACAGCGAGGTGAAAAATATAAATAGAGATAGGGCCGGAAAGCAAAAGGAATTAAATATTATATATTAAGTGCACCATCCCAAGTCTACCGGGCCGTAAACAGAATACGACTAAAGCACGTGACATAAAAGTCAACGATGGCTCATTACACGAAATTCCTAGAGGCTTCTTAAAACTTGAAACACCACCGAATATTTAACTCTTGAATTTTTTATTAACGTACTTTTATTTATAATTTAATAATAATACTTATAATATCAAGTTTAAAATTATTAAGTTAAGAAAAAATATTTTCAATCTTTGTTCTATATCTATTTTATATAAAAATATTAATGTAATGCAAATTAAAAAAAATAATATATAATTTTATTCAAAAATTAATATATAATTTCTTTTTTATTTATATAAAGTAAATAGTATGTAAAATTAATATCTTGATTTTGATTTACATATGTATGGTAATTTATTTTATATCTAATTATATAATAATTGAAATAAAAATATATTAATGACAAAAAAATATTTTATTTAATGATAAATAAAATATTTCAATATTTATATTAAATAATATAATTCTATATTAATTTGAGATAATTATACTAATAATAATACTTATAATATCAAGTTTAAAATTATTAAGTTAATGTTGACTATTAAGAAAAAATATTTTCAATCTTTGTTTTATATCTATATTATATAAAAATATTAATTTAATTGAAACTAAAAAATTAATATAAAATTTTATTTAAAAATTTAATATACAATTTCCTTTTTAACTATATAAAGTAAATTTGTATAAAATTAATATATTGAATTTGATTTTACATTTATCATAATTTATTTTATATCTAATTAATATATAATAATTGAAATAAAAAATATATTAATAAAAAAAATATTTTATTGTTAATTATAAATCAAATATTTCAATATTTATATTAAACATTATAATTTTATATTAATTTTAGATAATTATAATTTAATAATAATACTTATAATATCAAGTTTTAAAATTATTAAGTTAATAATAGACTATTAGGAGTACGCGTTGATGTTATTTCTCATGTCACCGATTCAGACACGGCTCATCTTGTTGAAATTTGTCTAACCTTGACTTTTAGTTTTGAGGGTAAATTTTATGAACAAAACACTTGTGGTGTGGCCATGGCTCACCCTTTCTCAAGGGTAGCCAACTGCTCATGGAAGAGTTTGAATCTAGAGCCCTTTCCTCTTCCCTTTTTCAACCTAAGCTTTGGAAAAGATTTGTCGATGACACATGTGTTGTGTGGCCTCATGGTAAGTGATAGGGCCTGACCTTTTCTTCCAAAGATCTTAATGATGAATCACTTCATTAAGTTCACCATGCACTGAAGATAATGAAGCTTGCCTTTTCTTGATGTCCTCCTTTCTAGAAATGAAGATGGTTCTTTTTCTCATCAAGTTTTTAGAAAGAAGATGCAATAATCGAGCGCATTTACATGCTAGTTCTCACCATTTCCTCGCTTCGAAGCTCCTGTCTCAACACCCTTAGCTACCATAGCCTTTAGAATCTCTCGATGTTAACCATTTTGAAGGTGAAAAGGCTCATCTCCTTAAAGTTTTTAATAAAAATGGTTATAGTATAAGTCACTTACCTAAGCTTTTCAAAAAGTTTTAAAGGGGTCCGAGTTAAGAAAGATCCGTTTAACGATTATCCGGAGTTCACCTTCCGTTTATCCAAGGTACTACGTATAAAATCGCTAGGATCCTAAAGAAGTTTAATGTTTCTCAATATTTAAACCCTACCACACCATTCGAAGTTCCCTTAGATCCGTTAAAGACTCGATTTGCCCCAAGGATGGTAAGGGTGTGTACTTGATTCCATGCTTTTTTGTGGGACACCTTACATTGGTGAAACGCTCTGGCCTATTAATCAAAGAATTCATGAGCATGTCGTTGACCTTTTTTTTTTAAGCATAATAGATCGCGCTCCTCGGCCCTAGCAGAGCATGTTGAGAAGACTAATCACATTTGCATTGAAGATGCAAAGGTGATTGCGAAGATCGACCACTTCCACCACCGCAAGTTGCGAGAAGCCTTGAAATCGAAAGAGGCCTCTCTTAACCAATGAACGATGGGTGGATGGGTTAGAAGGTGTTGGATTCCTGCCTCTATTCCTAAAAAAATAATAAATAAATAAAAATAAAAATTAAATAAAAATATAAAAATAATAAAAATTAAAAATTAAATATTTATTTATTTATTTATTTTTATATAATTATTATTATTATTATATTTTTTATTTTTAATTTTAATTTTTATAAATTTTTAATTTTTATTTATTTATTTATTTTAACTTAATAAATCTATAAAATAAAATCAAATAAAATCATAAATAAATAAATAAATAATTAAATAAAATAAATATATAAATAAGTAAATTACTTAATAAATATTAATAAAAAAATAAAATAAAATATTAAAAATAAATAATTATTATTTATTTATTTATTTTATTTTTATTTTTATTTCTATTTTTATTTTATTTTATTATAGTAGCCTTTAATCCTTTATGTTTTTAAATAATATTAAATAAAATAAATATTTTAACTATGTTTATTAATAGAAATAATCCTATATTTATTTAATTCTAGAATATTTTGAATAATTCATATTGTATATTAAAATAAAAATAAAATAAAATTTAATTAAAAATTAAAATAATAATAAAAAAATATTCATATTATAAACTTTAATTTTTTTATATATATTTTTTGGATTTTGATTTAGTCTAACTAGTCGTTATTTTTCAACTAGCTAGTTGGAGCTTTCTCATATCTATTTAATCGGGTGTCCCGACTGGCCATCAACCCGATGATGAACCACTAGCCGGTTCAAGGCCGACCAAATTTATTTGGATGTGATTTTACCGAAAGATTTTTTTCACAATTTATGGCTCAATAGTAGCAATATTCCTAAAATAGAAATATTTTCAATCTTTATTTTTATATCTATTTTATATAAAAATATTAATATAATTAAATTTAAAAAAAAAATTAATATATAATTTTATTTAAAAACCTAATATATAGTTTCTTTTTTAA
Organism: Pinus albicaulis; assembly: GCA_034641835.2. Taxonomy (NCBI): domain Eukaryota; kingdom Viridiplantae; phylum Streptophyta; class Pinopsida; order Pinales; family Pinaceae; genus Pinus; species Pinus albicaulis. The sequence goes on from JAXQQM020063022.1 coordinate 225,044, forward strand.
TTTATATAAAGTAAATGGCATGTAAACTTAATATATTGATTTTGATTTTACATGTATTGTATTCTCTATTTTATATCTAATTAATATATGACTAGATATAATTAGATGGGTGCGCTTTGTTGTTTAAGCTATATGAACAATGCTATATAGAACTTATCGTCTCTAAAAAATAAAAATACAAAATTATTGTGCACTATTGGAAATGTAGAGGAATGGAACTCCACAGCTTCAATTTACAAATTTAAAAATCCCGATGAGTACCGTAATTTAACCATACAAAATTTTATAAAAAACATACAAATGATCACTCCGTAATTTCTAACCCTAAAGCTAAAACATATGGATGATTAACTCAGACTTCTAACCCTACAAGCAGAAAGAGGAGAAGCGTATTTATTACAGAATATTTTTTCCATTTTCATGAAATAGAATAGTCAGTCGCCCTAATGACCTCTCGTGGATTGATTTAGTAGGATATCAATATATAATCCTCAATCTAACATTACATCCAAGCGTAATGAAATAAAAAGGCATCCTCGTTACCAAGCCATGAAAGTTCATAAAGAAGAGGACACCATTGAAATAAAGGCATCCTCAAGTAAAGGCATCTTTCTTACAAAGAGAGAAATTTCATAAAGAAGATGACACCATTGAAATAAAGGAATCGCTGTTGATGTTTGTAAGAACATTTGAATTACTCGCAGCTCTTTTCATGAAAGCCACAACCACATGGAGTGGAAGGAAAAGGTTCTCGAACTCATGATTCAAAAATTAATTGTTGATTATCCATCAACTCACTTACTTTTAGAAAAGAATTAAATCTATTTATTTTTATTTTTATTCATATTATTAACGTGTTTTTTTATGAATCAAAATTTCCCGATTAAAAAATAAGAAATGAAATTTTATAATCGACGATGTATTATAAAGTGTATACAGAAAATTATTAAACCATATATTTTTTGGTACTTTCTCAATCTTGTTTTAGCATTGTCTATTATTATGCAATTTTATGTGGAATATTGTGAGTTTTCAAATTAACCTAAAGTGTTTTTGACATGGTTATTTTTTACATATTCATTATGGCAAGCTACTATATTATTCTAAAAATGTGTGTCAACTTTACCGATGGTGATTTTAGATTTTCCCTTAGAAATGACATGTATTACATTAGATTATACCCGGAAGCAAATTATTACATTAGAATATAATATATATGTATATTTAGCCACCTTCGTGGAAATAAGATATTTAACAAGAAAAATAGGTACTAATTTTGTAACTAGTCTTATATTGACTTGTGGAAAAAATATTTAACAATAAAAAGAGGTACTAATTTTTGTAACTTGCATTTTGTCAGTCGGAGTTGCATTCTATTTTTATTTCCGATGGGAGTTATGAACCCCAACTCACGATTATTGTAGCAAAGCCCAAGATATTGTATCATTTCAACCCAAAGGGGTGAACGAATCAGATAGTGATTTTAGATTTTCCACAAATTTAAAAATGGTAATTCCACATTATTGTAGCACATCCTGTAGTGTTAGCCATTAACCAAAAATTGTTCAATAATGGATATTGGCCATTAGGTCTTTCCGCCGCGGTTTAAAAGCATGCTGAGCTAGGTAGTTAACATTAGACAAATACATACAATTTTGTTGTTGGAGATTAAAATAGTGGAGGGAAGATATTTGTAGAATGTGACACGTTCTTTACATACAATTTTATGTACACTTTAATTATTTCAATGTTAAGATTCCCCGGGTTAATATAATTAAGCAAAGATGGGAACACTAAGTTGGGTTATTTGAAATTTTCCAAATTCAGCCAATTAATATGAAAATTTGAAAGTTGGACTCTCGAGCTAACCATCTTGTTTTATTTTATTCGCTTCAAAGTTAATATCAATTACTTTTGCTATCGTATATATGAAATATATATATATATATATATATATTACTTTCAGCTAAGTCAATAGCCTAAACAAAACCTTGTCGGTTTTAATGGTTACCTTAATGATATCGCTATGCTTGGTCTTCATTAACCCCGCCTTAAAAGAAAGGGATGAAATGTAGAATTACGTATATATTGTCACATCGAACTATAAAGCTGATGAAAGTGAGGTAGTAGATAGGGTGGTTTAATTTTACATTGTTGTTTACCGAATAAAGTAGGTATATCTCCTATCAAATCGGAAGGGACTAACACGCGCTCGTGTCCTTGTTATAGATGCAAGAAATAAACTCTTTATATTCATAGTTACAATAATTAGGCAACACATGAATAAAATACGCATTTTTGTTACAAGCTTTTTATATTTTCAAAGCTGAAATCACAATGACATTTGTAAAACAACTTTCCCATCCTAAAGTATCGCAACACATAACATATAGCTTTGTAGTCATAACTTCAAGCGAGAAAAGTTCAATTGGTGAATAAAACCTAAGGGTCGAAGTACGTCGTAGAGATAAATAATAATTATGAACCAAGACGACAAATAATATGGAAATAATAGAGAGAAATAATTATTTACATGATCCCAATAAATAAAGGAACCCCGAATTGGATAAAAATTATAACAAAATATCAAGGGTTTCAGCCGTAGAGGCATCTCCAAAATTATATATAATAGATAAAAAACCCAAGTTCAAGTCCAAACATTTAGGGCATATTTTTAACTTTAAATATTTTCCAAACTCTAAACAAAACCAACAGAAAGTAATGTTACGAAAGGAAACCTGATATAACCATAAGTTTGACATAAGTACAATATTCCCAAAATAACACAAGGGAGAGATTGTTTGGAATTAACCTAACAACCATAGAAAATTTAATGGTTTGTAACACCCCCCAATTTGTGTGTTGAATTTTTAAAGTTAGACATTTGAACTTTAATCCTAAGGGGGTGGACCCTAAGGGATGAGTATGGTGTGAATTTATTTGCATATTTTATTTGAGGAAATAAATAAAATGATTGTGCATTTTGACCAAAGAGAGAATTTGAGATCACTTGCCAAATCCATGAGGATGGATAAAAAAATATTAAGAAAAAATATTTTCAATCTTCGACAGGTCACCAATTAAGTGAAGCTCCAGAAACATCCTTAAGGAGGTCGACAAGAATCAAACGGCCACCGAGAAGGTATGATGATTATGTTACTTCAGTTTCATTTACTGCTAATGACGATGAACCTCTGTGCTATCAGGAAGCTATAGAAGGTTCGAAAAGTGATAAGTGGAAAGCAGCTATGAAGGAAGAAATGATGGCCTTAGGTAAGAACGGCACATGGGATCTGGTTGAGCTTCCGAAAGACAGGAAAACTGTGGGGTGTAAATGGGTTTTCAAGCTGAAACGGGGTGTGAATGATACGGAAGACAGGTACAAAGCACGATTGGTTGCAAAAGGGTTTTCTCAGAAAGCCGGTATTGACTTTCATGAGATTTTTTCACCAGTGGTTAAAATTGTTTCAATTAGAATTGTGTTAGCATTAGTGGCTTTGCTTGATTTAGAGTTGCAGCAATTAGATGTTAAGACTACATTTCTACATGGAGACTTAGATGAGGAAATATATATGGAACAACCGGAAGGGTTTGTTCAGCATCGCAATAAGAAATTTGTCTGCAGGCTCAAGAAGTCATTATATGGCTTGAAGCAGTCGCCTCGGCAGTGGTATAAGAAGTTTGATTCTTTCATGTTGAGTCAGAAATATGTTAGAAGTGAATATGATCATTGTGTGTATTTTAAGCAATTGAAAAATGGCATATTCATTATCTTAGTATTGTATGTTGACGATATGCTTTTAGCAAGCAAAAGCATAGAAGAAATCAACAGGTTGAAGGCTCAGATGGCAAGGACATTTGATATGAAAGATCTAGGAGCAGCAAGACAGATTTTGGGCATGGAGATTTTCAGAGACAGGAGCAATGGTAAGCTATGGCTATCACAACAGAAGTATATTGAGAAAATACTTTTGAGGTTTGGTATGAACAATGTGAAGCCTGTGTCAGTCCCTTTAGCTTCCCATTTTAAGCTTTCTTCCAGTTTATTTCCTAATACAGATGAAGAAAAGGATTATATGTCTCGAATTCCATATGCCAATGTAGTAGGGTGTTTAATGTATGCGATGGTTTGTACTCGACCAGATATTTCACATGCAGTTGGGGTTGTCAGCAGATACATGGAAAATCCGGGTAAAGAACACTGGTCAGTAGTGAAATGGGTGCTTCGGTACTTGAGAGGCACAAGTAGTTATTGTATCACTTACAATAAGAGTAGTGAATTTGTTTGCGGATATGTTGATTCCGATTTTGCAGGTGATTTGGATAAGAGAAGGTCAACTTCAGGGCACGTCTTTACTCTTGCAGGTGGAGCTATTAGCTGGATGTCAAAGCTACAGAACATTGTTGCTTTATCCACTACTGAAGCAGAATACATTGCTGCTTCTCATGCTTGCAAAGAAGCGATTTGGTTGAAAGGTTTGTTTGGTGAATTTGGTAGGTTGCAGGACAACATCAAGTTATTTTGTGACAGTCAAAGTGCAATACATTTGGCTAAGAATCCGGCCTATCATAGTAAATCAAAGCATATACCGATCAAGTACCATTTTGTAAGACAGGTTATCACTGAAAGGGGAGTCTCTCTTGAAAAGGTGCATACAAAAAAGAATTGTGCAGACATGTTCACGAAACCAGTTTTGTTAGAGAAGCTACGCTGGTGTTTGGCTTCTCTTGGCTTGTAGAAAAGATAAAATAATAATAACAGGGCATCAGGATAATTGTTGTCAAGGTGGAGATTGTTGAGATTTTCTGTTTTGAATAAAATAGGCAAAATCTCAGTAGATGACAACAATAGGAATTAGTTCCTAGATTAGCTCCAGTTTGTTGGGAGGGAGTTAATGCATCCTAAATTTGATGTGAGAGGATTTATGAGGCAGTTAGATTCTCTTTGCTATATAACAGGTATCCATACGGATTGTTTTGAGTGTGTGTGAGAGTTTGTAATCTCCTGTTTGATTAATAAAGAATTGCCGATGCTCATGTTTGGTGGACGTAGTCTGATTGGTTGGGTGAACCATCAGCAAATTTTTGTGTTTCTTGTGCATGATTATTGTGTCGAGTATTTGTTTAATTTCAGGCATCTCATCTCCAATATGAACCAAATAAGTTTTTA